>VXBT01002918.1:168973-355873 GCA_013400235.1 Oriolus oriolus
CCCCCCCCCCCCCCAAGCGGTGCAGAGGGGCTTCCCCCCCACCCCCTTGCAAATGGGTGTCGGTGCATTCACACACACACACACCCCGGGCGAACGGCGTTAGGTGCATTCACCCCCGGCGGCGGGGGTGGCAGGAGAGCTGTACCCCCCCGAAGGGGTGTAGAGGGGCTGCCTCCCCAAAGGGGCACAGAGGGGCTTCCCCCCCACCCCGTGCAAATGGCTGTCGGTGCCTTCACCCCTCCTCACACACCCCCGCAGGCTGGGGCTCTGCGGGGTGGAAGGGGGCGGTTAAACACGGTCCTGCTGCACCCCGAGTTGCCAACAGCCCCCTCTCTGACAGCATCCCTTGCCTTAAACATCCATCCCTCCGGCTAAATCCGTGCCCTGGCGCGTGTAGCGGGCACGGCTGTGCGTGTCCGAGCACATCCACCCGGGTGTGGGTGTGCGCAGGGCTGTGAGCACACCCGTGCATGGACACCCCTGGGTGACACTCTCGGGGTACCCCTGGACACGGCCCAGCCCTCCAGGACACCCTCCTGCACAGCCCTGCCGGGCTCTTGGCCCATCGGAGGGGATCCCCGTCCTAGCCAGGTGCCTCCTAAAAAATAATTCTGGTGTTTTAAATGCGCTCGTGGCTGAGCAAGCCGGGGGAGCCGCCGGGAATTGTGCACCCCTGGGAGGGGAGATGGAAATGTCACATTTCGGAGCGGTAGCGGTTGACTTGTCCCCCACAATAACCACATTAACTGCTTCTGTCAGGAGAGAGTCGAGATCTGGTCGCAAAATACCACGGGAAGAGTGGAATGCAAAAAAAAATGAGTCATTTCAGCTAAAAATTGTTGTGTCTGGGTCTTCCTGCAGATCTTCTCCGGTTCTCCCTCCTCTCCTGCCTCCTCTCCCCCTTCTGCAGCGAACGTTTTGGGAACTGCAAGGAAATCCGGAGCCTGAATCTTTATTTGCTCAGGCCGTTCCACTTATATCTGAATGGAACACGGGTTACAGAGCACGGCTGTTCCTGCTGCCGGTGGGATGGCACCCACAGCAGGGGATTTGGGGTGAAAGAAGCGCAGCCCCGGCATGATTCCTGTTGGCATTTGCGATGCCAGCCCCTGGGCAAACGACACCAGGAGCCCGGAGCCCCTTGACCACTGGAGGGAGCCCATATTGTGCCAGAATGCAACAGAAACGCTATGGGGAAGACAAAAAAAAATACTAAAATATGAAATATCAGATCATTGTAGTCAGAACAAAGTGTCTTCTCCAGGTCAGACCGTGATCTATAGCGATGCAAAATGTTATAAAAATCAGATTTAAATGTCCCATTGTACTTCATCAGCACAAAGAAAGGAAAGAATTATTAAGAGCAAGGCTCTTTTTTTTCCCCCACGTTTTGAATGTCAGTCTGGCACATTTCACCGAGAGTGAATTCATAGACCAGGATGGTGGCAGACCTGGCTTGGAGGGAAAATGCCCTTGTGTCATCCCAAGGGCCAGCTCAGCTTCCCCTCACTCTCCTTGCTTAAATGTAGGTCAGCACCTATAGACTCCTTCCCAACCCGCCCTGGGGCTGCAGCAGCTCATCACGGCTGCTTTCCAAGGAGATTTTGCTCTCCTGATAAGCCAACCGCTCCAGAGAGGCAGAACAGAAGAAGCCACATGCCCTGCATAGGGCACACCATCCTCATCCTCCTCATGCACCTACAGGAGGCTGCCCTGCACCGAAAACTCTGCTTGGCAGTTGCGCCAAGGAATGTTCCTGGTTCCCTAAATTATGTGTTGTGAACGTTGAGATATTTGTAATTCAAAACACACTTTTAACACACAAATATTTCTGGCTTTCGCAGAGTGATGCCAAGTTGCTGGAGACCCTGAAATGTCAAAATGGAATAAAACTGAAAGTGATTTGTGTACTAATCTGTTTTCTTGGCCCTGGCGAAATCACCATCAAAAGCATGATGTAACCACAGCCCCGCAGACACAGAGAGCCCGTTGTGTTTGACACCCGTGTCCTAAAACACTGTTCTTAACAGGTAAAAGCACATTCTAGTAAACCTTTCCTGTCTTACCTGAGCTCTTTTACCATTGAATACAGGGCTTTATCCAATGTAATTTTGATTTTTTTTTTCCCCTGCTTTGGTCTCCCACTGGAATTTTGCCCTCCCACTCGCCTGGTTGTTCTCCTTGGGAGCTCGCACAGATCCGGGCACGTTTGCCCCCCCAGCACCACGAGCTGAGGCTCTGTAGCAGCTGGTGGCTGCTGTCGCCGTGGATGGTACATCTGTCCCCTGATTGCCCCTCGGCCTGAGCTGACAGGAGCCTGGCAGGGCACAGGCTTCTCCTTGAGCTGTGTTTTTCCAGAGCTGCTCCAGCACAGGAGCCGCTGCTGCCTTTGAAGCCTCTCCTTCCCCCCAGCGCTCAGGTAGTGGCTTTTTGTCACACGTGAGTAAGAACAGATGCGAGCTGGTGTGAAGGGGAGGAAAAGGGACAGATGATGCCAGCGGTTCAGTGCTCGCAGAGCAGGAGGAATTCCACTGCTGCCTTGCAAACCTCCGCTTCCCCAGTCTGCCTGTCTCGGGGAAAGGGCTGTGACCAAAGTGTCCCCATGTTGGGTGGGTGACTCTGAGCACAAAGAGCCAGGCACTCACACAGAGACAGCGTTTTCTCTGCTGAGAGTGACAAAGCCGAGCTAAGCAAAGGTCTTCACACATTCAGGGCTGTGTTGGGGTGGCTCAACCACGCCGAGGCAAAATTTAGACTTTACACCTCTTGCTTGGTTTTGTATCATCCAACCGAGCACAAAATCGTCACCAAGCACTTCTTGCGCTTCTTTCCCAGCAATAAAGAGCACACACAAAATGAATGTCAAAGCCCAACGGGAGCACTGGCCGTGCTCCAATGGCACAACCTCGTTCCTTAAGGAGAATCCGGTCTCTGGTGCTAAACAGGATTTCCCAGAGCCCACACAAAGTGAAGCTACACCTCCAAGGCTCTCCCTTGTCTGAGCTGATGCTCAGAGGGTGAGTGGGCAGGGAAGAGGGAAGCCAAGATCCAGGATACCATAGACTCTTCCCAAGTTTTCCAAGGAGAATATGAACATGCAAGACATTTGTACGGAGTCCCTCTGAGGGATACAAGCACATCCCTCCTGGCCACCCTACCTAGAATTGTGTCTTTGGGGTGAACACTTAAATAGAATCATAGAATCACGGGCCCATAGAATTGTTAAATTGGAAAAGACCTCAAAGATCTTTGATTCAGCCATTAATGAACTGCACTGAACTTATACATCATTTTTTATGGGAAAAACTCACTTTCATAACTTAAGTTTCTCTCCTCAGATTTTCCTCCCACTCACTGGGACCGTGCCCTTCTGTGAGACCTCCACATCAGGGTGGTTGTACCCAGCTATGAAATATCCTCTCCATGGCACTGGCCCAAAGCAAAAAAGGCTCCTGAAAACCTGGTGCCTGGGTTCCTCCTGATGTCTGGCACACACATTTCACATCAGCAAACCCACCGTGGTGAGCATCATCACAGGAGTCTGACAGTTCACCTCTTACCCCCGCGCTGGATGAGCTGGTTCCCCTTTTTTTGTGTAACAACTAAATACTTGAACCATTTCCCCAGAAAAGACGACATCTGGATTCAATTCCCTCCCCAACCCGAGAGTCTCTAACCTGTATTTCCCACGAGAGAGATGTAGCACGATGCTAAACAGCAATCTGGCAGGGGGGAAAACAAGGTATTTTTTATTCTTGCTCTCCAAGCAGAGCTATTGTACAAACAGGAACACAAGTGTCCTGAGGCCAAAAAGCGAGCGAGAAGCGCATGACTCCCTACCCCGCCTGCCACAGCAGCAGTGATAACACGTTCTGCTTATTATCAATAGCTGTTTCACAATAAATACATAATCTGCCCTGAACAGAAGGCTCAGAGCCCAGGATTTGCTTACCCTATAGCTCACCCCATAGCTTACCCTGTAGGTTATTTTGGGGGAGAGGAAGCAATGGTTTAGAGGTTGGAAGCTGTGAATGTGGTACCCAGGGTTAAGCCTATAGGCTGGAAGAATGTGCGGAGATGCAAATTTCCCGTTGCGCTTCTGAGAATAAAAGTGCTGCCATTAATCAGCCTCTCTTCCTCTGTTTTTTAGGTCATCACTTATTGGTGCAAGGGGCTGGAACAAGCAGAGGGAAGACACAGAGTGTTCCAGTGGCACAGACAGTGCTCATCATCCAGGCACGGCTGTGGATGTTATGGAAAACCCCAGTTTTGTACAGAAAACCCTTGCTGAGCATGCAACCCCCCAGTGAAATACTGGAGTTGTCACCTCTGGCACTGACAGGGGCACCAAGCCAAGTGTTTGTAATAAAAATCCTGCCGGAGAAAAGGAAAAACCCCTGATTACCCAACATTTCAATGAACTGGGAGGAAGCTGCCAGTGCTTCTTTGCTGAAAAGAAGACTTTCCAAAAAGGTTTTTCCAAGCAAAAATCAGCTTGTAGATTTTTATCTTCACCCCACACCGAGCCTCCTGGCACGTATGGGAAGCACTGGAGCTGTTTTCATTATGTGCTCAAAAGTCAAGGTGCTTTTGGTTTTTCTACCTGTTTGCAAGTCTCTCATCCCAATGGAAAAAAAAACAGAGTTGGGGGCAGGACACAAAAAAGGTTAATTTGCTGTATATACCAGTCTGACCTTTTTCGGCAGCTCAAACAGCTGCACCCAAGAAACACCTAAGGGATGAAAATTCTTCTGAAACCAGTGGTAGGAAGAATTCCTTCTAGCACCCCGCCAGCTATCAAAGCAGGGGTGAAAGAACTTGTAAATACTTAATTTAAAAAATAAACCCCAGTCCTTGGGCCAGGCACTGCTCCCACATTGTTTCTGCAGTGCCTGTGGCAGCCCAACACCATTTCCTTAGGACAAACCAGCCTTTGGTGGGGCTTTGCAGCAGGACTTTCATCATATATGTCAGTCATCCAGTGCTGGCAGTGGAACAAGGCAACAGAACAGATTTCAGCCTCCAACATTTCTGTTAGAGGATTTCTTTGTATCACACGTGCTAAGTGTGGGCATCACCCTCACTCCATCACCTCCTAATCCTGGGAGCTCTTCAGGGTAAAGGATGGCAGAATGGCAAATTCTCACAGCTGCAGCTCCTTTCTAAGCGGTTGCTGGGCCAGCAACTTCAATGTTCAAGGTAAAAATGAGTTATGATAGCCCATATGGATGAGACAAAAATAAGATTCTTGGGCAATTTTTATGAGATCGGGTGATGGATCCAGTGGTAAAAGAGTTTTTCACAGGGTCCTGGCTGATACACATGGGAATAATTTGACCTCTCTAAAACCTTCCTGTATTTTCAGAGGGCCATAACATCCACTTCTTTCTTTCTTTGATTAAGCTGGGCATCCTGGCTGCTGCCTTCCTTCTCTGTCGGTGGCAGGGAACATTTTCAAGGGGATTGATGCCAGTATAATGTGTATTTATTGCCTGCCTTGGGAACTTTGGGTGAAAACACTGTGATGTGATGACTGTTACTCTGCACAGACTCACCAGGTATCAACACTTCGGGTTGGATTGTACCTAGGGCAGCTTCTGTATTCCTGACAGAGCTGATATGACTTATCCCTGGGGTGAGGAGGTGGGAGAGAAGGAATTGCTTGTGACAGATACTAGTCATGTTGCTTAATGAAGTTTTGCAAGGTGTTCAGAAACAGCAGGACGGGGTCAAATCAGGGAAGGTCACGCCGCTGGAAGCTGCAATCCTGAGTCAAGACCTGGCTTCTCCCCAGAGCCTGTCACTCTGCTCCCTACCTGGCTGGCAGAGCTGCTCGGATTGCAAAGAATTTATCGACACCCACCCACCATCCCTAAAGTTTTATGGCAATATAGATCCATTAGAAATCCATTTTACAGAGGTATTAAAATAATGAAGGTGAGAATTAAGAGAGCAGCACACTCCTTGGAAAACCCACTGATCATAATATACTGCTTTAAAGAAAGTTATCGTGCAGTCCCCTTAAAGAAAGTTATCAATTAGTCACTGTATCAGACATGGGAGAATTGTTCCCTGAAGAGGATTTTAGGAGGAAAGCCAGTGAGTAAGTGATGAATTTATCGCTGGGGGTTGCATGGCTCCATGGATTAAGATGACATGGCACAGAGGGCTCGGAGAGCAGACCGACATCCTGGTGGCCCTGGGGAGGTTCGGGCAGGAGCAGGCACCGCTGTGGGGTGAGATGTGACACGGCTCCCAGGCAGGGTGACAGCAGGTCACGGAGGAGACGTGGCACCAGTGGGGTGGATCAGAGCTCCCACATGTCCAGTGAGCTCAGGGCACTGGGCAGACACTCCTGCAGCTGCCTGCACCTGCGGCAGTGCTGGCTTGGGGTGCTGCCCCGCGCTCTCCTTCCCCACAGCCTTCCACACCACCACAATGTGCTGGGTAGAATCAAAACACGATGGATTTTTTGGTACAGATGCCCCACCGAAACCAGGGACATCAGGGCTGATGTCAAACAGGCACTGGTCTGGTCAGGGGCTGGGTAGGGGAGATTTGTGTGTCCCTGCAGCTGAGCTGTGAAATGCCCTGGGGTGAGCCAGGACACCAAAAGCTGAAGTTGAAATACAAAGTACAAAAGCTACTTGGCTCCTGCAGCTCAGATAACTGAACGTGGACAGAGGAAGGAGGCACTGGGGCATGGCCTTTCTCTGTGGACAAACATCACCTGGTAACATCTAGACAGGATGAGCACATGTGAGCATGTTCCATCCTGGCAGTCTGGGGGACACAGCACAAAAGAGAGAGGTTTGTTGAATGAAAAGGTTGTGAATGTTGCCTAAAACTGGGAGAAATCACAGTACTTCCATGGAATTGGAATAAACTTGCAAAATAATTTGTTTTGATCCAAACCATCCCTGAAGGTATTTAAAAGATGTGTAGCTGTGGTGCTGAGGGACATGGTCTAGTGGTGGTTTTGGCAGTGCTGGGTTAATGCTTGGACTTGATCTTAAAGGTTCTTTCCAACCTAAACAATTCTGTGATTCCATAAATCTGCATTTCTCAATGCGAAGGCATTTTGCGAGCCCACAGCTGCCCTCCTCTATTGCCGCGTGGCTGAAAGGGCTCCCGGGGTGACCACGGCCGTCACCCGCTGCCCACACCTCGCCTGGCTCAGCTGAGAAGCTCAGCAAAGCCCTGACAAATTGCCAAGCTCTCCTGAGATAAATAATCACAAACAAAAATATTTGTGTTTACTGTGGGGATTTGTCTGTGCATAATTATGCATTAGTCATTACGAGGACTACAGGAGAGTTTTACACATGTAAATATGTTCAGTTAATTAGACAGGACTGCTTTTGGTTTGTTTCTTCTCTGCAGTCTGATCCTGAAGTCATCAAACACTCCTGGATCACGAGGCAAGTTGAACAATGTACGTGAGGAAAACAGCTCTCTCCCTGCTCGTAACGCAGCTCTGGGTATCGATATATATTCCTTTAAAATACTTCTTGTAGCTTTTCTGTTACAGCCTCAAGGTACTGCACACGACGCAGCACAACCTTCACACTGTTCTCTCATGTTCGTGTTTCAAGGGGAGATCAGATGGATTTCTCAGGTAATACAATATAAGACATTATTTTCTTCTGAAACATTTTTAAGTGCAGCAGCTTTTAGTAATCTTCTAGCATCTTCTCCTATGTATGACAGAGTCTATTAATGTCATTTGCATGAGAAGTACACAATAAATCATTCATGCACAGTTTAGTACAGGTTAAGTGTAACAGCCTAACTGTGATTTTCTATAAGAGAATCAGAGCAGCTCATCAACTGGTGTAAATCAGCAGTGCTCCATCAAAGCCACTGAGTCACACCAACTAATTGCTTGGCCCAGGGGAAAGATTTAGGCAAAATAGCAGCAGGGAAGAGCACGATTCAAGACCTTCTCCTGAGAGCTTCTCTCCTAAAAACCTTTCCAAAGAAAATCCATGGGCTGTGGGGCTGGCACAGCCTGGTTGGTCCAAGGTTATCGCTGTCCCGCTGACAGCCCTGGGCTCTGCTGTGGCCTCACTCCTGGAGGGTGAGGAGTGTTCAGGGGAGCCAGCCCGGAGCAGGGCCAAGAGCTCAGCGGGAAACCTTGGGCTTGTCCCGGCCCTGAGACTGGGAGGAAGATCGAATTCCCCAAGAACCTGCAGCTGTCATTTAGGCAAAAGTAGTTCCAACCCCTCCATGGTGCGGGGTTGAACAAGATGACCCTTAAGGTCCCTTCTAACCCAAACCATTCTGTGACTCCATGATTTAGGACAGTGTGGTGTCCACGCATCGATCTCCATTTCACTGCTGGGTATCCTCCACGTTTGGACCACTGACCCCATTTGCTCATGGGAGGAGGAGGATGAGGAAGAGAAGGAGGCATTCCCTGCCCCCGGGGCAGCACAGCAAACCCCCCTTGGGAGATGCCAGCAGGGAAGGGGCCACCCTGCTGCACCCAGCCTGATCCAGTATCTCTGGAAGTGAAAGCAAATTCCTTTGCAGCAATGTGGAATTTGTCACCTGCTCTGAAAAGGGGCCATGTGGGCACAAGAAGAGCAAGGGGTCCCTGGAGGGTGGTGGTGAAGGCGAAACCCCACATTGTCCCTCAGCAGCACCGATAACTGATTGTGCCGCTCAGCTTCGCCCAGGCAGGAGGCGAACACGGGCACAGCTTTGCTCAGAAATGAAGATCTTTCTCCTCCCCTCCTCCTGTTTTTTCTCTCTGTTTTTCGGCCTGGTTCTTGTTCTCGCTGCGGCGGCGGGTGGGACAGAGGCTCATTGTTCCCGCTGCTCAGGGAACGCGCCGCAGGACTGATCTTATTAGAGCTGGGGCCATGCCCGGGCCAGCCCGGGAGGAGCCAGCGGCCGCCAGCACATCCTGGGGGCACAGCCTGGGGACATCCTGGGGGCACATCCTAGGGGTGACATCCTAGGGGGGACATCCTGGGGGTACATCCTCGGGGGGACATCCTGGAGGGGACATCCTAGAGGGGACATCCTGGGGAGGACANGGGGGACATCCTGGGGGCACATCTGCGGGGGGACATGCTAGGGGGGACATCCTGGGGGGTACATCCTCAGGGATACATCCTGGGGGTACATCCTCGGGGGCTTATCTTGGGGACACATCCTCAGGGATCCATTCTGGGGGGACATCCTCAGGGGGACATCCTCAGGGATACATCCTGGGATAACATCCTCAGGGCACATCCTGGGGACATATCCTCGGTGGGACACATCCTCGGGGGGACATCCTGGGTTGACATCCTGGGGGACACATCCTCGTGGGCTCATGGTGGGGTGCACAGGCAGCCCGTGTCCCCCAGCGCCTTGGGTCAGTGCAGCCACTCGGCGTCACTCACCTGGGGCAGGATTTTTGGCTGAGGTTTCAAGGCTTCGCTTGTGCTCGGTGCCTTTGAATCAAGCACTGGGTAGCTCCAGTCTAACAGTGAAAATGAAGGTGAAAGTGCAGCGTGCTGCATGCAGCACCTCGGGGGCTCTGCCCATGGGCATGGGTGTAAACAACGAGGTTGTTTTTAACCTCTGTGGCCGAGTACATCACACTGGTGCAGTCGTGCTGTCTGTTTCTCCCCGCTGCCCCCTGCTCATTTGGGAACACAATGCTCTACTGAGAAGCCAGGAAAACGTTTAAATCCTACAAATATGGGGGAGAAAAACCAGAGGATGGTGTCCACAAAGTGCACAGCAACTCACTGGCTGTGCTCCTGGTTTGACTGAGAGCCAGCCAGGCTGATCGAGATGCATCTTCTAAATGCTCAAATAGCAGAAGGAAGTTGCACAATCTCGGGCTATTTGTTTGTTACTTATAAAGAACATCATTTCGAATGCACTGGGTGAATAAGGATTAATTGTGTTAAAAATTCAGGTTAACAAACACTGTAAGGAGTCGTCTTAGAGGAAGTAAAAGGGAACAAAAAAAAAAATCTCGGGCACTAATGATTAGAGCAAAACCCTGATGTTAAGAGGACTTTGTCTCAGTGGAAGCAAGTTACTCATCTTTTCCAGAAGATACATGCATGCATTGCAAAATGTTTATTTTGTACTCTCTGAAGTGGTTAATCTACATGCAAAGCAATGAAAAGGTGCCTTATTAGGCTAATTGCTAATAAAAAAAAAAAAGAGAGAGAGAGAGAGAAAAAAACCTCAGAACTACTGTGAGCAAATATTTAAAAACAGATGCAGAAGGCTGTGAAAACAAACACAATCTCATTTTTCCATGAAGTTTTCCCACCAGAAATCAGACAGTTCAAAGAGACGTCCGGTTAATGCGGTACCTCCAGGCTCCCGGCGCTGGAGCTGTTCATTAGCCGCTGCGTAATTCTGTGATGCAGAACTGGATTAATGGAAAGGTGACTGGGAAGCCACCGAGGGACCCGCTAATGATACGGCTTCGTCCTTAGAGAAGTCCTCTCTAGCCTTGCCCACGTGCGGCAAAACACACACACCATCAGGATACAATGCCACATTATCACAAGAAAACACTTTGGAGAGGGGAAGAAGATGTCATCACCGAGTGGTGCTGGGAACTGGTGAAACCCAAGATGGAAAAATAATTGCATGCATGTTTTTTAATACAACAGGATTCCCCCAAGCTCATTAAAGCAGAATGGAAGTTTTAAAACCTGTATTACTTTAAAAATTAATTTACAGCTGTGGGGCTTGGTGGCCCAGAGAACATTAAAATGATAAATCCGGAAAGGTGATGTGAGTAGAAAGGAGGATTGCTTTGGTCACAACATGGCCTCGTGCAGCTGGGAAGGGGAGATGGCACCGTTTTGTTGCTGTCTGACATTTACCTCTGCTGTGCCATTTCTGGGCTTAACCCAGATTTTAAAATACTGTGACAAACCATTTAAATTTCCTCCCAAGTGATGTGTCAGCCAGAAACGATCTTGGTGTCTCTCTGCTTCATTAGATACTGGCTGGCGTGGCGAGGGAGCTGATATGGACATCTGCACTTTGGACCACAGGAGAGCCCTGTCAAGGCTGGATGTCTGCGCTGGGTCATGGCACTGGCTTGTGGCACCGGCTCGCAGCCTGGACATCCACACCAGTCCCTGGCACTGGCTCTTGGCACCAGCTTTTCCACCTCTGAGGGCTGAGTGGTGCCGCTGCCGCGCTCCCCCGCTGCAGCCCCGGCCTCCAGCCGGACGGCCCCAGCAATGCCCTAATTCCCCGGCTCAGCAGCCGCCTCCCAAGACAAGCCGTGCCTGTCTGAAAGCACGGCAGCGTGGCGGCGTGCCCAGCGCCAGGACGGGGGGGCAGG
Organism: Oriolus oriolus; assembly: GCA_013400235.1. Classification (NCBI taxonomy): domain Eukaryota; kingdom Metazoa; phylum Chordata; class Aves; order Passeriformes; family Corvidae; genus Oriolus; species Oriolus oriolus. The sequence goes on from VXBT01002918.1 coordinate 180,294, forward strand.
AGCTTGGGGGCATGGCTGCCGGCACACCGAGCCAGTGCCAGGCGGGGAGGCCTTCACCCTGCACAGCCACCACCCTCAGCTGGGACATGCCTGGCTCTGGGAAGGGCCAGGGATGAAGTGGTGGGACAAAGCCAGGCAGCTCCACCGAGCCCCGTGAGGGATGGACCATCTCTTTCCTGCTGTACGTTTGTCTGATGCCGAGCACCAAGTGCTGGGGTGGGCGAGGTAGCACGGAACAAAGGCTGGAGGAAGGTTGTATTCAGCTCACACCAGCTACCTCTGGCTGCTGGGAAGAAAGGAGCCCTTTGTTTGGAAACAGCAGCTACTCCCACCAAGCCACGCACAGGGCTCTGCACTGCAGAGCCCCACGTTATGGACAGGAGCGGTTTGGCACAAAGTGGTCCCTGTTTCCCTCCTCCCTGTGCTATCCTCACCCTCACGGGTCTGTGCAGGGAGCGCTTCCTGGCTCTCCAAAGCTTTGAGTGTGTGGCCAGGGATGGGGATGAAATCACAGCCTGGGAATGCGCCCCTTGGCGCAGCCCCATGGAGCCCACCCCGTGGGCAAACCACAGCTGCCATGGCCCAAGGTGCTGCCCGTGGGCAAACCACAGCTGCTGTGGCTGGAGGTGCACCCCGTGGGCAAACCACAGCTGCCATGGCCCAAGGTGCTGCCCGTGGGCAAACCACAGCTGCTGTGGCTGGAGGTGCACCCCGTGGGCAAACCACAGCTGCCATGGCCCAAGGTGCTGCCCGTGGGCAAACCACAGCTGCTGTGGCCCAACTACAGTGCGCTGCAGCCACTGGAACACACGCCAGGCTCGCGGCCAGCTCAGGCTGACACGGGTCCGGGGCACCGGTGCCCGGCCCACGGCTGACACGGATCTGGGGCGCCGGTGCCCGGCCCACGGCTGACACGGATCCTGGGCACTGGTGCCAGGCCCAGGGCTGACATGGGTCCGGGGCGCCGGTGCCAGGCTCAGGGCTGTCCCCAGGAAGTGCAGCTGTGGATGTGGCCGGGCTCATGCACATCCCTTCACTGGCATCACGCTGCCGCTGCTGTACCAGGGAGTTCCTATGTTCAGGTGGTTTCTCCCTGCAGAGATCCCCCCTGGGATCCCCGGGCTGTGCCCTGAAGCACCGTGAGACCCAAAGCCACACAGGACCCCGTTATCCGGGCGCAAGGGACAGCCCTCGCTCAGAAGCTCTTCCCGCAGCCTCTCTGCTGCTGCGTTTATTATAACATGCTTCTCGTTTCCCTTCTCTCACCCAACAAATTAACTTTAACAGTAAATTAACTTTATTCTGTCGCTGGTCAGCCTGTGGGATGGGAGCGGGGCGGGTTTTCCCCCTGGCCGCTCGGGAGGCCCCGCGCCCGTGACTCACCGGCTTTCAGGCTGCCTATTGAAGGGACCAGAGCCCGAACAAAGCCCCCATTCACTCCCAAGGCTCGGCTAGTTTTCCTTTGAGCCCTCACTGCTTTATTTTTATTCTTTCCCAAACACTGTTGGCTAATTTCATTGACAAAATTCATAACTTGGGGTTGGAGAGCTCGCTCCTATTCAGCTGCGAGCGCTGGGGGGTTTTGTTTTTCTTTTCCATCTTGCCTTATTCTCCGCACCGTCCTGAAGCCGGTTTCCAGCCTGTGCCACGCCGAGGGACGGAGCTGAGGGACACAGCCCTGCACACAGAGTTTAGGTGCTCCTCAGTTTTTGGATGGAGAAGAAAAAGCGCCACGACAAGACCTGAACCTCAAGCACGCGGGTGACTCTGAGGGCAGCACGGACAGGACTGAAATCGTGCACTACAGGACTGCATGACCCCTGGAAGTACACGGCAAACATTTAAAATCAAAAGCCTGTTAAACTTTTATGTCTGCAGTACTCTGCATCCAGTCCAGTTAATTACAGCCCTTTAAAAACATCTGCATTTCATAAAGGACTAAGTTTCCTTCCCCTCAGGCTGCCCCTCCTGAGACATCCCTCTCCAGGCTGCTGGGTTACACAGTAATTACAATCCACAAGTACCTGACATCACCACCAAGTGCAGTGCATTATGGTTTCCAAAACAAGAGAAACAATATTGCTCAAGATGGGTCTGAGCCAAAAGCCCGGCTCCAAACACCATCATTTTTTCTGGCAGAGTTGAGAGCCAGAGCCCTGCGTGGCAGCCAGGGCCCCCCTGGAAATTGTCACAGGCCAAGAATGGAGGAGTCCCTTGGAGCTTTGGTAAGGCAGAGGACATCTCTCCTGCCTGCTGACTGCAGGGGGTTGAATACCTGCAGGGCATCACTGGGAGACCTGCAGCTCCTCTGCCACCTCTGCCCCAGAGCCAGAGCCCCCTTGTCCCATCCAGCCCAGCGCACACTGGAATTTGCCAGACCATCCTTTTGCGAAGGGATATGGGCTGGACTCAAAGCAGCTCCAGGATGGGAGCAGGCAGCACCACCTGCCTGAGCTGCAGCACCAGCCCCACACCAGCACAGGCAAACAGCCCAGGGAGTCTGGCCTGGGGAAGGCACTAATGTCAGTGTGAGATGCTGGGGGTTTGTTCTTTCCAGCTGGGAGGAGGCAGAGTCTGCCTTGAGAGAACCTTCAACAAGCTTATCTGTGTTCTATACATGCCTGCAAACATACACACAAAATAGATACGCCTCATCTGGCTTATGGCCACCAAAGTGCACTCAGCTGGGACCTAAAGCAAAGTCCTTCGTGGTGTTTCATGTGGTAAATCCCTTTTCTCCTCCTCTCCAGAGACAGAGGCTGGTTCTAGGGTGAGAGCAGGGCAGGAGCATCAGCCCCACCAACCCGCAGGAACAGCCCCCATCTTGCTTTGCTAAGCTCTCGAGGCCAAGTCTCTTTCCTTGTTCATTTACTGGCTTGTTTCCCTGCAGAGAGGAGCTGGTTAGAGGAGAAAGAGTGTGATTTTCAGTCCACAGAGCAAGCAATTTACTTTTTAAGGTTGTTTGCCAAAACCACATTCCTGCTTCAGCTCCCAGTCCAAGCAGAGGGGAGGCTGAGATCAGAAACGAGAGTCAGGGACCGATTTTGCTCAATCGCTTGTGCTCTCTCTGCCTCATGTGAGGGCTGAGCTCACTCAAGGGTTGAGTCGTCCTCTGTACCTTCACATCTGAACAACAAGCAGGGAAAGCAAAAACCACAGGATTTCCTCTGCTGTCAGCAATACCCAATAAATTCACAGCAAGAGCGAGCCTTTAAAAGAAAAAATAAAACTAAAAATCCCCCGAACCAAACATTTTATCCTTTCCTGGTCTAATTGGGGAAGAAACTTAATATCTAATTTTAAGGATGAAGTGAAAAGGGAAGGGATGAAAGCAAGCCGAGGCAAGCACTGCACCCAGCCGTGATCACAGGCAGCAGGCTGGGGCTGCATCTCCAGAGGAAGCAGCAGCTCTGCCTTGATGTGCTGCGAGTCAGTGGGGCTGTGGCAGGAGTCAGGCCCTTCTCTGCCCCACACAGCCAGTGGGAGCCGGTGCCTGCCGCCACCAGAACCTGGGAAACCACGGAAAATGATGAGCAGCCTCAGCTGAGAACCGCTGTGGGTGCTGGGTGTGGGGGACTGAGCTCAGTCTCCCTTATCCTGGATGCAGCCCCACTTCGCTTTCATACAGTGTCCCTCGGTCCCAAAGTAGCCTTAAAAGTGCCTTGGATGGGTGTGAGATGATTTTACATCAATTAAAGGATGCTCTGGCGGTGCAGGGACATCCTAAGTGCTGCTGCCTTGCACCTGTAGGGAGCCAGGCTGGGGGTGGGAAGCCTGGCTGGGGATGTAGGGCCTGACCCCCTCTTCCCTCACTCCACACCCTGGCTGCCCCCTCGGCTGCCTCTGCTCTCCTGCTGGCTCAGGACCACCTCTCCACATGGATGTGCCCAGCTGGTGACACAGGGGTGTCCCTCACCATGACTGCTTGCCCTTCCCCTCTCCCATCTATAACCCTTCCATCCTGTGTGCTTGGTTTGGTGCTCCAGCCTCTCCCCCTGCACGGGGTGCAGAGACACCGATGGGTTGCACCAGCTTTTGTCCAACCAGGAGCATCCCAGAGAAGCCTGGAGATGCAGGGGGAAAGCCCTGGTGCTCCTCAGTCCCCCTCAGAAAGCCAAAATGCCACCCAAGGGCACGAAAGCACCACTGGGCTCACGCTCCCCGCTTAACACAGCTTCTTAATACTCAAACAGAGGGTTCCCCCTCCATTTCCACAGCGACACAGGGACAGGGGGCATGGCCCAGCTTGGCAGGCTGATGTGTCTTTAGGGCAGATACATCCTTCAGTGGGAAGAAAAAGGATTTGTGTGTAAAGGATTTTTCTTTCTACATGCAGAGAAGAGATATTTATATTAAAAAAAAAAAAGGCTTGTAATAGACCAGAATACCTTCCTCCCTCACCAAAGGTCAAACTTAGATCCAATTTCAGTCAGGAGGGAGACGTCTGTCAGACAAGCACTAATCACTATTTAGTATTCATATTCACCTATTAGAAGCTCCATGCTGTAAACATGTCTATGAATTAACAAGGCATCTGGCCTCTCTTATACAATATGAGCAGCTTGGATCATAAAGTGTCTGCAGAAAATAAAAAGTGCCTTCCATCTGTCTCTCCCAAATATCATTGCTATCACCAAAGCAAACAGACCGGCTCTTCCAAAGCAGCGCCGGCCCCCTCCCCCAGAACGTGTTAGTCAAACAAAAACAAGCGTTTCACCGAGAGCACTTGACAGATCTGAAACGGCTCCGAGGAGCCAGGCGCAAATTAAGAACTGGGGAAAAATTAGCTGAAAGATAACCGGGGAAAAAAAAAAAGCTTCCTAATAACGAGGTCTTTTCTTAGCCCTCTGAGTAATTACGCGCAGTGCTGGCGCTGCTGAAGCCGTGGGAAGGTCAGTGGTGCCTGGCAGAAGATGCACGGGCACACCAGGACCTGTGCCAGGGCAGTGCCACCGTGGGAATCGCTGCCCCCAGCTTTGACACCTTTTCGGTGGAGAAGGATGCTGTGGGATCGTGGTGACCCAGGACCTGCCTCAGCCCTGCAGCAGGGAGAAGGCAAACCCCAGGCAGCCCTGAGGCAGCAGGGAAAGGCCTCGTGCGTGGCTGCCCAGGGGACAGCTCAGCCCCAGCAATGCCACCACAGCGGACTGGCTGCAAGTCCCATCCCAGCTCCACGGGCTGTGTTTTCCCTCTAGTCCAGAGCTCTTCAGCTCCTCTCTCTGCTCCCTGGATGTCTGTGTGAAATACTTGAGAGCTAAAGGTGGGTAATTTGTGCCTGTTCCCAGTCCAGAGGGAGACAGGGCAATTCCAGAGGACATGTGCCAGTGCAGGATATCAAAGTGAGCTGCTGGCTCCAGCGAGGGATTGGAGCTGCCCTGCTGGCTGGTGGAGGAAAGGGCTGGGGCTGCTCCTGTGGCGGTCCCCGCTGGCTTAGCGAGGTCAGGAGGGCAGCCAGAGGCTGGTGGGACAGCAGGAGCCGCGTCAGAGGTGGGGCAGGAGACCTCCCATCCCCACAATACCCAGCCACTCCCCTTGTCTCCGTGTTCCCTGTCTCGCTGCCTTTCCTCCTCTGGTTTCCCAGCCCGCTCCAGATTCCAGCTCTGGTGCTTCCCAGGGAAACCCAGCTGCTGGCAAACGGGGTGGCTTTCTGCTGGGAGGGCTGGATGGGCCTCAGGGCGAAGGCAGGACCTGGAGCAGGGAGCTCATCACTTGTTGGGGCAGCAGCTCACCCAAGAGGCTCCGGGTGCCCAGGACATCGCTCGTGCCCCGGTTAAAGCTGGTGGCCTTAAACCAACTCAGGCTCCTCCGTCTCGAGGGAAGGGAGGGTCTGCTCTAAACCCCGGCTTTGTTTTCCGAAGATAAATTTAAACCAAGGGGAAGGAAGAATGAGGTTCATAAATCAGGCAGGCCTGAAAATGAGGCATGAAAAATGAATGAGCAGAGCTCGTGTGCGAGCGCTGCCGCCTCGACCTGCCCCGCTGGCACAGCCCACCCTGGCTGGCAGCCCCCAGCCCACCACCACTGCCCCAGGAAGGCCTGGCAGCTCCCTGTCACTGCTGCCTCTTCCCCAGCTCACAATCCACACAGAAAACACCTCACAGGACTTTAAACTTGAGCAGCCCGGGCTGTGATGGGCTGGGTGGGCTCCAGCCCGAGTGCTCAGGCTCTGCCTCACTCCTCTTCCCTTTCCAGGTTTAAACAATGTTTTTAAGCTCTTTGGATTGCATGAGATGTTTAAACTTAAAACCGGGGGAGCAGAGGGAAGACATGGCTTTCTGGAAGTGGTTCTCACATCTCCCACATGCGTGGATGACAGAAAGAAGAAAACCAGGAGGCTTCCAGACCTCCCAGCTGCAGACATCTGAGGAGCTGGCTGTATCCCATGAGCCCCTCTCAGCTCCCTGCCTGGCCAACAAGCTGTTCCTGTAACACGAATGCAGAGTAGTCTGTCTCCTCCAAATCATCCCCTGGGACGGCATCTCCCTGGGAATGGGGCTGGAGCAGCCTGGCTCGGTGATGGACTCAGGCAGTGGGAGTGGGATCTGCGCCTCTGCCCTAAAGCTTTGCTGTATCGGGTCCTCAATGTGCAGATCTGGCTTGGATCGCTGAGAAACCCTCACAGTTTGCAGCTCCAAACATCAGGGGCTGTGGCCACAAATATTTGCATTTTGCGAAGGAAAAAGGCCCCGGCCAAACCAACCCAACGTGGCTGCAGCTGCTGTGCTGGGACGTGACAAGGCAGGTTCTGAAAATACCCACCTGTGTCATTTGCCATGCAAATAATTCAAAGAAGTAATTCAACCTAGGGCTTAGGAAGAAATGGTGGGAGAGTGGCCAGTGGCTGAGGCGGCCCAGAGCAGCTGGTATGGAACTGCAAAAGTGGGAAGGAGGGAGAAGGAAGAAGAATGATGGGGAAATTTGGTGTTGGCTGCCTGTGGGATGACCTTAAGTGGCCCCGTCTGAGGGACCTGTGACTAGGAAAAGGTCTTATTGAGCATCACCATTTAGAACACCACTGGAATCCTTCATTACATCCTTCCACTGGGGAAAAGCTGCTGAAATACGAGTGTTTTTCCTCCCGTAAGGGTTTACCTGCCTCTGTTACACCAGGTTAACCACTTGCACTGCTGCAAAAATCTGACACAGAAGATTCTCAGCCAGCTCCGGGGCCAGGCACCACCTACACAGTCCCACAGGAGCCCAGGACAGGAGCAGCTGCTTTTCCCAGCTCGGGGATGCCAGCAAGACCCAGGGCTGCCCTCAGCCACGCTGCTGCCTGACCCCAGTCCCAGGCCACCAAAATCAATAGGGAATTTGTCACCAGCCCCAGCGGGGACAGGATCAGGCTCTGCATGCACAAGGAAACCCCTCGAGCATGAAAGCTAATTTAAGAGGAGCTCATCTCCTGGTGTTCAGAGACATGGAGCAAGGAAAAAGCATGACAGATTTTGGTATATTTTAACTGAATTATGGTCCACTGGGGATTGAGCCAAGACCACAAACATTATTTCACTTTCTGGCGAGGCTGCAGTGATGAATATGGGTTTCAAAGGAGAAAAGCTGGGTGGTTCTTGTTTCTAATCTTGAGTCATTCCTCCTCCTTTGGAGGCTGAGCACCACAGCACAAGGATGCTGAAACAAAGACTCCCATGCCTTAGCAAGGCATAAGGGTCTGCAGGTAAATGCAGCAAGGCTTAAAACACACATATCAAAATGCAGCAGAATTCTGCACTAGGCTCTGTTAAAAATATTCTGTTTAATTGATTTTTTAAAAAAATCTATTATGCTGCTCTAGGCATGGCTATTGATCTGCAGTGCTGGAGAAGTAATGAAGAAGCCTTCAAATCAATAAGGCCAAAGTATATCTCAAACTATATCTGCTCCACCAGCACAACAGGGATGTGGCCAGTGAAATTCCCCAGTCAGGACTGGGAGTATGAACAAACCTGTTCTGATGACTGCAGAGATTTATTTCTATTGGCATAAACATAACTAATGAAACCTCGGCGACTCTTCACTTCCGTGAAAGCTGATAATATATTGTGGTGCTCACAATGAAATGAGCAAGAACACATTTGCAAAGGAAGAAAAAAACCCAACTCCCTCAACCGTGAGCTGTATTTTCTTCTTGGTGCCCTTGATTCTCCTCCACCCCCTTCCCCCAGACAGGGTAATATTTCTTCTCAGAGCTCTCATATGGGCTTTAACAAGGCTTTTGTAAGTCTCCAAGGCTGGAGTTTTAGGTTGTCTTTTATCCCTCGCTGTCAGGATGGAGTAGGTAGGCAGCTAAAATCACAGGCTGATAATATTGTTTGGGGCTAACAGCCTTATCTTATCTTGTTCGTATTATTCATATTACCTTAGATAAGCCACCTGGGGCCGCACACAAGCAAGATCCAGGGAAGTGACCTCATTACAGTTCAGGTGCCTATTTACTGTAATAAGAACAGCTGGACTAACGCAGCCACACTTTGAACTTGGCTGGCACTTTCCATCTGAGGCTTTGACTCCATCCCTTTCACACTTCAGAGCCCAGAGGAACGGAGGAGCCGGAGTTAATCAGCACCTCCACTTTCCCTCCCAAAGGCCTGGGATTACAGGAGGGTTTTGCCTGCTGGACATGGAAGGGCTGTGGAAGGGTGAGTGCTCAGCATGGGCTGCACCCCCGGAGCTGAGGGGGCTCTTGCTGACAATGCCCTGTTGATGGAAAAGAGCTGCTCAAAACACAATCAGCACTTTATTCCCCTGCTAAAGCTGATGTGGGAGAGATCCGTTGGTTCTGCATTTCTAACCCAAACAGATCCAGCTCAGATTTGCCCCTGCCATGAGGATTTGCTCCTGCCCAGCTTGGGCGCTGAGGCTGGCAGGAATTCAGGCAGGTTTCCACAGGCAGAGCTGTGTCCAGGGTGAGAGATTCTGCTCCCCTGAATTGCCCAGGAGGGACAGCAGAGGTGGCACCTCTGGGGGTGGCCCCAGTAGCCACACACTGCTGGGTGCCACGCTGGTTCCAGCTGAGGACTGTGACAGTCACTGAACACTTCAGTCGCTTTCAGCCAGCAAATTAATCTAATTTTTTTCTTTTTTTTTTTTTTTTTTTAAAGGAATCTCCTAAGTTTAAAAATATGGTAATGCAATTAGTGGCTTTGGCAGGCTAATGAAGCCACTTTAAACCCTTGCAAAAATACCATTAAAAGAGAATGCTTAAGAGCCTCTTCAAACTTTCCAAAATGAGAAGTACGTTCGTATTCAGAAGATGCCAATCTAGTCTCCTTTCTCCAAGGTTCAAGATTAATTAGGGACTTGTTTAGTGCATGAATGAGGAAACAAATGAACTCTTGGATCACAGAGCACTGGAACCAATTTTTTAATCATTTTTTTTTCTTTACAATTACATTCCTATCAAGAAAGTCTTCATTAGACTTTCTGTCACGGGGCCACATCATGCCAGGTAACTGTTACAAATGCTTGGCTTCCACCCAAAGACTGAACAATATGAGTTTTCTGAGAAATAAATACACGTGAAATGTATTTAATGCTGCATTTTCTCATTAAAATGTTACTGCATTTTCATAATGAATACATATAACCTTTCCTCCAAGACTCCCTCAAAACAAATGGTTTAGAAAAGACCAAAAATATCTTCCCCTTTACGAAGTCAGCCTGGGCATTTAAAGATTACCTTTGAGAAATACGTTAATGTCTGATCTAAGAAGCACCATACAATAGGTGGAGATTACTCAGGTAAGGAATAATAGATGGGAAGAGAAAAAATATGCCTGAGACTAATTGTTAAAAGAATGGGGTTTGCATGTTTAGTGAAGGAGAAAGGAAAAAAGTAACTGCCCCTTTTTTTCTTTTTTCAATGAGCCACAATCTGCCCTGGAGATTTGAGGGGCTGGTTTGGTTAATCCCATCCAAAATGGGATGCGGATTTGGATCGAAACTGTACCAAAATTTCCTGCTCACGGCGAGGATCAGCTGAGAGAACTCACTCCTCATCACTCCCTTACCCCCACACCAGGTTTGTTTTGATGTTGAGAATTTCTCCAGCGAAAAAAATAGAGCACTAAAATAGATTAATTTGCAGAAAGATACTGCTGTAGTCACACAGAGAAAGGGAACCAAAACTCCATCAAGGCTGAGCTGCAACGCGCAGACACACAAACCACGGCGCGAGCAAATGCCAAAGACGTGTTTCTTCGCTGCTGGTTACGAGCTTTCACTAATTAAAACGTTTAATTGCAGTTAGGTGAGCTGCATCCAAAACGCAGGCCGCAAAATCCGTGGTGTCAGGAGCTGCCTGGGAATGAGAGGGGGCCCAGGTGTGCCTCTCATTTTCCTTACCCAGGTGATGGAGAGGACGAGGGCTCCCCGCACAGCTCGCGCCGCGCGCCGGGGTAGGGATGGGTAACGCGTGCCGTGACTGGCAGGTCTGCTCCCTCCTTCCCATTAGCACCCATTTATCATTAGCCAGACCTCCACCAGGGTGCATGGATAATGTTTTCCTAAGTGGAAAGGCAAGGGTATAATTTTCATAGCTGATTTGTTCGTCTCTACCTCGCTGCTGCCCTTGGAGCAATTGCAGAGCTGCCCAGGGCACCCTTCCGTGGGCATTTCTGAATGAAGGAGCTTGTCACCCCCTGACCACCCTCCCCGCCCTCCCTGCTGCCCGACAGCCTAATAAAGTCCACTCAATGGACACTCCTGATGCAGGGGCCAGGCTGCAGCATGGATCACGCTCATCACCTCCTTAGCACGAGCGAAATTTGAAGATCTGTGAGGAGGGGAGGATTTTGCTCAAAGACCACAAGGGCCTGCAGTCTCTTTGCAGAGTACCTGTGGACAAGCACTGAAATTTAGGCTTGTTTTGCTTACAGAGTCCACAGCACGTCTCTAAGAAACCAACAGCAGGTGAATCCACAGGCGCCTGAGCAGTGGGGAAGGTGTCCCTCTGCACGGTTCCTGCCACCACCAAACCTCCAGCTGGGACATTTGCTGAAAGACCAGGAGTCTTTGTTTCAAAACCTCTCCTTCCAGGATTATTACATTAATCCAAGTGATTAGATGGGTCCAGTTGCCGATATGTTACATTGGGTGAACAGGTCCTGGGTGCTGCAGTAGCTGCCTGGGGTCTGCTGTCTCCAGCTGGGCACTTCAGTCCCGTCTGTGACAGTTAATGGTGGTAATTTACAGCTCCATAATCCACAGTCCCAGGATGCCAACAACCTGAGGATACAAACCTCTGAGTGTTCTGATAGGAATGCAGAATAACATCCTGCTTGCCTGAATCTTGTCTTTGCCAAGTACTCGGCATCTCAGGCAGGCCTGAAGGAGCTGGGGGATTCCAGAGACCTCACAGACTTCTGCACGTTTGGGTTGTTTTCATCATTCCTCTCCCATCCTTCTTACTGCTAGTCACACTCATTTCACGTAGTGACACTCAGTTCATGTAGTGACACTCAGTTCATGTAGTGACACTCAGTTCATGTAGCAGGGAGGTGTTTTTGTCAGATTCCCATCTTTCCTGTCATGCGCTCTCCCCTCACCAGGGAAACGGTGGAGTTGCCATCCCTAGAGGTGTTAAATGAACATGTAGACGTGGCACTTGGGGATATGGGGTAGTGGTGGCCCCATGGTCAGATTCGATGATCTTAAAGGTCTTTTCTGACCTGAATGATTCCACTGTCATCTCTGGAGGGCCACACCCCAATGGCTCTCAGGTCACTAGGGGAATAAATTTGTTGGATTTAAACCAATTCCTGGTGGTTGGACTGTCTCTGTGGTAAAATCTGGCAGCTTGCAGCCTCTGCCCAGGAAATTCCAGGCGTCAGGATCCATTCCTTTCCAGAACTGACTCGCAGAGGCTGTATGAGGAATATCCTCTCTGCCACCCTTAGCCAGTATTATCAGGCTGCGATGAAGACCTCAGACTCAGATTTGCATGTCCGACCTGCTGGGTAGCTGCTCTGTCTCTCTCTTAAGGCAGAGGTTGTGCATTTCCACTCGTGTTCCAACCTGTCTGAAAGGAACAGAGGGCAGAGAGGGGGGAAATTCACCCCCAGTTGCCAGTGTGCCCAACATCTCCTCAAAAAGGACACTCCAGCTGTCACCTTTCACATGACTGCTGAGTCTGGTCCCACCAAGGGATGCTGATGGTACAGCAGAGACATTTAATTAGAAGGAGAGCCAAAGTTTTCAAAGGAAGAGAAGAAAAGGGTGGGGGATGTTGGTGCAAGAGTTATGGGGTAATGAAGAACTCTGCCAGCTGCCAGTGAGACGCACACAGAGCCCTTGCACAGATCCCAGCAAATGGGTCACAGATCTCTTACTCGCATCAAAATGACAAAATACTTGATTGAAGGAGGAGAAGGGCCATGCAAATCTGCCGTTCCTCTTGTCCTACTATAACCCCAGGAGCCTCAAATCCAATTCAGTGCAACTCTGGGGATGTTTTGCTTTCTTCTGAGTCTAAATTTTGCATCTCAGATCCCTCCTTGCCATAAAATATCTGTTTGCATTAAGTAACTGTGTACACTGTCCCAACAATAACACTGTAAATCAGAAAAGAATCTAATAAAAGCTGATATTCCCAGTGAGGATGGGACTGTTAATGCAGCAGTTTGAATATCAGGCTAAGTCTAAATGCCAGGCAAAGGTGTTTTTATCCCAGTATGGATGCACTTTCCTCAGTGCTTTATTTTGCCTGGACGGGCAAAATCTGCGCTCGCCTCGCCAAGAGTGAGGGGGCTGCATTGTCAAAACCAGACCCAGTGAAGAGGAACTTTGCATTGAAGGTGTCAGACATCAATCACCAGAGGGCTTGTTCCCAGAATAACCCTAGAGGAGACACCTCTGCTCTGTGCACAGCACCTATTATCAGCCTCCTGGCACCTTCCAGTGCGGCTTTTTCTGGAGCAAAACCTGGGCTGCCTGGCTTTGTCTTTAAAATGCAGGCTCCTGCCTGCTTCAGTGGGAATCTTGCATCTGTGCTGTGAAGTTTGGCTGGGTCTGGCAGGGTTTGATCACACCAGGTACCGGCAGACCTGCCCTGGCTGTCAGGAGCAGGTCCCTGACAACGGGCAGAGAGCAGCAAGTCCTGGGAGTGGAGCATGGAAGGAGAATTTGCAAACTGCTGCGGCTTTTAGTCCTTGCAGTTCAGGAATATGGAGAAGCATCTACAGCTGGACTCTAAATAACCAGGTTAACTACCCTCTGCAAATAGACCAAACCTGCTGCCCTGATCCCTGCTGCTCTCATAGTGTTTTAATAGCTCCTGCAATAAAAAACAGTGAGTCCCAAAGGAGAGCTCTCCATTTATTCAGAAAGATGTTGCTAAATTCCTGCACACAACAGATTCCACTGCTGGAATAAGTGCCTCTTCCCTGGCAGCTCTTCTTCCTGCCAGCCAGGTAAAGGCAAGGCACAGAATTATCTGTGTAATCTGATTTGGAAGGTTAACTTCCCTGGATCATAAATAAGTGGGGATTTATGACCATAAAGGTGCGCTACCTACGGCTTCAAGGGAAAAGCGCCACGCTCACACCTCCCTTCTCTCCCACTTCTAAAAAAGGGAGAGAAGCATGTGGAGATCCAGAAATTACCATGGCGTAATGGAAGATCCTCAGATAGGCTTGGTTTAATTACACACTTCTATCATTTCCTGCGCGCTCCCCGTCCCATTAGGAAATTACAGCAGTAACTCAGCTAATAGAGTTTCGCTGTGCAAACAGCCACGGGGCTGCTGGCTCCTGCTCCCAGCTCCTGAACCCCTGCTCCCAGCTCCTGAACCCCTGCTCCCAGCCCCTGCTCCCAGTTCCTGAACCCCTGCTCCTGGATCCCAGCTCCTGAACCCCTGCTCCTGGATCCCAGCTCCTGGCATGGCATGTGTGCAGCAATGCCGGAGCACACAGCTGGTGGGGACTGGGGGTTCTTCCTGCCACAGAGAGAGGGTTTTCTTGCTCAAAGGAACATCCAGTCTCCCTGGAGGGAGATGCAAGAGCCTTTTCCACGTGCAAACAAAACTGGAGGGAGCCCTGAGGTTCTGGGGTCTGTGCTGGGAAACACCCGGAGGCTGCAGGGTTCGAGGGCAGGTCTGAGCTGGGCATCAGATTTGTTGCACAAGGACAGGAGATAAAGGCTGTTAAAGGAAAATGTCACTCACCCCCCACAAAAAGAAAAAAAATCCTTTTTTGCATATTTCTTTCCTGCTGAAGGTACAAATGTGCCGGCTGGAGCACAGCCTCTGCTCCAGGGCCCATCGTGTGCGATACAATAGCACAGGAACTACAGAGGGAAGGAAGGCGTTAAATCAGGCACCAAATCTCTTCAAACACCACGTTTTCTGTTCAGCCTTTCAGCACTTCACTCATCCTTGGCAGTGGAGCTGACCTGGTCATTTTTCCCTTTTTACTTCTCACCGCCACTTTCCATGGCATTTTCATGAATTAACGCAGCGGTGTGGTTTTGTGCTTTACAGATGGGAAAAAAAAACCCCTTTCCCTATTTAAATAGAGGCATGTGGCAGCTGACATTTCTTGAAAACACTTTGACTCATATTAAGCTTTGTAAGTCCTTTCATTATCTTTAAAGACTCGTTAAAGGCAGGTCTATGGCAGCAGGAAAAACGGAGGCAGGCAGCCTACCTGGGGGAGGTGGAGGGGCACCGAGATGTTTCTGGCTCCAGGCTCCATCCCCAGCCAGCTCCAGAGCTGCTTCTGGGACACCCATCACCTCCTCTTGCCCCGAGCCAAGAGAAGTGTTGGTGAGCACAGCAGCTGAAAAAAGTGACAAGTGTCACCATCCCCTTTGTCTTGAGCTAGGGAGGGAGCTGGGGAGGGAAGAACAACCAGGGCAGCGAGGGTGGAAGTGGAGGCAGTTTGCTGTGCAGAGGATTTCTGTTTTCCTGCTGGGTTGTAGAATGCTCCTCCCTCCACTCCAGGCTGCCAGCTGAGACCCCAAGCAGCACAGTCACCCCCTTGCTCCACAGCTGGGGTGATGCCTGTGGGGCCAGCACCTTCCCTTGCCGGGTTCCTGCTTCCCAGCGCTGCTGAGAGGTGCTGGGGGTGCTCTGCTCCCTGGTGCTGCCTCTCCAGACCTGCCCCTGGTCACAGCAGCTGGCGCTGAGCCCCACTGGGTTTGACCCCAGCTGAATTCCTGAGCTCTGAGCAGCATCCCCGGACACACTGATGGATCTGGCACTGCTGTGACCCACCAAAACTCCCCCTGTGCTGTGCTGAAAAACACCTGCAGCTTCCCTAAATGGTCACTGGACTCCAAAAAGGCACAAACCAAATTATCTTGAGAAATCAATGAGGAGTATAAAACTGTTTTCAAAGGTGGTGACACCAGTGCCCAAGCAGAGGTCAGGCTGAAGGTCTGGGTCCCCAGCCCATCACATGGGCAGTGCTGAGCTCACAGAAGGAGAAGAAACACCCCATGCCATGGCACAGCCTCACATCAACCTCCTCTCTGAAGCTGAGCGGGATGTGGGACACCAGCTCTGCTCTTGTGCGTGGGTAGCAGTGCCCAGTTCTCTCTGCTGGTCCATTCCCGACTGCCAGCAATATTTTATTACATTTATTAAGGCACAGGTTGCCCAGAGAAGCTGTGGCTGCCCCCTCCCTGGAAGTGCTCAAGGCCAGGCTGGATGAGGCCCCGAACAATCTGGTCTGGTGGAAGCAGTCCCTGCACATGGCAGGGGGATGGAACGAGGTGTTTGAGTTCCTTCCAACCCAAACCCAAACCCAAACCATTTTGGGGTTTCTGTGATTCTGTTAAAAAACCCCAACGCTTCCCTTCACATCTGCACCTTTTGGCTGTGCTCCCCAGGACAAGGCTGCACTGAACCCTTTCGGCCCAAGAAATGTGAAGTTCAAAGGGTGGGAGGTTAAATAAGAGGAGGACTCTCAGGAGCAAGGAACAAGCAAAGGGGAAGCAATGAGGGGAAGGGGATGAGGGAAGCACTGCCCAGATGGGCTGCTCAGCTCATGGAAAGGAGAAAGTGGCCGTGCTGGTGTGTGGGTGGTGCCTCATTGCACCTACTCAGGCGGTGGAAATTGGCACTAACCCCACCACAAGTGAAGGAAATCAGGCATTTTGTGTATCACTGTTTTCTAAAAATAATTTTTAAAAAAAGTTTATATCTCCTTGTGTTTCTTCTCCCTCCCTCCTTCTGCACCAGACTCCTGCAGCTCTCATGGGTGACTCTCCTGCCTGGCAGGGGACAAGAATCCATAACCTGTCACCCTGAGGCCACAGCTCAGGTTGGTGGGGGTGGTGGTGGGTCCCAGACTGGGGTTGTGGTGGTGGGAGCCAGGATGGGGACAGTGCTCAGCTCTCCCCCCATGGCTGAGAGCACAGTGCATGATGGGGACTTCCCAAAGCAGCCAGTGTGGAGCCCAGGGGTAGCAAGACCCATTGACACAATCCCAAAATGCTGCTCAAGGGCTTTTCCTGGGCTGGAGGGTCCTGCCTGGGGGTGGTGAGTGCGAGGTGCTGCTGTCCCAGCTCCAGCCCCATCTAACCTCAGCACCAGGCTGGCAGTTCTGCCTTTCCCCTTCCCCCCACACAGTCATTTCAGGTCGAGTTTTGGTCCCGAGGGACGGCTGCAGACCCTCATGACCCCAAACCACCTCCCCCTGACGCAGAGGACGCTGCTCAGGGCAAGGAAAACCTTTCCACGGGGCTCTTCAAACCAAACCTCCCCAGAACCACCCCCACTGGCTCTGCACCGGGATGGCAGCACCAGCTAAAATCCCTTTGTCAAAGGCTGACCTAGTTTGTGGACAGGATGTTTGAGGCGACCCCAGCCCCTCGCACGCCCCGCACGGTTCCGAGCGCTCTGCTGGCATCAACGGCGGCACAGAATGATGAAAGGACACGGATTCCAGCACGAGTTTTCCAAGGGGAACCAATTAAAAATAAAAGAATCAGCAAAACTGTTCAAAGCCTTGTGAAAAATCACCGGGCAATGTCCTTTTAAGAAAAGATCATCTCACCTTCCTTGTGTGCTGGATCCTGGGGCAGCCTACCCAGCCTATTGAAGTGGGCATCAGAGGGATGTGGACAATTAAAATTTACCTTGGACCGGGCTGCTGATAAACTGAGTGGCACTGGGGCTGCCACAAGGGAAGGCAGCGTGGCAGGGCTGGCTGGGGATGTCCATCCCTGCCCTGGGCACCTGGAGCTCCTTTCTCCCAGGAAGAAACACCTGAGGGAAAAGGTGCCTCAGCATCTTGTCCCTGCATTACGTACACAAGGCTTAGTGCAGATCCAGGGCCAGCAGAGTTTATTCCAGCGTGGAGTTTGGTCCTGCCTGGGCACTTTGGAGGTCCTGTTGCCCTTCCTCCAGCTCTGGTCATGGTTCTGCAGTGTTAAACACCCACAGAACATCGTGTCACTCCCACAGAGCCACAGACGAGTTCCTATCGAAGGGGAGTCCATATCAGGTTCACTTCCCTTAGACCCAATATCCCGTTAAGCCAGGAGACCAAACACCCTGGAAACCCCAGACCCCGAGGGCCTCTCCAGAACACATTCTGTAAACAAAGCCAGGCCCAGCCAGGGGAAGGTTCCTCGCTGAGGGGTCTCGCTGGAGTCCCTCACTGGGCAATCTTTGATAGATGTGCTAATTAGCAAGGCCTGTAATTGCACACACATCACATCGTGGGGGGCCATTTCTCCGGGGGGCATTTCGGGGTGCATTTCAATGTGCATTTCAGTGCCCCTGAGGGTCCTTAAATAAATACCGAGGTAAAACCCTTTTTCCCCTCTTAACTGTGTTCAGCTCTCTTAATTTTAAGACCAGGAAAAGGCATCACCAGCAGTGCTTCCTGAGCTGCTGGGAAGCAGCAAACGGAGCTCCCCAGCCCTGCAGGGCGTCCCATGAGCCGGGATTCACCCGCTGCCTGTAATTACCAACCTCTGTGATCGCTAAATTCACCACCAGGACATGCCTTGGGATTTTTTTTTTTTTGTGGCAAACCCCTTCTAATCCCCATCTGGCTCGGTCCGGGAGGCTGGGATTTGAGGGGTGGTTTTTAAATTGCTGCAGAGCCGCGTGTGCCCCATCAGAGCTGCTGCAGGTCTGTGCCCAGCCTGCGGTGCCCTGCCCTGGGCAGCGGCTTCACGTCCCAGCAGGAGCCCAGGAGAGCCCGGCCTGAGGAGACCAAAGCAAATACCTGCAGGGGAATGGTGATTAAAACCTCTCCCAGCAGCAGCCCTGTCCTGAGAGCTCCTGGCTGCCGGCAGCTCCCTGCCTTGGCTCTGCAGAGGGTGTAGGCACGTCCTGCCTGCCCTCCGGGGAAAGGCCGGCCTCCAAACCTGTGCCTTAGGAGCTGTGCCAGGCAACAGCAGTGAAAAAAGGCCGGGGAGGAGAATTAGAGCTTGTCTTTTATGTCCTTCTAAGGCATTTGCCATGGGCAAAGGGCTTAAGAAATTATTTTATGTGGCCGCTTTGGTTAAAAATTAAAAGCGTGATGATGATGATTATTGTTATATGTGGAGCTGGAAGAGGGGCATTCAACCATTATTATTATTATTATTATTACTATTATTATTATCTGGAGCTGGAAGAGGGGCCCCCAGGCTGCGGTGACCCCGGGGACTGTGGCTGCGCCATCCTTAGGGACCACCCTTCACCCATCAAGGCCTGGGAGGTCCTCAAGGACCAGCACAGGGTTGGCTCAGGACCCATCTGCACTGGGCAGGGCTGGGAGCAGGATCCCTGTGAGCTCCTGGAGCTGAGCTGGTGCTCCCAGCCCTTGGGGTCTGACTGCAGTGCCCAGGGGCTGTGGCTTGTCCTCACAGCCATCTGTGTGTCCTGTCCCCCCCCAAACTGTCACAGCAAGGGAAAAAAATCAGCCAGGGTGAGCCCAGGAACCACAGGAAACAACAGGAGATTTGCTGCCCTGAAGGGGAGCTCGTGGCATCCCCTCTCTCCAGAAAAGTTGGTGTCCAGCAGCTCTCAGGGCACAGATTTGTGCCTCAACCTCAAGACCCCACCAACAGCTGATGCAGGAGCCTGGTGGGCTGTGAGGTGAAGCCACGGGGACATGGCTGGGCCTGCCTGAGGCTCCAGCAGAACATAAATCCCCCCAAACCTTCCCCTTGTTCCCACAAACACCTCCTGCAGCGGGGGAGCTGCCAAGCCCCGGGAGCGGGGTGAAGCTGGGGGGTTGCAGCCTGTTGCTTCGAGGTGAGCACCAGAAGTCAAAGGCTTTTGTTGGAAATCTCAGTTTTTGGTTAGTTCAGCAAAGCTGACAGTTCCTGATGGTTCCTGCTCTTGGTTTCCGCCTTAGGGGGTGGGATTTGTTTTGAAATTTGGAGCAAAAATAGCACAACAGCTCTCGAGAAGGCACATGGTGAGGAAGAGGTCATTTTTACAACGTGAAAATACTTCCAGGCATTTAAAACCAAATGTTTCTTGCATGCTCGTGGCTTGGAGGAGCAACAGGCGGCTGCGCGGGCACCTCTGCGCAGCACATGCGGTGCAGACCAGTCCCCCCCTGCATCTTCTGTGCAAAATCAGATCTGACAAACCTAAAGCAAGAGAAAATCAAGACATGACTATGAAGGACAATATCAGGCCAAGCCTGTTAAATTATCTCCCCCCTTTCTGTCATGTCTCATTTGCTCCCGAGCTGTCAGTTCCCACCCCCACCAGCCAGCTCCTATCACCCTCCCATTCCATTCTCCATCCTTTGGTTTCTCTCTAAGCCAAACCAGAAGGACTCTCCTTAAATGCCTGGAGAGTCACCCTGTCTCTTCTCTTTAAATGCCTTGAATTCCTCTTGCTCAGGACACTTCCAAAGGTGTGATCCAGGTTGTTCCCAAGCTGCTGATCTGGCAGGGAGGGAGAGAACAGCCCCCTTTGTCCTGCCCCAGCCAAATGCTACCCTGGCCATGCCCACGCTGCCCCCCAAATGCCAACTACAGCAGCCCTCCAGATCCATCTCTGCCACCCCCTCCCAGGCTGAGGGCACCAGCCGTGCCACCCCACGCCTCCCTTGGCATTAATCAAAGGGCACAAGAAGCTTTTGATTTATGGCATGTCCCGGCCTCCAGCAGCGAACAGCAGCACGAGCCGGGAGCTGGGACAGAGCCTGGAGAGCCAGGGCAGCGAGGGGATGCTGCTGTGCCTGGCACCTCTTCCTTACCTTCCTCCCCTGAGCACCCCAGGGCCTGATCCAGACCCCACAGCCATTCCCTCACTCCCTTTTCTCTCCTGGCACAGCACAAGAACAGAGCTGGTGGCAGCTACAGAGGAGCAGGGATGAGGGGAGGGAAGAAACTCAAGGAAAAATAACCCAGAGCACCCTCGGGTCGCACAGGAGCAGGGATGGCACTTCCAGCAGGGACCTCCACTGCTGCTCCCCAGCAGGAAAAAACGAAATAAAAGCCTTGCACAGCTCTGCTTTAATTTGCCCTGAGCAGGATCACAAGCACACAGCATCTGCACGTCCCCTTCACCCTCCTGCCCCTCTTCCCGTGTCCCGTTGGAGCCTCAAGGTCGGCATCACATCGGATTTCCTACATGCGGGCATAGGCAATTCTCAGCCAAGCAGAGCCCCGGGGGGTTTTTACACCCTGCAGCTTCAAATCAGCCAGAGCTGCAGCTTGTTGGAAATGTAAATGTGCTGGAAAACAAGCTTCAGGTAGGGTTCAGCAGCAAAACCTCTGCACATGATAGCGATCGCATTCCTTAATGTTAATTTCTTATCTCACCTCTCCAAAGTCCTTTGCAAGGATTTTATCCTGTTAGAGGAAATCCATCCTCCTGATTTTCCCAGGCTTATAGAAAAGCAAAGAAAAGTATTGATCCTAATGAGATAACACTGACAAGAAAATGGCAAGAGCCAGTTCTATCTATTTAAAACTAACTCTGTTTTTGACTGGTGGGAGAAATACATGATTATCAATTATCCATGCAGATGGGAGATGTCCAGCCTAGATATCCAGTCTGCTTTTCATGGTAGCCTCCAAATTCCAGCCACCTCTGCATTTTTTAATGTTTTTCTCAGCGCGTTCTGTTCTTTAAAAAAATAAAATTAAATTTAAAAAATCCCAAACTGACAACGGTCCCTTGTACCAACCAAATCCCAGAACCACCAGCGGTTTCATATTAAAAGACCATTTGGTGGCATTTTAATCTCCGAAGGTAATGCAGATATTTGTCATTTCTGATCTCCCCTTTCTGCAACTGTCCACAGATGACGAGATCCGTGAAATTGCTGCTGCCAGGGAGTGAAATGAGAATTAACCTCGTGCCCATCAGCTGCCTCGGCACCACCCTTTCCACGCCGGCCTTGACCACGGCCATCGGCGAGGTGGCTCTTGGGGCCACGCTGCCCCTCACCCTGCACACCACGGCCCCGTCCCTGCAGATAACGAACACCCCCGCGCTCACAGATTGCTTTAAACCCAGCACTTTTCTTCCCCATTCTCATTTGCTTTGCCTTTCATGCTGCTTTCTCATGTACAAAAGGGGAACCGGGGGAAAAAAAGAAAGAAAAGACACATGAACACCTGAAAATCCTTTTCATATACCTGCTGCTGCTACCACTCGGTGCTGAATGTGAATAGAAATGGATGGGAGGGAGATGGGGAAGGATGAATAACATTTCATGCCCTGTAGTCAAACATAATTTCAGGCAGGAGACGAGCAGGGACTGGTACGATGGCTCATCCCGGCAGAGAGCTAATGTGCACTTCAGAGCCCGCTCTTTGAAGGCTGGGGTCTAATTTCCAGCCTGCAATTACTGCACTGGAAATAATTTCCCAGAAAACGGGGTCACTTTTTGGGGGTGGGGTAGGGTTGGATAAAGGGGTGGGGGGTCAAAGTCCCAGCGTGGGGAGGTTGGCAGGGCTTGGGGTTGGTGGATGTGGCAGTGTGGGCATCCCCCAGGCTGCTGGGCACTGCTGCTGATCTCCTGAGGTGCCAGCACACAGGATTTCTGAGTCCTTCTCATGCTGTCAGCTGGAGCATCTCCCTCTGTTCCCCCGGATCGGGATTGTCCTTGCTCTCCTACAGCCAAGATTTTCGTACAGGTCTGCGTTTCGCACTCAAAACCCGCAGCCTGATTTTCCAAAGCTCCAAAAAGTCCGTGTTGCTCCTTCCATCAGAGGTGTTGGCCAGGAGCTCAGCGCTTTGCTGAGTCAGTTTCTGATTTTCAGCAGCACTGCAAGGGCAGAAGCGTTGCCGTCCCACGAAGTTCTGCTCTGGTTTCATGCAGGCAATGCTCTCGCTTGGAGGCTTTGCCTTCACTCCTGCTGGCCTGGAGCTTCAGTCACACACAAGCAACTCTCATTCTGGGCCAGATTTGCCAAAACCCCCCCAGCACAGGGAGAGTTTTGACAGCAGAGTCCCTTTTTGTGGTACCTGACAGAGCCGATGCTCTCTGGGCAGGGCCCACAGGGGAGGCTCTGCCTTTGTGCCTCACCCATGAGAAGTCTGCCAGAAGTAGAATAAAGCAAGATGCCAAAGGACATATGGTGTCCCTCAGCAGGGCTGCGGACCCCGCTGGCTGCCCAGCTCAGATTTAAGCCCAAATAACTGTCTCCAGATGGGATTTGCTGCAATTCTGCTCTGACCCAAACTGACCACACTCCACAGCTCAGACTCGCAAAGGTTTTACAGAACCTAAACATGCAAACAGGCACCTGGCAAAGATTTTCAAAAGCAGCTAAGAAGATTAGATGTCCAAGTCCCATTGGGCTCGGAGAATTAGGCATGTAACCTGCTTAGGCGCTTTTGGAAATTCTTCCAGGGATTTAATTGTTTGGGTTGAAACTTTCTGCAGCAAGTGTGTGCCTCTCCAAATATCCCAGCGCCATCCCCAGCCTCTGCAGCCCAGCTGGTTTTGTGGGGGAGATGGGGACAGTTCTGCTGGCAGGAAATTTTTGGACAGTTTTTCACACTTTGGAGGAGGAACTTGAAATTCAGAGCGTGGTGGCCGAGGCCTTACCTTTGCCACGTGCTTTTCACTGTGCTGCTGAGGAGCTGCACAAAGGTGAGGCAGGAGGCAGGGCTGTCCCCTGGGTGCTGGAGACTGCCTTGGTGCAGAGATGGGGTTGGGAAAGAGCCAGGGAAGGGAGGATCTGAGCTGAGATGCCCAAGGGGCAACAGCTGGGATGGGACAGGAGATGGCAGTGAGTGGGACAAACTGGGGAGGGGACAGGTTTGTACCAGACTGACAGGGTCAATGTGGCGAGGGTCAAGAGAGCAGGGAAGTGGCACTGTAGCTTATGCCTGTTAAATCCTGTAAGCTCTCCTCGGCCTGGAAGGGAGCCCAGGGCTCCTGCCTGGAGCCAGCACTCGGTGCCAGCAGGGCTGTGCAGCAGAGCCCCCGGGCAGCCCCCAGCACTGCCCCTCGCCAGCCTGTGCCACCTCTTCATCCCAGCTTCCCACCTCTGCCCCCCACGGGAGCCCTGAGGACGGGGGACATGACAGCCCAGACAATTTACAATTATAAAGTGCTGTAAAACCCAAAAAGAGCCTGTCCTTACAAATAAGCAACCTGCAAAACAAATTGCTTTGCTCTCCCCTCACGCTTCAGCAGCTGCCAGCAGGCAGGGTGTGTGTGCCAGGAGCTGGGGCACCACTTCAGGTCTGGGTTGAGTCCCTGTTAATTCACAGACTCTCTCCATGCTTTGGACAAGGTGCTTGGCCCCTCTCTGCCTGTCAGAAGGATAAATTCCTCTCCCCACCCGAGCGAAGCGCTGCAAATTAGATCAGCTCGTAGGTGTGCAGACAGCACCGCAGGTACATAGGAAGAACAACATCCCCAGGGGTTTCTCACAATCAGAGAAGGATGGAGCCAGCAGGAGAGTGCAGTGGCAGAGCCTGTGTGCAGCTCCCAGGGCTCTGGAGCGGTGCACAGGTCGGAGCTGGCGGTGCCAAGCCAGCAGTGCCAGAGTTTGGCTGGCAGGACCCTGCAGCAGGGGCTCCCCTGGGATGCTTTGCCCAGCCTAACAATGGCTAAAACAGGCTGAGTTTTACAGCCGCCACTTCGGAGCGCTGAGGGCAGCGAGGAATTCGGCTCAGCCTGGGAGAACACCTCGGCCTCACCTCCCTTTTCTGGTCTCCTTCAGCAATCTGCCAACAGCAAACGGGGGTGGGCTCAGCTGAGCCTGCCTGGCGTGCCCGTGGGCAGGTGAGGCTGTGCCCACCCAGGCCATGGTTGGTGTCACCTTCATGGTGACAACACCTCTGCAAGCACTGCGACATTGCTGGGGCAGGGCAGCACAGGTGGGAGCCACCTGCACATCTCTGTTTGCCCACCGAGGGCCCTGAGGAGAGGGAACCACGCTCTCCTGCCTTTTTTACCTCCCTTCTTCTCTTTGCCGTTTGGACAGGCCTTGCCCTCAGCTCTCCTTGCCCTCCAGCCCAAATAAACCCAGCACTTTCCTCCTGCCTTTGTGCAGAGCCTCCCTTCGCTGTCTCACCCGCAGCGAATTTATCCTTCTCCACTCCGAGGGCTGCTTGCAGTTCATTAAGTATATTAAAGGTGTTAATGACTTTTTTAAAAAAGACCCAAACTGTCTGATGTTTTTCCAGCTCATTTCCTGCTGCTATCTCCCCAAATCCGGTGGGCAGTAATGACATGTCTGAGGCAGAAAATGGGATTATGATGAACAGGGTGAACTCAGCTGATATGTGGACGACATTAAACACTTCCAGATCCTTTTCTGTACCTTCCCCTTCTGCAGGTATCTGTATAAGCACATCCTCCTTGCGCTGAGCTGAGCTGTGGCCTCCTGAAGGAAGCCAGGGGAGAGATGAGGCAAAACTTCATGCCAGCAGGAATTTTGCCAGGAAATCACTGTTTATCTCACCAGAAGCAACACGTTGGATAAAGCCACATTTTCTCCCTCTGTAAAATGCTGCTGGGGTGCTCATGGCTTATCCTTCCACACACAGATGCTGAAAATACGATATAAGAGAGAGAACTGCATCTTCTAGACCCAAAAGATTTTGTATTTTAATAGGCAAAAGCAGGAAAAAAAGGCAAACTCCTGGCTCTGTTTGGCCAGGGAAAGGCCGAGAGGTTGGGTGACTCACCCAGAGTTCCCCAGCACAAAGGGAGATTCAGCCTGGATCTTCCAAACTGCTGGAATGAAATTTCAAGCTCTGTAACTTTTGCTCCAAAGATCCTTCAGAAAGAAAATCTGTACTTTCCAGAGGGGGAGAATAGGCAGCCCCCCTCTTTTAGTGAGCCTGTAATTGTGTGCATTTTGCAGAGCCTGGAAGTGAGCACCTTCCTGCCCACTGCAGCACTGAGGGAAGAGGAGGATTTTTCTGGAGCTGTGTTTTTCCCTGTGAAATGTGTGTCTGGATGAGAGAGAAAATTATAGAAAACAGCTGGGAGTTGAGGAGAAAAATGTATTGGCTATGGTAAGCGTATGATTATCAAAGGTTCATAACTCAGACGAATCAAATCCAATTTCTTACAGAGCAATGAGAAGCACTTTTCAACAGCAGTTCTTCCCAGGCCAGATTTCATCTTTGGAACTGACACCCTGCAAGTACTTCTCATATAACAATAGGAAAAAAAAGGTTTTCTTACACTGCCTTGCCTGCTGCAGCCAACCAAACTGCCCTTGCCCAAATATTCCAACTATTCAGCTTTGCAGACACCCAAACCTGCAGAACTTCAGCTCACCCAGGGGATAAATGTGTGGAAAAGTGATGTGGAAATTCAGAGCAGGGCTTGGGGGAGCTGGTCCCAGCTCTCTGCAGGCTCCTGCACTTGTTCCAAACTCGTGGTTGCGACTTCCAGCTCCTTAGAGAGGCAACCATTAAACCCCAAATATCAGCCAGGTTGGCACTTGTGGCAGGCTTAGCAGGAATTCAGAGATGCAGCAGCACGCAAGTCCAGTAAGAGAATGAATTATTTATTAATTTTACAATATCATTTATATATCCTAGTTCCAAAAGACCATTGGACAGTGTCCACACCCGTCCTGAGGTGATAGGCTGAAGCACCAGATACCCATTTAAAAATATTATGTTACTGTACCAAAAACATAAGTGGAAAAACAGCAGGTGTGAGAATTATTTACAACAACCCCATCTTACTGTTTATATAGCTTGCATAGCAAAGGAAAATTCCCACAGAATCAGTGCGAGGAGATGGAAAATTTCTCTGCTTAGCAGCTTTTCAGTATCCACAGGCACCGGGCGTGTTTGAGTGGTGACCCATTTGCCTTCCAGGTTCAACACAACCAGCAGCAGCAAAGTGGAAGAAATGGGTAATAAATAGAAAAGGGGTGGTACTGCACTGTGGGACAGTGGGGACCCAGCTCAGCCATCCAGCTTCTCCAGGGCGAGGAAAAGGGCTTGGAAAATTGGCACAGAAACCCCTCCCTGGGGCCAGCCTTCCCCACCACCACAGCCCCACGCTGCCCATCTGGGTTGCTTTCCCTGCCCACTCCACATCCTTTGGTTTTACTGGAGCTGAGGAAATTGGGCCAGCCCTGGGCAGGAGCTGGGTGCTGCACCGCTGGCCAAGAGCAAGGCAGCTTCACCTCATTTTTAATGGTGATTCCCGGGTCATTTCAAAGCTGAGGGATCACAGGCAAGGACCTAAAACTGCCTCAGTGCTGGTGAAAACACCAGTTTGGTTCCCAGCAAGGAGAGACCACCAGGTCTGGTGCTCCAGCAGCCCTTTTCCATGCACTGACCAGTGTGCACTGTGCCAGCGTGCCCTGAGCATCATCCCTGAGCTCCCACAGGGACCACGGAGGGGAATAAAGGCTGGGAGAGCTCTGCTGAACCACCCAAAGGTGGGAGCACCGGTGATGCTGAGACCCCCACCCTGTGCTGAGAGCCAGGCTGCTCTCAGCCTCAACACGTTCCTTCAGCCAAGCCATTCCTGGGAGGAAAATTAAGCAAATGCTCCAAGGCTTGCCACATCGGGCAAATAAATGACTTGCTGAAGTTAAACAAAAATAAGAGATGTTTCTCCCCGCTTTCATCTCGCCTTCTCCCCCTCCCCGTGAATCTGACCAAGATTACAGTTTTAAAAAGCACTTTCTCTTAAATGTGGGAGGAAGATTGCCTGAGCTCTCATGCGTTCACTGCTATATTGTATTGTTGCTGCTTTTAACATGTTTCGCTCAGTTAAATAGTAACTGATGACAGCTACACACTTAAATCCTTTTGGTGTTTTTATCATGGATTTTATATATATATCTCTTATAAAGAACAGCACACTGCAAGGCCTCTTACCATATCAAAAACAACAAAAAAGCACCCTATTTTTGTGTAAGGTATCAAAGCAATAATGCGTGCCCGTGCAGCAGAGCCAGCCTATCAGAGGTTTATCGGGTTTTATTGGCCTTGGGCAACTCTGCACATGACGGTCTTTAGAGTGACATGGAATTTATTAAACTTTTCCACAGCCTGACAGTCTTCTCCCAGCTCGTCCCCACCCCCAAGCTCTTTTCTTTTGAAAAATGATTTCTGCCAATCTTGTGCTTTTAACATTTTTTTCCCCTCTTTTTTTTTTCTTCTTTCTCCTCTTTTTTTTTTAAATCCCTCTCTTCTTCTTTTTTAAAATTTTTTTTTAATCGCTGCTCGAAGGAGTACCACTTCTCAAGCATCTGTTTAAAGAGCACCATTAAGGTCCTGCTGCAACAACAACAACAACAATAACAACAACAACCACACAGAGAGAGAGGGAGGCAGAGCAGCAGCCACACAGCCCATTACTGCCTGGTTCAGCCCTATTGCACTGCATTACTCGGTATGACAAGCTCTGCATACATATCACACACGCCGAGGGGTTGGGTTGGTTTTTTTGCCTTTTCCTGGGTAGCCTAATTTAGGCTTTGTGTGGTGCCCTGTAATAAATTTCCTCTCTCAGACAATAGCCCGTCGCCTTCAGCTGCCTGCCCCTTCCATAACCCAGCGCCGATAAAGCATCTCCTCCTCTTGCCGCTTCCCATCAGCGTGGCGGGTGATGCCAGGCCGTGCTGACGGGGTTAAGGTGCTGCCAGGCTTTCCAGCAGGCTGCAGTGCCCTCCCTCTTTTCCCTGTCTCCCCGAATTCCCGGCTGCTCAGCTCTTTGCAGGCATTCCCAGCAGCCCGAGGCTGCGGGGGGCGATGCAGGGCTGACTGTCGGCACTCACACCCCTCTTCATTTGCAAGCTGCTCCCTTCCCATCCCTGGCCAGGCAGCCGGAGGAGGGAGGGAGCACATCCAGAGCTTGGCTCCAGGCTGGAAGCAGCTGCAGAGGGTTTGCAGGCTCTGCTCAGCCGCAGGGTCGGCGCTTCTGCTCTCCTGTGCCCAGGAGTGAGGACTTCTGCTTCTGACCTCCCATCTGGAGCTGCTTCCAGCTCTGGGGCTCCCAACATCAGAAGGATGTGGAGCTGCTGGAGCGAGTCCAGAGGAGGCCACGGAGATGCTCCAAGGGCTGGAGCCAGGCTGGGAGAGCTGGGGGTGCTCACCTGGAGGAGAGAAGGCTCCAGGGAGAGCTCAGAGCCCCTTCCAGGGCCTAAAGGGGCTCCAGGAGAGCTGGAGAGGGGCTCTGGACAAGGGCCTGGAGTGACAGGGCAGGGGGGCAATGGCTCTAAACTGAGCACACTGCTTAGCTCCTCTTAAATCTTACACAGCCTCCGCCGTTATCATCTCCCTGTGCTGGTTGGTTCCCCTCCTGGCCAGCAATGTGGAACTGCTGCACAGCTCTCTGTGCCTGCTGCCCCGATCAGATGGCAATCTCATATCTGAATATTAAAACTAAGCACATTCCCCAAGCAGAGTGCACTGCACACACTGCCCTTGCTACTCACACCTCCCTGCTGGGAAAGGGCCGCTCAGGCTGGGTCTGGGAGCTGACATCTCCCCTAAAAGAGGCTTCCCCACCCCTCCTCTCTCAAGGGAGCTCCTTAGCACTGCCCCTGCAACCAGCTCGGTTGCTGGCAGGGGTGAGCAGGGCACAAGGCGCTTTTTTCTCTGAAAAACACTGAGAGAAGAGTTTGCTGCTCCAGGAGGGAAGAGGGGCAGCAGGAGACTCGATGTTCAGGCACCAGGAGCAGGCTTCTCCCACCTCTCCCCTGTGCAGGAATCACCACGAACAGTTTCTCTGTGCTTTGCCATCAGTCCCCCAAGCTCAGGGAGCCCTGGGGACACAGATCAGCACGGCAGGAACTGCACCCTGGCAGCTCAGCGTGCTCAGGATACCTGACACCGGTTTGGGGCTCATTACTGGCACTAAGCCCTGAGACAACGGTGGGAGTGGGAGGCTGATGCTACCTGGGGAAAACAGGAGTGATATCAGCATCCTTTCCCACACGACAATGCCGCTGCTTTCCCAGGGTGGGTGCTGCCCCCACTCCAGACATGCAGAAGGAGCTGCATCTGTGCTCGTCAGCACCACCGCCTTTAGGAAAACGAGCACATTTAATGCACAGCCCATCTGACCTATTTTCTGCCATGCACCTTAGCAGGAGCTGAGCTGTGCACTAGCACTGCCTAGCAGCTGCACAGGGAATCTGGAGGGACAGCTCAGCTGAGGGCCCGGGTGTCGCAGTCCAGGGATCCATCTCAGCTTCCACGCAGAAGCAACTGCCAAAATTGTGTTTACTGGATTTGTGCTCTTCCACCAAAATCCAGCTGTCTCACCTTGCACCACTTCGCTCGCCTGCTTCTCACGTGAGGTGGAGGCGATGCTTAAAGACAAAGCACACCTCGAGGGTGGCTGGCCAGGATGAAAGAGAGAGCTGAGAGGGGGGGATGGATGATGGAATCCCAGCCTGAAGCCACATCACCTCATATGATGTCATCCCTGTGCTGGTGCTGCCAGCCCAGGACATGAATCCAAAGAGCAGTGCAGCCCTTCAGCAGTTATCCTGACCTAAAGCAGTTACTCCCAAATAAATGCTCCAGGCATGAGGACCGCAGTCCCCTTTGATTCAAAAAGCAAGTGCATAAGTGACAGTAAGTGACAGCCCAGAGCTGCAGGATCTGCATGAAGCCATAAAGCAGAAGATGCTCCTGAGAGCTCGTCTTCCTGCAGAAGGAAACATAGGATGCTCGGCTGGGTAGCTAAGCAAAAAGAAAAATAAATAAAGCAGCATCATTAGGATGTAAAAAAATCCGAGGAGCCAGCACATCGCTGTCTGGCAGCAGCTTCAAATGAAGATCTCACATTTTTCACCAAGCTTCAAAACAAAATTGATAAGATAGAAAATAACCCCCGGTATTTGTGCCATTTCCATGGATTCATGAGTCTGACAGCTGCAAGCAGAGAAACAACCCTTCCTGGCAGGAAAATGAGTGCTGCTTCCCGTCAGGCCATAATGCCACTTCGCTGTGGCCATGTCACATGGACGCTTTCCTGCCCGGGCCGGCCCCTGTCGGTGCAGTGCTGTGATTTTTCACACAGTGTTACATTTCTGTGATTAAAATAGGCACTAATGGAACAGCCACACATTTGGTACAGCAGGTTTGTGTCTGAAATGCTTTCAGCGAACAGAAAGGAGCCGAGGCTGCTGCTGGGTGAGATCTGTGCCTGCTTTGGGTGCCCTGAGGTCCCTGAGATGGGGAGCACAGCCTGGCACAGCCCTGGCGTGCCCCTCCAGCTCCACCAAAAGCACTTCTGCTCATGTATAGAGCATCCTGGCTGAATGCAGCCCTCATGCAAGGCTGCTGGTGACTCCCAGACCAGCATTTGCTGGATGTTGGGATCTTCCCAACAAGCCCTGAGCCCACCCTCTGTCCCCAGTGGGGTGTGACAGCAACATCACTCCAGTACAGGGGTGACACCGGCCAGCCTGGACTGGGAGCAGCTGGGGAGGGTGCAGAGCCTGCAGGCAAGGACAGATTTACCTGGGGAGAGGCTGTTTTAGGTCTCTTTCTCTACCTGAGGGGTTCCAAATGAACCTTGCATATGGCACTGGAGAAGCATCAGAAGGGGCTGGTCCCACCTGCACCAGGTATTTCTGTTTTGGAGCCTTTTGCCCAAAGATGCTGCAAGTGCTGGGACATTGCACGGCAGATCGCACATTTACCACATTTTTAGGGGAGACAGGATGTTTACTGAAACCTGGACACACGAAGAGGAGTTTGGGTGGATGGAGGAGAAGGGGAATAACAGCTACAGTGCAATCACAGAGCAGGCAATGAGCAGGGAAGGGGCTGGACCTGACTCCTCAACGCATCCTAAGGACATGGGGGATCCCCACAACATCCTCAAGGAAGTCTCAGCCCAAACCACAGATGAGATGTCCTGCCCCAGCTTTTCCCACCTCCTGCCCTCAGCTGTGCCTCTGGAGGTGGGAGTTCCTTGCTCCTGCCAACTCCTCTGCAGGGTTCCCTCCCAGCCCCTGCCAGAGCAGGAGTATCAGAGACTGAACTGCCTTGATGTTTAACAGATCTCTCTCCACTGTGCATTTCCTTTATTAAATAAAGAAATAAACCAGCATCTCTTTGCCCTGGAGAAGCTTTCAATAAGATGGATAAATATATATAATTAGCCAAGGAGAGAGCAAACTCCAGTGAATACAATACACCCTGTGAGACAACCCTCCATTAAAAGCCTCCTTGTTTAAACTTCAATATTTTAGCAATAGTGACAAAGAAACATAGAGAAAAGCGTTTATTTTTCACTTTTTATTTAATCCCATCAAAGGGGTTGATCAGATAATTCCCTGCCAATTTCTCATGCCTTGGATATGCCATCCCCTCTCCAAAAATTCAGGTTTTCTCGGTTTTCCTCTCTAAGCTGGAGACCAAAAAGCTCTAATAGAGATTTCCTGCTTCTGCAACCTGCAAAGGCTCTTCTTGACCTCCTCATTTTTACTGGGCTGCCCTGGAGGATGCAGAGTAGAGGAACCATGGGGCTGTGTCCTACCAAAAGCCATGGCACAGGGGTGGTGACTTTAACACGAGGGTGGCAGAAGGGACCTGGCCGATGCCTGCGCAGGCTGACAAAGTCCATGTACACATATTTATGTACCCCTTTCACAGATCTGCTCTCCCAGCTTGGCCAGCTGCCAGCAAAACAGCCATGTTCAGCAAAACAGGGGGAAAAAAAATCTTCCCTCAAGAAGAGGGAAGCACATCCTGGTGCTGTGCTTGGCTCGTGTGCGCCCGAGCCACGGCGGCACAGGAGCGCGTCCGACGAGGAGCTGGGGCCCTGCTGCTCAACACGCTCCTCAAATGCTCTATTTTCCGACCTAGAAAATGGGAAGGGCCCACTGCAAGACAGAAAGCAAGGGGTGAGAGCTGGAGAGAGGTTTGGCTTTCGCGTTGTTTCCTTGGGAGACGAGATCTGGAGTGACTGCAAACATCCGCGCCTGCTCCCGGGGGAACGCGCGGAGCTTGTTCCCCCTGCCCCGGCAAACACCTCCAGCTCCCTGTGCTGCAGAGGCCCCAGCCAAGGCTGTGTCATTAGCAGCAGCAGCCCCCTTTTCAGGGCTGCTGTACTGAGCAGATCCAGAATATTTCCCCAGGGAAGAGCCAGTGATTCATTTGCACTGTCTGCTAATTTAAAAATGTGAATCTCTGCTCGATTCTGCACGCCAGAACTCAGCCTTCGACATTTAGACCAGTGTGAAATTCAAATGCAGGCAATGGCAGTGTTCTCAGGGCTCAGCAAGGGGAGCAGTTGGTGGAAATGACGCTGCAAAGCCCAGGCTAAAAGAAAGGGATTCGCAAAGTATTCACTCAGTCCAAATAAAACATGGTGATATCTGTGGCCCAAGCCTTGGGATGCACAAGATCCAAATCAGATAGAAAGAACCTGGGCTCTTCTGGAGAAAAAGAGGGATGAAAACCAGGGATGCAAAGCATCAAGGACTCCAGATTAAAAAAAAAAAACCTGTGTTTTTTGAGACTAAAATGGCAGTACTGCCACTTTTTTAGAGAGCAGACCACAGGCAGGGCTCATGTCTGTGAAGTCACAATGCACACAGCCCTCATCAACCCTTCCGTGCCCCTTTCTGGCTCTGCTGTACATAGGAAAAGGCAATTCCTGACATTTTAAGATCTCTATACAATCTGTAAGTGGATTATAATCACCCTAATGAAACAGAAGGTTAAGAGCAAATACTCAGTTTTTTGTGCAAGTTCAAATACTGCAGCAGCCACCACCCAGACTCAGGGCCCCTCCTCTTTTATCTCAGCCTTTATTCAGTAAAAAGCGAACAAAACATGGCATAAAACACCAGGTCCGTTATTAGCTGGATTTTTGGTTTAATTTAGTTTACATTCTGAAGGATTTTCACGAAGTTGCACTGAAAATACTTCCATTTCCACAATGGTTTATCATTGTTATACCATTGCTACAATTACCTGTCATTACAATCAAATTTATATCAGGACAAGAAAATGATTCCTCAGAAATTAAACAGCACTCCCTGGTGGGATAATTCCTTCTCCTGAACTTTCCAATAATGAAAACTGTAAGTAAATTTGCTGTAATTCAGACCACAAAAGTCCCTCCACTGTTAAACCAAATGCTAACGTTTCTATCAGGACAATAACCTGAGGTTCAGCAGAAAATCCCCAAAGGTACCTAGAGCTGTAAGAGGGTTCCTATACAAGGTTACAAGGTCCCTAAGGAAGTCAGGCTCCAAAACCAAACAGCGGAGGTATTTCTGTGAATTCCTCCAAAGCTCCTACAATGAATGGCCTTTTGCAACTTTAGGCAAAAAAAAAACCAAAAACCTTTGAAAATCTGCCTCTGCATGGAACTGGAATCACAGATGTGAGGTTTTCCTGGACACACCTCCAGGGCTGACTCTCAGGAGCAGATGGACACGTGGACAGCCCGGCCTGAGGCTGGTCACGGTCACCATGGGTGCCCAGCACGGTCAGGTCACTCTTGGCCGAATAAGACACAGCTACTGAGACCCAGAACATCGCAGTGAGGAACGTCCCTCTTAGCCTTGCTAGCAGATCATGATCTCCAGGATTTCCCTCTAATGAAATGAAACTAACCCAATGCCTGATCCTCTGAAGGCCATTTTCCCACAGGGATTGTGCAGTGGACTGCACACTGGATAAACACCTAAATGGTGCCCACCTTCACAGGGAGATTCGTGTCATGAGTTTCAAAAGTTGGATGCTTCATTTAAACCTGGACTTGAAAGCTCCATCTAAAATCAAGAGAAATAAGGATCCCTCCAGAATAATCACTTTGATCTGTCCCGGACTGGGATGAATTGCCCTGTTCTTCCCAGTGACTAAAGGCAGAATGCACAACCAGCTCACCTTAATGGCTGTGTTGCTGAGTCAAGGCAGGTGGATTCAGACTATGGAGTCAAAAAGGGACATTAGCCCAGCCTGGAATGAGTCTGCAAAGAGTGGTTTTAGTCCAGACAGTCCCCAGACCAGGAGCCTCTGTGGGCCTCCACTTAGGAGCCTGTATTTTTTATTCTTTGAGTGCACCAAAGATGCTTTACTGTGCTATGCTACCTCAAAAACCCGAGTCCCAGAGGTGTGACGGGTTTTCATGACCTTCCCATGTTGCTTTACGAAATGTCATTTATCAGATGCCTGGATTTGCAGCAGCTCTGGCCAGACACCTTGCTGGGGGAGCAGATCCCTGCCTTGCAGCTCTGACCTTCTCCTGGCACTGGGATCACTGGAGGGCTTCGGGTCAAGCGAAAATGCGGAGACAGGCAGCGCTCCCACAGGATCACAGCGCTGCTGCCCAAATATCTGCGTGAGCTGGGTGTGGAGAATGAGGGAGCCGACCTCCAGCAGGGCAGAGGGAACTGTTCTCAGCTCTGAGCATCGGGGCATTTCCAAGCACAGAAGGTCGTGCCTGGCTCAGGGCACTGGAGTGCCCCGGGGACTTTGCTGACGCTCATTTTCAGGGAGCATTGCCCTCTGGCAGCCTCTCCTGTCGGCCCCAGGGCTGGGTGTTCTCCCCTTTGCTTCAGACCCTGCCTTGGCCATGGTTGCCAAGGCTTTGCCACATCTCCTTTGCCCCCCAGCATTGAGTGTGCACTCACACCTGGCTGGCCCCACATCCACGCCCTCCCTCAGCCCTGCCCTCCCTGCACCCCTGCTCCCCTCAGTGTCACCGGGGAAAGCTGTGCCACCAGCCCAGCTGTGCTCCCAAGAGAAGAAAACTCAGACTACTCAGCATTTCACAATTATTTTCCTCTGAAACAGAAATTCTCACACTGAAAGCAGAGATTCTCTGTAGGGGAAACAGTTTGGGGGGTGTCCAAACCTAGAGAGAACCAGAAAGTGAGACTCACTGCAAAACCCACCACT
This sequence comes from Oriolus oriolus, assembly GCA_013400235.1. Taxonomy (NCBI): domain Eukaryota; kingdom Metazoa; phylum Chordata; class Aves; order Passeriformes; family Corvidae; genus Oriolus; species Oriolus oriolus. The sequence continues at coordinate 215,524 of VXBT01002918.1, forward strand.
TCTGCTTCAGAGGCTCAGCACAGCCCTGCCCTGGCTTTCTCCGACAGAAACACACAATAACCAGGGTATTTAAAAAAAAATACCAAAAGCCTGACTTGTACCCAAACAGGACACTCCACTGCACGCAGTTCTCCCCCTGGGGAGATGATAAGGGACAAAATGAGCCTGTGTGAGCACTGCTGGTTGCGCTGCTCAGGCTGCTGCTGCAGGAAGGGGCTGTGCTGGGTTGTGGTGAGAGATCCCACAGCTCCCATGCCGAGCCAGCACACCAGGGCTTGTTAATTTATGGTGATGCCTAAAAGGCCAACCTGGAAACAGAGACCATACAGGAGTAAGGGAATAAAGGTGCATATTTGTTCCAAAGGCCTTCAGAGGCACACCCTGGGCAGGCCAAAGGATACACCCAAGATGGATGACAAAGTCACGAGTTCTTCACACTGTTACAGGTTTGGTCCATTTGCAGATCAGCATAAATTCCCCAATTAAACTTTAGCTAATGATGGAACTGCCCCTCAGCTCGCCCCCCTTCTCAAGGTGCTGGGTTACACATTTTGGGCCTGGGACGGGCTGGGTGTCCTTGCAGAGCAGGCCTGGAGAGGCTTTGTTATGTCTGTGTGAGCATGAGAGAGCAGCAGCTGACAGGCTGCAAGGCAGCTCAGAGTCACACACTGGGAACGCAGAATTTGAAAAATATTAAAGCTAAAACCTAAGGCACCACTGGAGGCACACACAGCTACAGCCAGAGCTGTGGCACAGCCTGGTCAGGGCCCATCATTCAGCCACTCTGACTGCAAGAGCCGGATCCCCCCTGGCAGAGGGACAGGGTGCCAGGGCAGGGATGCGCTCGCTCCGCATCCCGCTGACTCCTCGGGGCTCCACCTGCACTCCAGGGCAGGAGCAGACCCTTATCTGAGCCAACCTCATCATCCCCAGCACAGCAAAGGAGGTCACACTGGTCTGGGTGCAGGGCAGCCACACCCGGCCTTTGAACCTCCCCGCAGCTGGGTGGGGTGCCAGCGTGGGTGGGTCGGTGGGTGGGTGCGTGGCTTCGTCACACCAGCGGCCCCAGGGCAGCCCCAAAGCACGGGGAGAGCTGGCAGGGCAGAGAGGAGATCAGATAACCTCAGCAAGAGCTCCACCAGCCCCGTCATCCGCCTGCCTTTCATCCCTCATTGGGAGCGTGCAGCCGCCTGCCATCGCACCGGCACAGAGCCTCCACCCCGAGCCTCCACCCCTCCTCATCCTCAAGCAGAGACCACCTCGGTGTGTTTCCCAGCCCCAGCATGGTGGGCACACCCTGCTGCCTGTGGTTTCAGGCCTGCTGGAGATGCAGCACCTCAGGGTACCCCCATGCCCTGCATCCCCACTGAGCTCCTGCTCTGGCCCCTGCAGCATCACTGCACCACCCAAAACACCCCCAGCACCACCTGGCAGGTGCCCCTGGCCCCAGAGAGATGCAGGTGCCCTGGGGACACGGGAGGATGTCTTTGTGCCCCCCTCCCCATTTAACGTAGGTCTGGGCTGCCAGGGAATTGCTGAAACCCCACTGAGGGAGAGGGTCCGAGGTGTTTGTACCCTCCTTGTTTGTGTCTCCTCTCCACTTGTGGAGCTGGGTGTTCTGGGGAGCCAGGTGCCCTTTCAGGCCTCCCTGAGTGCTGTTAACCCCCGCCAGCAGTCTGCAGATGTCCCATGGACAGCATTCAAATCCCTCCTGCTCAGTCCCCTCAGGCGCTCCCTGGTTTCAGTCTCACAAGGAAGGGTGACTTCCAGCCCCTGATTTACCTTCTCTGTGCCACTTACTGCCTCCTTTTTCATGTGCATGGATCATATCCCTGCATATTTATCTCATCTTCAAAATAAATGTTCCCCCTCATCCTTCAGCCTCTGCTCATCTGCAAGTCTCGCAGTGTCTCCAATAATTTTTGCTGCCTATCTCTTGACCCCTTCTATTCCTGCTGTATCTTTTTGAGATGGATTGACTGGAAACGAAGGAGCCATCCCAGGCAGGACGGCTGCACTGATTTATGTGCTGGCATTAGAATACTCTCAGCAATCTTTTTAACCCCATTCTTCCTCAAATTTCCTTTGCTTGTCTGGTGATGGCTGTACACTGAGAGCAGAGATTTGCACATGGATGTGGAGAGCAGAGATTTGCACGTGGATGTCTCTGTTGATGCTTCTCCCCTCTTCCCAAACATTCACAGCTAATTTAGACCTCATCACGCTCCCGGGGCTCCTTCCCACCTGCAGCATGCTTTGCATTTCCCCCTCTGCTCACCAGCACACCGCCCAGCCCTCCAGCTTTGGCACGGAAAACCCTCGGGAGGTTTTCCACCTCTTCTCTTGACAAACCAAAAGCACTTTCGAGTTTTGCTTTTCACCCATTCACCTTTTTTTTCCCCCCCCCCGGCTCACAAACAGCTGCATTTCATAGCACCGTGTCCCAAACACATCCCCGTGGTAAACCTTCAGCGAAATTCTTTTCCCTGTTGTCTTTCAGATGGTTTCTCCCCTCATCAGCGGCCTCCCCTTCTCCCAGCGCTCCCATTTTCCCATTTTCAGCCCAGGTGGCACAAAGGGCACTAACAATTCCCCTGGTGAGGCCACAAAGAGGAGGCTGAAAGCTTTTCCTTCCTGCCTGGGATTAAAAGATTTGAGACAGAACAAAGACAAGGGATGGGGAAGAGGGTGGGGAACACTAATCTGAGACCCTGGATTTGGGCCCCAGCTTCCCTGGAGAGCAGAACCACAGCACTAAAGCACAGGGGGAAGGATCACAACCATCTGGGGCGGAATAAAGCCACTCTCCAAGGAAAGTCTTTCCATGCAAACACCTATCCCTTGCCTGTGCCCAAGCCCGGGCAGCAGATGCATGTCCACACTTCCACCACAATCCTGGCCAGCAAGGGAGTCTCTGTTCCTGCTGGGCAAAGCTGGGAGCAGAACTGGCTGCTGGAGGCACATCTCCACTCCAACACTCTCCGTGTTTTTTCCAAGAATTGGAAATGTGTTTCCCCCCTTGCCAGACATGTTTCTATTCAAATCAGTATCAGCCATTCTGCGAGATATTTGCCTTCCTGCATTTATTTCCCAATAACAAAGCTGTCCTCAGCTTTTTAGAGCTGGTATTTTTATTTTATTTAGTTAATATTTTTAAACATTACTACTGCTATAATAAATGTTAACTATTTGTGCAGAGCTCTCATTGCCTTGGCAGGGGCCTTTATGTGTGCAAAATAACAGCAAATCATAATAAATAATAATAATAAATTATTATGGTTGATTACAAGGGAATGTGCTACATTTTTATAAGCTCTAGACCACCTACAGCTCACAAAATATAATGGGAAACATTAAGCCTTTAACTGGTTTTATACATTCCCTTCCCCCTCTTCCACTCCCCATGTTCTGTAATAGATTTACAAACAGTGTAAGAGGGGGGAAAAAAAAATCTTCCCTTATAAGAATAGCATCAAAATTCTCCTCAGCTTTCCAGCTGCTGAGTGTTTCTGAAGCCTTCAGTGAAATGCAATTAGTATCTTTTACCGCCTGCCTTCTGGGGATACTGACATTATTATCTTATTGCAGTTTCACCTTGACATGCAGATCACAAGGCAGCGAGCTGGATTCTGTCTCCAGACGCCTTGAATTGTGGCATTGCCCCAGCTGGCTCAGCGAGTCGAGAAAGGAGAAGGAGGAAAAAAGGAGAGAAGAGCCATTTTCTCATCCTGTGGATCTCAGCTTTAAAAAAAAAAAAAAAAAAAAAACAAAAAAAAATACAGGGAAATGGGAGCTGTGGGGGGGAAAAAGCGTGTTCCTGCTCAGCTCCAAGGAGGATGGGGATGGCCGGGGGGGGATCTGCTCCGTGCCAGCCCCGAGCTGCCAGCACAGGTCTGGGCTTCCAGCAGGACCTGCTCCCCTCCCCTCCAGCTCCCAGCAGGGCTCAATCCCATATGGACACAGTCCCAGATCTCTGCGTTTCACTGCAAAGGGGAAGGGGGAAAAAAGAAGGACAAGAGAGGATGAGAGGAGGAAACTCCCACCATGAGAGCTGCTTCACGTCTCAGGAATGAGCAGAGGGACACACGTGTCCCTCCCTGTCCGTGCTGGCGAGGTCGGCCCTGCCAGTGCTGAGCCATCCCACGGGGCTGCAGCCACACGTGCCTCTCCCCTGAGGCTTTTTCTGATCAGCAAAATGTGACATCAACCTTCAGAATATCCACCTGAAAGGGTCAGCTCTCCTCTTTCTTCCAGGCAGCATTTCTCCAGCTCTCGGAGCGGTTTTGGGGAAGCCCTGGGTCTGTGTCTCCCCATTCCTGCAGCATTTTGGGTGGGAGCACCAGCCTGAAACCTGCCCTGGGGACCATGGGATGGGTGAGGGCTGGAGCCCACCCACACGGTCGTGCTCTCCTCTAAAGCAACCCAAAGCTTCCAATATCCTTGAGTTTAAACCAAGCACCACACGGATAAACTTATTGAACACTGATGTATCACAGCTGGGAAGCAATGTTTAATTGGAACGCACAAAATGGACAAAGAATGGAACCTGGGTGGCTTCACCTTCCACAGGTCTGACCCCAGGCAGATGTGGTGACCCCTGTGCTGGTCAGAGGAGCCACAGCTGGAGGTGTGGTTCGGGTGCAAGGCCTGCGCTGGAGCTGCAGGAATTGTGTTCCAAATTACAGATGGAATCAGCTGAAAATCCAACCTGCTGTCCTTCAGCCCATTCTTCTCTCTTATTACTCTTAATTAACACTAATTCTCTGCATACAGCTCCAATGGTCTCATACCCCTGAGAAATGACGTTCAAGTACTGAGATCTCTGTACCCCCACGAGGGATGAGACAGGAAGCCTTAAAGGGTTCACACCTGGGGATATCCCTCCAGAACTGCCTTTCTCATCCAAGTTCAGGTCCTTTTCATTCCAATGGGAAATTTTTAATCATCCCAACAGCCTCGTCTGGACTGGCAGTGAGGGTAGGGACCAGCGGAGCTTTAAAGTCCCTTCCAACCCAAACCATTCTGAGATTCTGTGAGAAGGGAAGAGAAAGTTTCCAGGTGCTTGGTTACTTCCACTTCCCTTCCCATCCAAACCCACAGAGGTCCAAAAGAACATCTCCAACCTCCCAGTGCCCGTGATGCCCTCCCCTGTTCCTGGCCAGCCTGCAGTGCCAACCCAACTCACAGCTCTGTCAGCTCAAGGCAGCAGCGTCACATCCACCTCAAAGCTGCACCTCTTTGTGAGGGTAAGCGACCAAAAACATAAAATCCAAGTCATATAAATGTGATCTGGACCAAAACAGAGCTCCCACCCACTGGCAGAGTCCACAGTGCTTCTCTGGAGAGGACCAGGCAGGATATTTGGTGTCCTAATGCACCAAGGGCACTGTCAGAGCAGGCTTGTAAGAACCCAAGCATCACCCCAGCTCCCTTGCCTTGCCCCATGGTGGTTTCTGACAAATAACCACAATACCCAGCCTATAACACTCTCATTTTTCTATCCAAATGGGGTTGGGGTTGTAAAAGAGGCGCCATGCAAGGAATTCCTCTGGCTCTTGGAATGTCTGTACGTTTTTTGTTTTTTTTTTTTCATTTAAAAATATTTGGAAAGAAGGGACGGTTAAACAAAGAAACAAACACTAAATAAACCTCCTTGTTTTTCTGGTGCTGGACTGGCACGGGCAGCTTGTAAGAATTAGTGATTCCAGAGAGCAACTGGCTAATTTCCAAGGGAATAGGGAGAGAGGGAAGAGAGGAACAGCAGTAATTTACAGCTTAACCCATTTGTATTTTCTCTTTACAGCTCTCATCTGGATTACCAAATGCAAATTATTTATGGTATTTTATTGGCAAACCCTTTTAGTGCACTGGCATGTGAAATTCCTTCCAAAACCCCATTTTTCCAGCTAAGGGGCTGCACCCCTCTTGGTCTCACTTTGAAAGGAAGGTGTCCCTCCAAGACTTGGGTGGGCACCATCACCTTTACCCTGTGGCAGGACACGGCCACCAGCACCCCAGCACAGAGCCCATCTCTCTTTGGCATCATCACACAGATCTCCTGAACCATTGTTTTCTGCTCTCGTTGTGATCATCGTATGAATGCAACACGAATGCAAAGGAGCACAGCTGGTATCGAGACTGTTGCTTTCGAGATTCTAGGAGAGGATCAAATGAAGGAGAAAATTAAATTAAAAAAGCAGCACTTAATTATGTAGGCTGCTTTTGTGCTCTCTCCTTCCTCTATGTAGTAGTTTCCACCTGAAAATCTTTAAGTGCTTTAGAGCTGGTAATTAAATCTCGGAACTACTGCAGAGAAGGACGCAAGGAAAGCGTACGCAGCTCACTTGATTTGTCTGTTTGATTACACATTACTTTGCATCTCTCCAGCCCTCTGCTCTGCCAGGACACTCCTCGAGTTAACCTCAGCTCTGCACAAATGTTTGCAGTGCTGTCCCTCAGTGAGGGAACTGCTGAAAGTGGAGTTGCACACGGGATTGGGTGTGAACAGGGATGTATGGACGGTGCTTCTGGGCACCCAGCCCCACGTGCTGGGGCTGGGGAAAGTGTTCTGGGGCAACCACAGTGCCAGGAACCTCCCAGCTCTGGGCACCCCACCTGCACCAGCAGAAAAGTGCTGCTCCCCCAGCATTTCCTCTGTGCCGTGGGGACCCACCCACTGTGGTGGCAAGACCTGGCGTGAGGGTGTTGGCTGGGACAGCTGTGTCACCTCCCTTCCTCCTCTGGGGCTGTTTGAAACCAGCAGCCAGGTCAGGGTGCACCATGAGGGCCACCAAGAGCCGAGGTTATCCCCCATCAAAGCAATCCACAGGGTGACACTCAGAAATGCCCAAAATCCTGTGGGCACAGGGCTTGGTAACTCCCAGGTCCAACGCACAAGCCCCAGCTGCTCACACCTGAGCTGAGCACCTTGAGCTGAGCTCCTCATGGGCCAAACACTTCTCATCAGGGAGGGCTCCTCTATCAGGGTGGATCTTCCCCCTGTCAGCAGCCCTGGAGCTGGGATCCACCCTGCCAGGACAGCCCTTTTGGGATCCACCCTGCCAGGACAACCCTCTTGGCACAAGAGCAGCCTCTGTGTCATCACCACATTGCTTCAGAGAGGACTGGCCTGGTGGCATTCGAGAGAAGCTGCTGAAGAGCAGCTTCAGCAAATGTGGTTGAAGCTTTTATTTTCAGAGAGCAGGGAAGCACAGGGCGATGCTCATCTGGCAGCCCAAAGCATGAGCAGGAGTGCTGGCAGTGGATCCCAGAGATGACGAAAATTAAAACGTCCTTGAAAGCACAATCAGAACTGTGGCTGGCACAGATGCTGCTGCAACACCCAGATGACTCTAAAGAGGGGGATCTTCTGGGAAAGTGCAGTTTCATGGCACGAGGAAGCCCAGCTCATGTTTTCAGCCTCCTGATGTGAAATCATGTTGGCTTCTGGCCTGCTGCTTGTGCAGAAGGCTCTGGGGAGGCTGAGAGGACACCAAAGAACGTCTCACGCTGGCCCAGGGGCTGCTCTGCAGCTTCCTGGGGGCTGTGGAATCAGCAGGGCTGCTCCCTGAGCTCACAGAGGACACGGCACAAAGGGGAAGGGGACAAGGTGCCAGTGAGGGACCCGCTGCTCCCTGTGGATGTGACACCAGCCCCGGCTGCAGGGTCCCTGCCCGCAGGAATCAGCAGCTGAAAGGGGCCATTGCAGCAGCCCCAGTGTGCTCTAACAGCGAGGAAATACTTCAGGAGTCAACAGATACTCGACATTTTTAATAGTCCAGGAAGGTTCTATGGTTTTATATTTTGTTTTGGATGCCAAAGGTCTGATTTTTTTTTCACTATTTATTCCAAGCAAAGCAGGAGCAACCCAGCAGCATCAGCTGGTCTGGTCAGGAAGGTGCTTCTCTGTGCCACCAAAAATGCTCAGATGGGGACAAAAGCCCAAGTTACAGTTTTGTGTGTCAAACAAAATTTAAAACTAGAGAGGACAGCAAACAGCAATTAGTATTGCTAATGAGAGCCTTTGAAAGCTTTTAAAACATGACTATAATGTATTTAAAATCTGACTGTAAAGGAAAAAAATCTGGAGTGGGCTAAGAATGTCAGAACAGATGTTGTTCCTCCTCCCTTCAGAGAAAAGTTTTGCCAGCCGTTTTGAAATGAGATTTCACTGAGCTCAGTGTAATTCTACGAAAAACTCCAGGTGAATTGAAACAACCTTTTCCCCTGGAAGCTGTTCCAACAGCTGAGCTGCCTGAAGGACCAGCTGCGGCCCTGGAGCCTGGCCACAGGCAGAGGGGCAGAGGGGCAAAGGGGCAGAGGGGCAGAGCTTCCCTGCTCACAGCACCTGGGCCAGTCCTTACAGGAATATTTTTCTCAGACCCACCTTGGCAACCTTGGGTTTGGGGTTTTTTGGTGTTTTTTTTTTTTTTGGTTGGTTGTTTTGTCCCACCCTGGCTTCCTGCCCTTGAACAGACTTTTCCTGGACAGGATCAGTGGAAGGGACAGATCCATCTCCTGGTTGCATTACAGGCCGAGGAACTGAGTCCATGCCTGAGGAACAAGATCAAGGGAGCAAGCCTGGTCTCCAGCAGCCCTGCAGGGATCACTCCTGGTGTGCTGTGTCCTCTCCCTCCACATAACCCCTCAGCTCCTTCCCATCCCCTCCTGGGGCTGGACTCCTATGGAAGGAATCGGGAGAAAAGTCAACTCAGCCCCACCAGTGCCAGGAAGGAGGGTCTCAAAGAGCAAGAGCCCATCAGGACGAAGCTTTGCAGCCTTTGGTTTGCAACAGAGAGGAAGAGGAGTAAGGATGCATCTAACACAGAGAATTTAACTCCGGAGTGGAGACTCAGTTCGATTCTACCTGAACCCTGCCAGCACAGGGTTCAGGGAAGCTGCCCACAAACTGATTATGATGCCTTAGGTTTTAACTCTTATATTTTTCAAAATTCTGCATTCCCAGTGTGTGACTCTGAGCTGCCTTGCAGCCTGTCAGCTGCTGCTCTCTCAGGCTCACACAGACATAACAAAGCCTCTCCAGGCCTGCTCTGCAAGGACACCCAGCCCGTCCCAGGCCCAAAATGTGTAACCCAGCACCTTGAGAAGGGGGGAGAGCTGAGGGGCAGTTCCATCATTAGCTAAAGTTTAATTGGCGAATTTCTGCTGATCTGCAAATGGACCAAACCTGTAACAGTGTGAAGAACTCGTGACTCGGGGTCCATCTCGGGTGCAGCCTTTGGCCTGCCCAGGGTGTGCCTCTGAAGGCCTTTCCAATAAATATCCACCTTTATTCCCTTACTCCTGGCTGGTCTCTGTTTCCAGGTTTGGCCTTTTTAGGCATCAATTACAGAGCGGGAGGATGGCCCTGGCTGCATCCTTCCAAAGGCAGCTCCTCTCTCCTCCTTCCCGGGAGAGCTTTCTCCTGGAGGCTCTGGAGCTGCTGCAGGTGTTGTCCTCCAGCCCAGCCAGATGTGGCTCAGAGAAAGCAGATTTCAGTGTGCCCAGGGGGATCCTGCTTCCTGAAACAGGGGTCCTGCAGTCATTTGTGGTGCAGGCAGCTCGGGCAGGTCTCCTGTGTCTTCGTGATAATATTTGCACCTTTTGAGTTTGAGCCGATAAAACAATCCAGGATTTTAAGCGCTCAGGACCGCCAGCAAACATAGGAAATAGGTAGGGCTTATTTGCCAGAGCATTCAGCATTTGCTAAAGGGGTTTCACTCTTTCTCCACCCAAGATACCCAGGAAGAAAAACATTGATAGCAAAGATTTAATCGTTCCCATGCTTAAAGACAATATGCCTTTTAATGCCCAGCAGTACCACCTTGGGAGGCATTTAAATACCAATTACAGCTTTCATTCCGCAGCACTGCCCCGAAACCCCCCTTTTCCCATCACAAACCCTGATGCAACCAGCCCATCTGAGCAGGGCCAGCCCTGAAATCTCCACTCCTCCACCGAGACCGGCCCCGATTGCGCTCCCAGACTCTCTTGTGATGTTAAGGGCGATAGATAAAAATAACTCCGACTCCATTGTTCTGCTATTTATACACTGAAAAGTCAACAGCAGAAAGGCGAGCAGCCCCTGGGCTGTGCGGGAGCCGATGACCCTGTTCCTGTCCTTGGCGGTGCCATGGGGGGAGAGGACCGCGGGGCGGAGGAAATCAGGCTGTTGCAAGATAAAGAGGCTTTTCAAAAGCCCAAAGGGCAGCTCAGCCTGCGGCTCGCAGGGTGAAGAGCCCCATCGGGGCCATTGTGTCGCCGGTGCCCAGCGAGCCCGTGACAAAGGCGGGGGGCAGCCCGAGGTGGGGGCTGCGCTCGGGGCATCAGCCCCGGAGCACGGGGCGCCGGGCCGGCGATGAATGGGAAATCTCCCTGCCAAGAAACAGATGGGTCTGAATACAGATGCAAAGCGACTCTCATCCCAAAGCCATCAAAGAAAACCACTCTCTGCAGACCTAAAGTCTGGGAGATAATAGGGGCTTTTCAGGGACGTAAAAACGGCATTTCCTCCTTGTCACGCATTAGCCGCAGGAAACAAAACTCCTCTGCTAAATCTAGCTTCGCAAAATGCCCCCGATCTACTCAGCAACAGTTTTATGCTGTCATTGTGGTGGGAAAGTCACCGTGTTCCGTGGGTTTAGTGCGGGCGTGGGGCAAACTGAGCGTGGTGGGAGTCACCCGGTGCGCGGTTCTGCAAAACAACCCCAAGGAAGAGTGTCCGGAGAGACAAAGTGAGCAGCCAGGTACAGCTGCGGGGTTCTCCGGGGGAGAACGCATCACCAAAGAGAGAATTAGGCAGCAAAATTAATTTTCAGAGGCAGAAAACACGTTCAGCTAACACAAACACCGTTCGGAATGAAGGGATGAGCTCTGTTCGTTTACTTTGAAATTCTCCATTAACTACTGCACGCTAATTATCTCCCTTTCTGGGTTTGGGCTGGCTTTTATTTTTTTCCTTCCACTGGAAAATTTTGTTCATCTTAAAGCCAAATAAATGCCAAGAAAATCCTGCCACCCACTACATTTATGATCAAAATAACCATTTCTTTTGATAAGTTCCTGCAGTTACAGTGGCCCAGAGAAAATGTATTCAGTGAAGATCACTCACTGCTGAATACTTTTCTCACTTCTTCCCTCAAACCGGTGATGTCTTTTTTTTTTTTCCGTTGTATAAACAGGGTACTTTTTAATGGGATAATTTGTACTACAAACTCCTGAAAACACGTTCTGATTTTATTTTATTTTTTTTGTGGTTCCTCAAGCCCTAGTTTCGAAACACACACGGATAAAAGTGCTTTGAGGATTTTATTTCTGTGCCTCCAGATTGCTCACTAGAGAGCCAAAAGTCACTCCTCACCTCTCAATCAAGGCCTGAGCAAAATTTAGACCCTTGCACAGATAATCAGACTTGTCAGGTTACTCTAAAAGGCAGGAAGATCTGGGCCAACATTTTCCAAAATGCTGACGTCACACACTCCAGGTTCTGCAGACCTTTATGGAGGACTTAAACACAAATTTATCTGTAGAAGAGGAAAGTTTTATTTCTAAGCAAAGCAGAGTGGAATAAAGGAGTGATTTGTCGCTCTAAGAAGGTACCCACCAACAAGGTGTGAAACTGAGTTATGTGGGCTGGGACAGATCCTCTCCTCTCCTCCACAAGGGCTGGGCAGGTGACACTTTGTCACCTCGTTGTCACTTCACCCCTCTCATCCTGCCAGTCTTCATTTGCCTGCCTCACCCATCTGCTCCCTCCTGACACAGAGCAGGAGGGATGGCACAGAGAGGGGCTCTCTGGCCGTGTTTTGTTCCTGCCATTCATTCAAGGCATCTAATTTGGGCTCCTTGCCCAGTGCAAACAGCCACACAGAGCCACCCTGAGCTTCCACAAGAGCAGGGCTAGGGGGAAACATTTGAGGTCTGCATGGCTGAAACATCAGGATCCCAAACATGTGCCTGGAAGGTGCTTTTGGATCACCGTTTCCATAGCTGAACCCTGGATTTTGGCTACCTCCACTTGGAGTCATCCCAGGAGAAAAGGAGTTCGGTTTTTGGAGATGCAGAGCAGCCACCACCCCACTGATGGGAGCATCGTGGGCTCGTGCAGCCCAGGCCACCAATGGCCCAGCTGGAGGATCCCTGTGCCGGGCACTGGTCCTGTCCTGCAGACAGAAATGAGGAGAGGTCTTCTTCTCATGGCAGGCCAAAGGGATCAAGGGTGAAATCAGCTGAGCTGAGGGAAATCAGCCATTTGTGGCTCCAAACACCAGAAACTTCCACCCTCTGCAGGTAACCTGAAACTGGAGACCCAAAACGGACACGAAGAGGCAGAAATAAGGATTTTGTACCTGCAAAAACGCAAGTCCTGTCTCTCCCCCCATCACACGAACACCCCAGTTCTGTTGCTAAGCCCTTCAAATTTCTGCAAGTTTTTAACTTCACTCCCTGAGGACATCCCCTGTAGGAATAACCACACCAGATCAGAGAAAACACCTCCCTGGTTACTCTCAAAATGTGTTCTCTTCCTATTCCCCCGGGGATCCCTCCACCTCTGTCATGCCCCAACCATCAACCATTGCATGTGGCCTTTGGGAAAGTTACTCCCAAAACATTAAGAGGCTTCTGGAAACACAAAATGCAGTTATCTGAGCCTTGTTGGAAATGATGTAATTTTCCTCACTGATTTTTAATTAGTAGTTTTAATTAATTGTGGGCAGTGCCCACCTTAAGCCAGCACTAGTTAAGCTCCTGCACAGGCTCTTATCATTTTGATGATTAAATCACCAAAACCTTTTGTTTGTTAAAACTAACCCTGACAAGCTTCAGTAAACAAAGCCAAAGTGAGTTGAAGATTGGACATCTGAGATCTTAAATTTATGGCCCTTCAAGGACATTGGAGTAATCAGAAGATACAGAGGAGATGAAGGCCTGGAAACCTGAGAAAAAGATGATAAAAGGCCAAAAGAATGTGGAGCAAAGTAGCATGAAGAGTGAGAAATCAATAACCAGGAGAGGACAGAATACTGATTAATGAAGATAATTATGTAACTTAGAACCAATGCACATTCATTTCTTTGTTTGCTAAAAATGCATGAATGAGTGAAAAAGCTTTTTATCGTCATCTGTGTGGAGGCCAGAACTCTGTCAGCCACACACACCCATCTTGGCCAAGAGTAAAGCAATGCCCTGCTCTCTAACACTAAAAAAATGGCTTAGGGAGCCTTATTTATCCCAGTGATTTCGGAGGATTTGAGTAACAACCTCAGCCTGACATTCATCTCCCCTAATATCTGATACCCACCACTAGGATGATGCTGGAGTTGGACCTAGAGCTCCGAACTGGAGGGTAGAGGAGAAGTAACTGGACAAATCGTTTAGTAAAAGGTTGTGAAAAGCCATCCCAACTGGCCCCAGCACTTTTCAAAGCCCAAAATGGGTCTTTCCCCCCTTATTAGGCACCCATCTGTGCCCCCCAGCTCTAATTAAGCATCTGCTCTGCAAGAAGCTAACAAGTCCTTTTGCTGATAATCCCGACCAGCTTGGCAGCATTATTTATAACACAGCCACGGCGAGCCCCTGCTCCGGCCCGAGTCGCTTCGTTGTTGGAGTGAGATGTAGCTATATCATTATTTTAGGAGACATATAAAATATAATCCAATTATATGGCGGATACGTGGAATTCCCAACGATTTCGGAGCACGCTGCTTTATTCGGGAGGGGAGAAAAGATTTGAAGAGACAGGTTGTCACTGGGCATCAAAGGATTTGGGGTGATATTTAGGATAACAGTTTATAGACATGGAGCAAATCCTATTATAATGCCACATGGCCGTCAGGCTGTCACAGTGGCTGGTACAGTGCGTGTCTGGGCAAAGATGCCAGCCAGGAGCGTGGTCACCTCAGAGGTGTGTCCTGTGTGCAGTGGGAACTGGCAGGTTCTGTGTGCATCCAGGGGGATGGAGCACCCTGTGCCTAAAAGGGATAAGTTTGGGTTTACCCTGCAATCCCTCAAGGACAGGGTGTGGAAAGAATGGAGCCAGAGGAGTGAAAATGGGCATTGACCAAAGCTCAGGATCTGTGACCGTGGACAAGACCGCAGTGACAACTCAGTGATGTCTCAGTTTGGTCCAGAGCTCTCTTTCCAAGGAGTTCAGTCAAGTTCTGTGGACAAGGAGCCTCTCCATGGGCTTCACCCAGCTTTGGTTTGGGCCTGGCAACCACGGGGGAAATGGAGAGGAGAGCTGGGAATGCACAGAACCACTCAGAGCACGAGCACAGTTTGGAGCATTTTGCACAGAACCACTCAGAGCACGAGCACAGTTTGGGACTTTTTGCACGTGACTCATGATCAACACAACTCCAAGGCCTGTGAAAGCACAAAGGCTGATCCCTCGCCCCCTGGGAGCCACAAGTGCCACAGGGATGAGCTCAGGAAACAGCCTGGATGGCTGGACATGCCACACCCGTGTGCCAGCCCTGGCCAGGAGCTGCTGGGGGCACTGCAAAATTCCATCCAGAGCTGCTGTGGCTGAGCAGGGACCCTCAGCCCATGCTGCTACCCCCGTGGTGCTGGGGGGAACATGAGCCATCTCCACCACCCCCTCATCCTCCAGCCAAGCAACAAAAAGCCGTTCCTGCCTCCCTTTGCTTTTTTCTCTTTGTTTGCTCTTTCCCCTCAGCAGCACTCGGGGTTTCACGCTCTCCTGTTGCCAGCTGTCCCTCCTCAGCAGCTCCCATCTCTGCTCACCATCCGCCCCTCACACTTGTATTTTGGGTGCCTGGTCCTCGATGGCATGTGGGACCCTGCCGTGGTGGCACCCGTGTCCCCAGCAAGGTGATGCACACCGAGATGCCACCCCACTGTGGTGGACGAGGATTAAAGGAATAAAAAGAATTAATCTGCTGAACAGGAGATACTTTCCTTTGTGTGCAGTCCCTGGGGAGCTGGGAGGACTAGCAGCAGGAACACAAAAAGTCCTGGGTAGTTTAGAAACCAAAAGAGATTCATTAGGCTCTGAAATATCCGGCACAGCAGCCTCAAAATGAAACCCCAGCCAGCTTGTAAGGGGAGCGAGGATGTCTGCGACTTACAGGAGCTACAAGGTTGGTTTTTTTTTCCCCTTTTCTTTTTTTAAATCCACGTTAATCCAGCTGGTGCAGCGACAGTAACACCCACAACATCCTTCCCTGGGGAAGTCCTGGCAGATTTCCCACCTCGCAACTCAGCCTCCCGTGGGGAGCTCCACGCTGGGGGACAGAGCCCCGTGCCCAGGTCACGCAGACCCCAAGCTCCAGAGGGTTTTGGGCTGTGCTGGGGTAAATGAGGAGTGGTGATGTGGCAGCAAGGAGCAGCTCCAGCGGCAGTGACAGGGACGTCCCCGCAGCTGCCAGATGGGCGCAGTAAAAGCCTCATTAATGGGGATCGTTGGACCTCAATTTCAGAGCGCTGGGTGAAACCTCCTCAGTAAGTATCATTATTATGGCGCTCTCAATCAAGTCAAGCAGCTTTATGACAAAATCAAAAGTTGTGATCCCAGCAGCAGAGGGATGGGGGGAAGCAGCCTATTTATTTTGCTGTGGGTTCACAGCGAGGACCCAGCGGCTGCCAGGACACAAGAATGATGGTCACGTCCCCCAGGCAGCTGGGGACAGCTTTAAATGTCATCACAGCCCTCTGCCCTCTCAACCCCAAACCTCTCCGGGCCCACAGTGGGATTATGCAGATACCTCTGTGCTGGCCTGTGCCTCAGAAACGAGAGGGAGAAACCTCATGGGATCATTAAGGTTGGAATAGATCTCTAAAATCACCGATTCCAACCCAGCACTGTCTGCCACCGTGTCTTTAAGCACATCTGCACATCTTTTAAACCCCTCCAGGGATGGGGACTCCACCACTTGCCTGGGCAGCTCTGCCAGGGCCAGACCACCCTTCCTGTGAAGAAATTTTTCCTACTGTGCAATCTAAACCTCCCCTGGTAATTTCCTCTTGCCCTGTTCCTCTCCCTTGGAGAAGAGATCAACTTCCTCTTGTCTACAGCCTCCTGCCAGGGAGTTGTCAAAGGGAGAAGGTCCCTCCTGAACCTCTTTTTCTCCAGGCTGAGCCCCCCCAGCTCCTTCAGCTGCCCCTCAGAGGCCAAACCCAGCCAGACCCATCCAGGGACGTGAACAGCACCATCCCAGCCACGTGCTAGGCTCTTCCTACAGAGCACTTCATGCTGCACTTACTCCCTAAAACTTCTTCCAGACACCTCTTCCCATCAAAACCCTTTTCACTGATTTACACTTGGCTGTCTCCATAATCTTCTGCCATTTCCTTGTTCCACAGGTGGCGATTTCGCTCCATTGAGCTCCACAGAGCTGAGATGCCACCACAGAGAGCCGGTGCAGGAGCTCCCAGTCCCCACCCCAGTCCCAGCCACTCTCATTCCTTGGCCGAAGCTCTGATCTTTCTGCTTCTCCTTGGCAGGTAAGGCACCTCCAAATGAAGGAGGAGCAGGATGGGTGATTGCCAGCCTGGTGGAGGGGGGTAACTCAGCCAGGCTGGTGCCCTGCTGGGATGGCAAAATCCACCAGCACCGCGTGGCACGCGAGCACCTTCGGGTTTGGGAACGTGGCTCTCATCCCTGATGTGCATCCCACACCAGGGGTTTCTCAGCTCCCCTGCCAGCACATCTCAGCTGTCACCTCCACTCGCGGCAGCAGGCTGAGATGTGGGGCCGCAGAGCCGCTGCTGACTGGCAGGGAGGGAAGGAGATCAGAAGATCGCTCTCTGAAGAATTAAGATCCTAATCTGCCTTAAGCTGCTCAGCACTGCCACGGGCCCTCCTGAGGCAGCAGCTCCTCTCATCCCAGCGGCAAGGACAAGCAGATGAGGCAGAGCGAGGCGGAGCCTGGCGTGGGGCTCACAGCCACAAAACAGAGGCTGGCCGAGGGAAGATCAAGCCTCAATTAGACTTTGCCCTTCATTATGTTGTTTGCTGTCGCCTGGGCTCATTAAAAGCCAGCTGCAGGTAGGAGGAAGCATCAGAGGGATTATCCAAACCGCAGCTGTGTGAGGAGATCTGATCTCTCTCAGCAGCAGCAGGCGCAGGAGCCAAAGTCGCTTCCTGCTCCTCGGAGAAGGCGCCCGTCGTGGAGCTCTGCGGGACACGGCGATCCTGCTGCCCTTGCAGCATCGCCTGGGAGCACCAGCAGCCACAGACCATTCCCAAATGTGCTGCTCTTCTCTTTTAATGGCATTTATGGCACTGAGGAGGTACCACAGCCCAGAGCAAAGCTTTTGAAAATCCCGAGGTGCGAGCACATGAAGAAGAAGTGAGTCCGACCTTGAGCCTCTGGCTGAGTGCCCTGAGGCTGCTGAAGGTGTTCTGGTGAGGCAGAGGGATGGTGTTTCCCCAGGGAAAGAGGGAAGCCTTGCAGGGAGTCACTGGTGCCACGGGAGGCCATGCTGGACATCCCTGCCCGATGGCCACTGACACTGTGTGGGGTTTGTGCTTCCTCCAGAGCACTTTCATCCCAGCCAGGTTCCAGCAGACACCTCATACCCAATCCCTCAGCTGTCCCTGCACAAATCTGGCACTGGGCAGGAAAGGAACATCTGTAACCTGGGCCAGAGGGGATGACAAGGGGCAGCTCTGTGTGCCTGCCATGTGCTCCTCTCACAGTGAGTGCGCGATTCGGAGGCTCAGAGCTTTAAAACTCCGAGATATTTTCCTTCATTACTTCTCCCACCTGGGAGCAATCTCCTGCCACTGCAGCCTGGCTGCTCAGGGGGACCTTTCCAGCCGAGTGCAGCCGTTCCTCCTCCAGCACTGCGAGTTTAGCTCCGTGCCACGGAGCAGTTTGACCGTGCACAACCTCTCGGCGCTGGGATGCTGCTGTGGGGTGCCAGTGGGAGAGGCAGGTTCCCAAAATACACTGAAATCCAAACCACACAGTCCCTGCTGCGCAGCGAAGAGGAGGAAGGGAGTCAGTGAACAAATATTTGCCTGGCTGGGCTGCTTTCTAGCACAGAGAGTCTGAAGAAGCGAAAGCCCAGCTTTCCAGTAAAACTCAGCCCACTGGTGCTGCCCACACTCCGGGATTGTGGCAGCTTGGTACCTTCCCAGTGTTTGGTCTCATTTTCTGTTGAAGAAGCCAACAGAACAAGGGGAAGGAGGTGGTTTCAGAGCACACAAAGCCAAACTGCTGAGTAATAAATCAGCCAACGCCTCCCTGGCTGCTCCAGGACGCTGAAAGTTGTGCCAGCTGCTTTTTCTCTCAGCACTGTTGGCTTTACGCCCCCTCCAGAAGTCCCAGGACTGTTCTCACTGTGTGTCTTGGGTCACATCTGGATCACAGGGCAGAGGGCTACACTTGCAGACCAGCCAAGACGAGCCCCAATGTCACCTGCTGAGCTCACATTGTCCCCTGGCTCAGGAAAGTAATTCCTCCAGCAGGAGGACCAGGGAAGCCTGCATCATGTCTCACTGCCTGGCATTTTCTCCAAGGCAGTTTGTGGCTTCAGCCCCTCAGCAGGCACTACAGGATCCAGAAGGGAGACAGATGTGAATGTCCTGGCCACGGGAGAAGCTTGTGAGACCATCCTGTTCCAGACATCAGTCACTGGACGTGGGGAAACCTTGGTCAGGAGTAGATTCTCTGGTGGCCAGTATTTCATAATGTGGCTGTATTTTCACTTGGGTTGGAGATGTCTGTGCTTAGGTGGGCGCTCTGCTGTTCCACACTGCCAGAATCCACGCTGCAGCGCTGCTCCATGGGCTCTTCCACCGTTCAGGTCTCTTTCCTCTGCCTGCTCTGCAGCCTTTATGAAATGTGTAGTTAAAATCACTGAGATCTGACTCTTTCAATCACATCCCAGAGGAGCAAAGCCCTGAGCTGAGCAGGGAATAGGGGAGGCTTGACAGCCACTCTCAGCAGAGCACAAGGAGTGCAATCACCTAAGCCACGCTTCTTTAGGAGCAGGTCTAAAAATAACACGGAAAAGCTGTAGAAATAGGAGCTCTCGTATTTTTTAGGGTGAAACAAGTGTGAAGTTCTGATATGAATCCTTGCTCTCGCTCTCCTGAGTTGCTGACATTCCTCTCCCAGCCATGACCACTCTGCTTTGCCAGGTGCTGGCACCAGCCAAGGAAATTCCAACGCCTGTGGCAAACTCCAGCTCAAGGAACAGCTTGTTTTCCACTGCCCAGAGCCTGCAGGTTTAAATATGGCCCCAAGTTTGAAAACAGAGCTCTTGTTTCTCGTGGAAAGCCTCGTCCATCCTAACGAATTCCGCTCCATCCAGGCTGTGTCGCAGCGTGGTGCTTCCTGCGACCTGCCCTGCGCTGCCCAGGTGCAAAATAAAAGTGAGAAAAGGAGCATTGTAAGAGGAAGGCAGCGTCCCTGGGCTTTTCCTTCACTTCTTTCACGTCCTAGGCAGGGAGATGGAAATATTCCCAAGATTTTGACCTGCCCCAACCCTTGGAAATGCGAGGCTGGTTACAAAAGCAGCGGCTCAGTCTGCCCGGGCAGCGATGGCTGCTGCAGATGAACCCTCCACAGCCAGAGAAAAGAGCAAAATCCCAGCTCCCTGCCCAGAGCAGCACTCTGGGACAACTCTGGGAGTCTGCTGGCAGCCAGCAGCCTCACCTGGGCTGCAGGAGAGGGAAGGAGACCCACTGGAGGCATTCTGTGCATCAAGCCGTGATAAACAAGGGGGAAATGATAAACAGGGAAAGATTTGCAGAGTCTCCCTCCTGTACCAAAGCCCTCGCAGCAGCAATTGCCTCTGCTCTCCTGTCACAGGCAGCTGGGAGGGGAAAAGAAGCAGCAGGAGTGGGGATGGTGCAGGCACACACACCCTGAGCAAGTGCTGTGCTCCGGGCACCCACTGGCACCCAGGAGCCGGCAGAAGGGCACTGCAGCCCCAGCCCCAGCTCGGTGCTGCTCCTGGCAGCAGCAGGAGCCTCGGCTGCATCAGAGATGCTAATTGGGCATAAGAGAAGGGGGGAGGGAGAGAATTGAAGAANACTGAAGCCCCGAGTCAATGGGAAAACACTGGAATCCGCGGCGGGCAGGATGAAACCAGCCCAGTACAACATTGTCCGGTTAAACTCGCAGCCCTGTATTATTCCCAGCTCGCATTAAGTAGCTCTGTAGTGTTAGTGCTGTTCTTGAAAGATAACTTCACCTTTGACCCCTTAAGCTCCGAGACACTCCTAAAAGTACCAGCATGTTATTACGAACAGAAGAGCGGTGTTAATGCTGAAATGCTCTATCCCCGTCTCCTCCCTCCTTGTCACCGCCGGATTTTAAAGCACAACGTTATTAAAAAAGGAAATATATGCTGGGGATGCAGCATCCCCTTCCAGCACCAATCTCTGCGTGTAGAGAGACCCCCTTGGATCTGCACAGCGAGCGCCGAGGGGAGGCTGCTCCTGTTCCCAGCCTCCTCTGGTGTCACTCCTGGGCATTTCTGTTCCTCCAAGGTTGCTGCTGTCCCCTCTCCGGGGCAGGACAGGATGCTGGCGTGGCCCTTGGAGGGCAAGGGCGACGCCACAGCAAGGACCAAAGAAAGATCACCTTCACACAATTGAAAATGATGCCATGATGATTTTTTGCTTTTTCTTTTATACCCCTTTTATACACTCTCTTATACAGCTTTTATGTATTCTCAGTGCTTTCAGCCCACACAGTTATAATTCTTTAAGTTTGATCACTTCCCTCAGACCCAATATCCCGTTAAGCCAAGAGCCCAAACACCCTGGGAACCCCAGACCCCGAGGGCCTCTCCAGAACACATTCTGGAAACAAAGCCAGGCCCAGCCAGGGGAAGGTTCCTCGGACAAGGGGTCTCGCTGGAGTCCCTCCCTGGGCAATCTTTGATAGATGTGCTAATTAGCAAGGCCTGTAATTGCACACACATCACATCGTGGGGGGCCATTTCCGGTGGGCATTTCGGGGTGCATTTCGATGTGCATTTCGGCGCCCCTGAGGGTCCTTCAATAAACACCGAGGTAAAACCCTTTTTCCCTCTTAATCGTGTTTGGCTCTCTTAATTTTAAGACCAGGAAAAGGCATCAAAAATATGCAATCAATTACAAATGCCTTAAACCCAAAGTGCTCTAAAGCTGCTGAGACACAGAGGTGCTGGTGCTGAGGGAGCCAGCGCTTCTCACCCTGCACAGACTGGCCATGGACTCCATCCTGGCTTTTCCCAAACGCCAGGAGGAACAACCTCCCCTCTCCCTTTCCACCTTCTCTCCTTCATCATCATCAGCTGCCTCAGTTCTTCCTCCCAGGATCTGCTGTTTTATGTTTGTGTCGCTTTCCTCAGACTGTAAAGTCTTTGGGGGCAGGAACAGGCTGTAATCTGTGTTTGTCAAGTGCCGTGTAAACGGCTGGCTAAATGTGTTTGTTTTCAAGCGCTTATTTGTTTTTCGAAGGGGTAGTTACAGGAAAGTACACAGCGGAATAAGTAATTGGTGCAGAGCTGGGAGAGGGTGGGAGAAGCGCTGAGTCCCTGCGGAGAGAGGCAGATGGCACCAGTGCGGTTTCTTCCCTCCTCCTTTCTTTCCCCGACTTCGCAGCCAGGGAGGGCTGGGGACAACTCCACAGGCACAGAAGATATGTCAAAAGGCCTTGGACAGGAGCTGAGGATGCCAGGGCAAGGTCACCAAGGCGTGCCCCATGCCAGCTTCCTCCCCGGGCTTTATTCCTGCAGATTGCCCTCTCTTCACCGCCCTGAATCCGTGTGGATTTGCACGTCCAGGGCTCATATTTTACTGTGTTCTCCTTGACAGCCATACCCCGTGTCCTTCCCGACGCCGGCTCCAGCCCCTCCTGCCTGGCTGGTCCGACTAATGAAACTCTAATCGCTTCCACCGCAGCATCTGCGGGGCTTTGAGGGTGGAACTGAGAGCAGACCATCAGGAAACAGCCTGATTAAAAAGTACTTTGGGGAGGGGGCACTTTGCCTGAGGGTGACAACGTCTCTTACACTTGAAATGAAATATATCCGTGTTGAAGAGTGGGAAAGAAGAAAGAAAAACTTTGGCCCCTGCGGAGGTTCAGAAGCCCTTAGGCTGTTGGCCACTGGATTCATGTACGCTGCGCTTTAGTGCTTTAAAAAGCGCCTAAAAAAGCAAGATACCACTACCCGGTGGACTGTAAAATATCCCATCACCATCCAGCCATACACAGCGAGGATGTCGTGCCATGGGGTTAGCAGCAGTATCACAGGCAAGGTAAAGATGCTTCATTGCATATATTAAAGGCAGCCCGAGCCCTAAATGCACCCTAAAGAAGATGGATCTCCTCGGGAAGCTGAGATCTATTCATCACCATCTGATTCCTAAGTGTCAATTAATCTTACAGCTTGTGTGTTGTTCCCCAGCCCTGACACATCTCTCACTGTCTCTGACTTGGAAGAGTAATGGGAGACAGTGTTTGAGTATATAAAAGATAATTAATAGAAAGCATCCTCCCTTAAAAAAAAAAAAAAAACAACCACCAAACCAACCTTTTAGGATAATACGTCTTTCCACCGGAATCTATTTCCGCAGGTCCAACCCGCGGCTTCTGTCATTTGGGGAATGTTAATTGCTCGGCGAGAAACCAAGTGTTTTAAAAGGGTGAGAAGGACCCTGCTAAAGTATGCGGCCGACACAAAAGAAACGGTGATTTTTTTTTTTTTTCCCCAGCTCTCATTGTTCCCCTCTCAGCGCCGAGCCCGTCCCTGGCTCTTGCTCTGACATTGCAGAAAAGCCCCAGCGCGGTGAGATGTAATGCAATGAGATAATGGTATTTTACTTCTAACATAACTTGGAGGGAAATGAAGCACGTGGATGGAGCCTGTTGCTCGCAGGGAGCCATCTCTGGACCCTGATGCAGCAGCAGGGCCAGAGGATGGAGCTGGGTTTGCTGCCCGCCACCGATGGGGGCAATGCAGGAAGGCGGCCCCCAGGCCAAGATTGGAGCATGGCAGGAAAAAGGCCCGGGAATGGGGAAAAAACTGTTCATTTCCTGCGTTTGAGAGTGGAGAGGCTCCCCAGGGGGAAGGGGTTGAGTGAAAGGTATTTCCTGGTGAGCAGTGAGGACTGGGTAGAGCTGGGGTGGCTGGGATCCCTGTATGGATTTTTTTCAAAAGCACCCAACGTGGAGTTGGGCAGGATTCCTCTTGCTCCAGGAAAAGCTGCTGGGAAAGGGTACCTGGATGGGTCAGAGCTCGGCTGAATGTGGATGTGGCTTTGCAGGAATGGATTTCCTGGGAAGAAGGGCAGAGGAGCTGCGTGGCAACTCAAGGCACTAACCGCGAGCATAAATGTCTCTGCTCTGCCCCCACGGGAACTGCAAAATATCCAAGTTTGGCCGTGTCAGCCCAGGATGGATTCTGTCCCTTTCTCCCCAAACAGATCTGTTTGGGCCTTGCAGCTGGGCCAGGAGCACAGTCCTGGTGCTGGAGGCTGCAGGGATGGAGCTCCAGCTCTCAGCTGTGTCCTGACATCTGGAAGACTTCAAATACCAAATCTGGTCAAAATCTCGGCAGAGAGCCCTGGCAGCTGCGCTGGTGTGGACCATGGAGGATGAGGTTAGCAGAGAAGAGCAGCTTTTTTAGTCCCTTTTATAATGGACTGTAATTCCTGCCTGGGGGGATGTCAACGAGAGTTTCCAACGGGTTGTCCTTCCTGCTTTGCCTCCCGACACAATAAAACCGTACCATAGAGTCAAGGCTTAAAAACACCTGAAACAAACCCAAGAGGCCCATGGAAAGACACTTTCCTGGGAAAGTCCATCGAGTCTTCTGGGATCCTTTGAGCTCCCTTGGTTTCAGCTGGTTTTGCTGAGTGTTTCTGGGGTGCTGATTCCCAGACTTCCAGTGGGGGTTATGACACACATGATCAGGGTGAGATCAGAGCCCTGCATCCTCTGAGCCTGCCAGGACACCCTCCCAGTCCAGTCTTCAATCAAAACTCGAGATTTTTAAATCAAAATTCTGTTTAAAATCAACATTTTCCTCTTGCTTAAATACTCCTTTGCTGAGAGTAAGGATTGTAATATCAACAGTTTTGACTCTAAGATCTTCTGCTTGCTTCTCCTTGGTTTTTAAAACCTTAAGTTCCTGTCTACAATTTTTGGGTAGGGACTAATAAACAAATGAGCCTCTCCCACTTTGAGTTCCCGTGAACAGCTTTGCAGACAACACGCACCAAGGAGAGCAAGTGGAGCACCCCATCCCTGGGACAGCAAAGGAAGGTGCCCCTTTCCTACCCTCACCAAGAGGAACAAACTCCTGCAAGGGCTGTCCTGCAGAGCAAACCACTCCAGCACCACCCTGCCACGAACAGCAGATCAAACTCCCCGTTCTCCAAGGATGGGAGATGCAGTTGTAAGTTTGGAAGTGAAGGCAGGAGCTGTCAGACCCAGCCAGGTTTCATCAGCCTGGATAAACAGGCTGTGAATCTCGTAATTACAGGTTCCCTCTCAGGATTTTGGCACATCTACTCCGAACCCAACCCTGGAAAGTGCAGGAGGTATAGAAATGAAACCTAATAAAGCCTAAATATTATCTCCCATATTCTGAGGCTCAGCAAAGGTTTGATTTACATTTCTAGCAAAAGGTTCTTGCATGTGGAGCAATGGCTTGTATATTTTATTTGTCTAAGATTATAGGTGCTTTATGGTATTTACTGGATCTTGTAAATATTCTGTAAAGCACAATCGACAGAACAATTATGGCAGAGGAATAACAGTTTTGAATCAACTCCTCTTGGAAGAAAAAAAATGGATTTTGCCCTTTGCTGCAACTCAGTAATGCTTAACAGCACATATGGGAAGAACACTGTCAAATTTAAACCCCTCTGGCTGGTTTTTCCAAACCCTGGCCTCCCACTTATGCTCCTGGGAAAGAGAAGGTCTGGGAGACTCCAGGTTATTGGCAGCATGTTGGAAAAACGGGCTGTCCTGCAGATGAGAGCAGCAAACCTCACCCTCCTCGCTCGTAACCAAACCTGCAGGCTGACACCACAGATAAGACCTCTGGCTACACCCCTGGAAAAGATCTCACTCTTTACCTTCACCCGTGGCCTTTCCCCTGCCGCTTTTCCAACACAAGCAGCAGGGACAGAGCTTTGGGGCAGCCTGGCGTGAGTCAGTGCGGCGCGGAAAGCCCAGCTCTGCCTGGCTCCTGGGAGAAGAAGCTCTTTCCTCCCGAAGGACCATCCCCCTCTCCGCTGTGTCCGGAGCTCCCAGCAGCCTGGGAGCCGAGGGGAGAGGCAGCGTGCCCATGTGCTGTGCCACTGATTGGGTGCTGGTGCTGGAGGGATGATGCTCACAGCCTATTTTTAGCACAGCCTGCAGCAGGTTCCTGAGCGCAGCCGGCTGCGGGAGCGATGCCACGGCGGACAGGGACGGCAAAACCCCACGCTCAACAGCAAAGTAAACAGCAGCTCGCCTGGAAAAAGCCTTCCTGCCTTTGGGAAGCCGCCCCAAATCTCTGTGGGGAAGCACGAAGGGTGTGAGAGCTCACAGAGGTTGGTGCTCGCCTGTCCCCGGCTTCTCCTCCCCAAAGCAGCTCACAAATCCTGCCGCCTCCATCCCAGCTCCCTGCGGGCTGACAGACGGCTCCCTCGGGACCAGCCTGGTGTCAGAGGGGTGCAGAGGGCAGAGAGCAGGGCACAGACACCCCCCAGGGACAAACCCAGCTGCTCTGGTGCCTCGCCAGGACGAGAGGTCCGCACAGCCGGCTCAGGGATCCCTGGAGCAGCTCTGCCGTGTGTCCGTGCGGGCAGAGATCCAGCACACGGGGCTGGAATTGCCAGCAGGCCCTGGCTGCCAGCCTGGCCCCAAATCTGCGCTGTGTAGGGACCCAGGTGTGTCCAACCCCACGTGCCAGCCCTGCAGGCAGCAGGAGCCTCTGCCACGCGTCCCTTCCCAGACCCAGAGGGGCTGGATGCTGCTTGGAGGGTGGGAACGCGACCTTCCCTTGCCACGTCTTCCTCACTCTGTGAAATACCTGAATTTCAGTGTTTTCCCACTCCATAAAATCTGAAGGTCTGAGCTCCAGTGCTCCTGCAGAGGAGGTGGGGAGGCAGCAAGAGGAGCCTTTTGAGGGGACAGAGCGAAGCCAGGCTCACGTGCAGTCCATGGAGAAGGAAGGTGGCTCTGGGCATCTGGAATTACCCGGACCCTGCTCTCGTGCAGCGTGCTCAGAAAGCACAGCCACCTCTGGCTGCAGCTCAGTGACTCTGGGGCTCTCCCCTGCCCCCCGCCCCCCAGGCAGTGTGCAGCTCTCAGCAGACCCTGAGTGATGGACCCTGAGTGCTGTGCAGAGCATCTGCCCTGTGGTGGGCAGGGACTCGGGGGGTGACCCCACCACCAAAGGGGTCTCTGCCCCAGCCCTGGCTCTCGGCCCAGCTGATTTGAGGCATTAAATCCACCTCATGTTTCCTCTCTGGGGGAAGCAGAGGAGATGCTTGTAAAGGAATCCAAATGGAATCACAGAAAAGAGGAGGAAAATCTCTCTCCAGGCAACTGGAGCGCAACCCTTTGGGAAATGGTCACACACGTGTCAGTGGTGCTGGCCCTGCCACAACCTGCCTGAGACAGAAACAAAGCTGGGGAGGGTGGAAGCCCCATGGGTGACTTTTGGGGCATCACTGGGCCAGAAATGCACCCTCTGAAAACCTTTCCCACCATCAGAGCCACACGCATGGGGACCCCCAACAGCTGCAGCTCCACAGCCCCACGGGGGATGGCTGCACCCAGGAGAGGACATCTGTCTGTGGCCTGAAGCTGGAGAGGAAGTGCTTCACCGTCACTCCCAGCCAGAAAAAAATCCCAAGTGAACCTTTCTAACAATTTGAAGCTGGGAAACCTTCCTTTGTTTTACAGGGCCGTGTTTTGTTCCGAGTTTCTCCATCTCCCCAGTTTGTCTCCAGGCTCCCTGGTTTCAGGCCAGGTCTGTCCAGTTTTCCAAGGCACACACGGGTTGGGGGGTGAGTTTGAGCCAAAGGAGAACTGATGAATCGTTTTCTGGAGTGTGAAGGGCCAAGCAGTGACGTGGCTGGGTCCCAGCCCGCTGCCCCTCACCCAGCAGGAGCAGCTCCAGAGGCATCCTGTGGGCACTTGTCCAGAGGCACCAGGGCTGGCTGGAGCAGGGACATTCACAAGGGAC
The DNA here is from genome assembly GCA_013400235.1 of Oriolus oriolus. Classification (NCBI taxonomy): domain Eukaryota; kingdom Metazoa; phylum Chordata; class Aves; order Passeriformes; family Corvidae; genus Oriolus; species Oriolus oriolus. The sequence continues at coordinate 242,677 of VXBT01002918.1, forward strand.
CAGCAGCTGTGGGGTGTTGTGCAGGGCTCTGCTCAGCTCTGTCCTTCACCAGCACCAGAGGGAACACTTTTCCTTCAGTATCAGCAGCGGGGATGCCGATCCCGCCCCGGGTGAGCGGTGAGCGCAGTGACACCGTGGGTTGGCCATATAAACCCTCACAGAGCCCTGGGGGAAGCAGAACACTCTGGCTCACTCTCCTGACCTTACACACGGGCCTCGAGGCTCCCTGGTCCGTGTCCTCCCCGGGCAGAAGTGGTCAGAGAGTGGGGAACAGATCCTGGGACTGAGTTCCTGTGGGGTTGTCATGTCTGGGTTGGTGCAAACGCTGCTGTTTCCTCTCCTGCTCCCTTCCAGACAGCAGCTGGGATTGTGAGAGCAGCTTGAGTTTAGAGAGTAAACACTACTGTGAAAATCCCCCCAAAATATCCCAAGGGTTATTCAGTTGTCCAGTTCACAGTGGGATCTGGCCGCCTGGAGGTCTCCCCTCCAACACAGAGGATCCCCAGGATGGGAGGGTGCACCTGGAGAAGCTCTGCTGGGGGCTGGAGATGAGCAGGGCTGTGTCCAACCCCTCTGCAGTCGGGGTTCAGCCTTCCCCTGAGATGCACCCATGCAGAGCAGGCTCCAGTTGTGCACTGGGGAGCTCCCCCCTCCCAGGACACCGATCCCACTGACGCACAGAAAGCAATAATATTTTACCACCTAATCCCACTCAGCTCTGGGCTCACCTTTTGTTCTGCCCCTCTCACACAGCAGGAAATCCTGCCTCTCCTGTGAGTGGTTTGGGCAGTCAGTGGTTCCTGGTGATGCTGGGAGCAGGCAGATATGAGCACCTGGGAAGTTTAATGACGTTTAAACCAATGTAAATAGCAAACACCTCCTCTCGAGTCGGGGATTAACTCCAGGCTCCTCTGCTTTAACGATAAATATTTTGACTTAATGAGAACAAACTAATGCCCTTTTTGGAGTTAGCACTTCTGTATTAGGGACACAATGCCTGCATCTGGCAGTGGCCAGAGGATAAAGTTTAGAGACATGAATCTGCCTGTTCCTCTTATTAATTCAATTTAAATGGATGAAAAAAAAGAACCTCTGATAGTTCAGACCACAACAGAGATGCATATTAATGTGAAGACCCAAGAGTCCCATTAAATTTGAGGTTGTACTGGGCCAGGGGTTGGACTCGATGATCCTTGTGGGTTCCCTTCCAACTCAGGATATTCTACAATTCTAGGAAAATCCACTTGTGAGGTTCAGCAGATTCTCAAGTGTTTGGATGTTTTCCACTGAGGTATTTTGTGGCTCGAGCAGAAGCTGCGAGCTTGGCAGAGGAGTCAATGGATGGCACCTCGGGGGTAAGGTCTGAGGCAGGGTGGGTGAGTCCAGGCTGTGCAACAACCTGTGTGGATTATGGGCCTGTCCACGCGTTTACTGCACCCAGAATTGGGCAGAAATCCCTGAAGATGGGCAATAACTGAGCTCGTCTCCCACTGCACTGCACTGAGCCCTGGCACAAAGCTGCTCAAGGAAAAGGCTCTGCTCTGCTGCACCGAGGGCAGAAGAGGGGGGTTTTAGCAGTAAAACAGAAATTTAAGAAGCAGGATAATTTTTTTTTTTAAAAAAAAAAGGAAAATATAAGAGAAGTGAAAATCCAGTGGGTTGTGTCATCCATTGCTGGTGGCGTTTCTGGGTGAGGGTAAAACCAGGGGAAAGCACCAATGGAAGGAGAACTCAGCATCTCCTGGGAAGCCCCACAAAACACAGCACTGAAGTGGAAACAGAGCCAAGACATGAAATACTCACTGAATTCCCACCTAATCAGGCTTCCAGCATCTCCCCTTTAAAACAGATTAGAAAATCCTTCCACATCAATTTAAAATCTGTCAGACCTTGCTCCCCTCTCGGGCCCAGCCAGGTCTGTCACAGCGTTTGGGACACCAGCACCACAAGAATTTCCACAGGACCTCCCCTCCCCATGTCAAAATCACCACGGACTGCTGTGTCCTGGGATATTTATGCAAACCAGGAGGCACGGCAGGATTTCACAGCAGGAGGACAAATTCATTTCGTAAAAGGTATTTATATAGTTCAATAGGTGTGTGCAGCGCTTTAGAGGTATAAAACATGAGATCCCTGCCCTGAGGGGCTTCTAATCTAATAACATATACTAGGTAAATTAAAACATACATCACGATGGCGATGAATGCCCAGCCCAGCCGAGACGGGAGGGCATTTGAGCCATATGACAAGGCAGAACTCAATTTTCATTTTAGATTTGTAGTTTGCCTTTAAACAGCCGGCGTTCCCTAACCCCCAAGCGAGGGAGAAATTTATCAGCATTACATCTGGGGGGAGGGAGAGCTCCAACACAGGATCATTTATTAATTGTTATTTATTATCTGTTAAACAAGGACAGTGTGTGCAGCAATAGCATTCCTTTTTCTGGATTAATTGTTGCCGTGTAATTCCTAGGTTTTATATTTTTAGCGGCCCTGTTCTAGCCTAACCCACTGAAAAGGGGGGAAAATGGAACAGGCACTCACACAATTAATGTAATGAGAGTAATTAATTTGAAAATAATACCCAGGGGGTGGGAGGGTTAAGGCTTTCTTTTTAAGGAAATAAAAGTCGAACCAAAGCTCCCACGTCCCTCAGGACTCGGTGCTACACTGACTGCACTCGTTATGTTCGCATTTGAATACTCATTCGAGCACATTTCTCATGCTGTTATTTCACCACTTCCTCAGCCTTGCATAATAGATGCAGTCATTGCCACTAAAGAGCCGGCGTTTACCCGCAGAGGTGAGGAAGGAGACCAGAAAGCAGGCAGGGGGCAGAAATAAAGCTCTCCACACCACCTCTCTCCTTCGGGCTCGCTCACTGCCCGCAAATGGAAAATAAATAAAATCAGAATCAAAGCGCCAAAACACCGAGCGGTCGGTGTCTGGGGTCCCTTCCCTCCAGGCAGGTGGATGGTGCTTGCCATCCCTCCTCTTCCTCCTGCACACCTCCTCAGCAGCCCTGCAGCTGCCAGGACCTGCCTGACTCGCTCGGGGATGTGTTTGGTTCCATTTTACGTGGCCATTCCTTGCTCTGAAGCCAGGGAAACACAACCCAGAGGAAGCTGTGGGCACGGCACTCACCGTGTCCGAGCGGCTCCGCGGTGCCAAGGCCAGCAACGGGCTCACCCTACAAGGAGGTGTCTCACGGTGGTGAAAACATGGAGAAAACCCCACAATGAACCTTCCTGCTCCCTGCAGAGCCACAGAGCCTTGCTGGGATGCTGTGCCCATCCTGAAGAAGCTGAGAGAGGCTTTTGTCTCTCGTGCACCTGCAACAGGTAGCACCCAGACACGTGGGAGAGGCGGGAAACGTGGGATGGGTGACGGTGACAAGAAATTACACCACGCTGGTGTCACCACCTCTGGTTGCTTCTCAGTACTCACCACAAACCCCGGGTTGGCTCTGAGGTGCTGCCTTCAGCCAGAGCCTCCCAAATGAATCCTCAGCTCGCTGCTGGAATGGGCCAAGAGCACTACAAAGAGCTCTGGTTTGTAGTTTTCTGCTGCCACACATTTGCGAAGGGAAACTGAGGACTGAAACCCTCCTCTTGACATTTCAGAAGGGAAGAGGGGCAGGTCTGGGGCCTGTCTGTGAGGCTGCATTTCTGTGCCCTCCACAAAGTACCACGAGCAGAGAAGGACAAAACCCGACATGACAAAGAGCAGCTCCCCAGAGACCAGGAATTCAAACTTTTCAGAGGTCATCTGAACCTCCAAGTAATCCAAGTCTTTCTTGAAACTTAAAGTTTGGCCAAGATACAGTTGTTGGTCCCAGTCACGACAAAGCACAGTCTCACCCAAACCAGACCTGGTTTTAACTAATATTTGGGATCATTATTTTGTGATTGTGCACTGGGTTGTGTCAAATAATAAAGCAAAAATCCCTGAAGGCTTTGCTGGATGTGACCACTTCCACAGCAAAAGAAACACATTTTCAGGGAACCTACAGTAATCACATTGGTCACGCAAGCTGGGTAGGATGGAGAAGGATTTCTATCTTCATTTGGAGCAGCTTGTGGAGGACAGTCCAGGGGGTGTGTGGACCTGGAAGTGTTTCCAAGGAGCTGGGTCTCCTTTGGTTTGGTATCTTGGTGACTGAGCAAAGAATTACGGTAGCAAAGGTGATGTTCCAAAATGGAAATTTCAGCTTTCTTGCCACCTCCACCAGAGATTTCATGTGGGGATTCCAACAAGCTGCTGGATCATGTTGTATCTGATTTTTCAGCTACTAGAATATTGGCATTTCTCTGAATTAGAGGGGAAAGGAATGAATAGAACATGATGAGGGAATAAAAGTTTTCAAACAGAAGAAGAAGGAACACCCCAGGACTTTATGAAGTCAGCAGCAAACTCCAGCTCCCACACGACTCAGGAGCCCGTGCGTGGCCTGATGCAGAACCACAGAGGTTTGGTCAATGGGTGTTTGCTTTTTGTGAACTTAATTCCACAAGGAATTATAAGGGCTGCCACAGCCTCTGTCCTCACCATCACATCAGGGATGGGCGAAGGGCAACTGTCTGGTTTTTAATAAAATCCTCTTCAAGCAAAGTTAAAATCACAACACGGCAGCGGGAGGGAGGAACGAGCAGCGGAGGAGGCTGCTCGTGCCCCTCATCCCTGCCCTGGGTGGGATACACCCTGCAGGAGGGCAGCTGGGCCTTTGCTACCTCCATCTGGGGGGCCAGAAACCTCCACGGGCACCTCTCTGCCGTTCCCCGTGGCTGGGGACAGCCCGTGGGCACCGGGAGGATCCCTCACCCCGACGTTTTGCAGGGGGAAAGGTGGAGCGGGCAAAGGATGCTGCGTGGATCCCCATCGGGGTGGGGACACTCCACTTTTGCACGGGGAGGCGAGGCAGGGCCGTTCCACCATCCCTTTCTTTAGCAGCTCGGTGCTGCGTTTTGTTCGGGGGTTTAACTTTTTTCTCTTTTTTTTCCGTTTTTTTTTTTTTTTATTTTTTATTTTTTCCCTCCGGTGTTCGTTAGCAGAAGTGACATTTCTGCGGACGGGCAGGCGATGACGGCAGCTAATGGCTCCCGGGCCCTCTCTCCGGTTTCCTTAGCAACTGCGGGAAGGGAAAACAGAACCTGTCAGATGGAAAATGTCAATTATAGCGGATGCGGAGGGGAGAGATGCTGCGAGCAGAGGAGGCGTGCGGCAGCGGGGGGAGCGGGGCTGCGGCGGGGGAGGAGTGCCCGGCAGCGCCCGGCCGGCAGCAGGAGAGTGACAGCGCTCGGCAGCAGACGGGGACTGCCGGGNAGGGCTGTAGGATGCAGGGCTGTGGGATGCAGGGCTGTAGGATGCAAGGCTGTAGGATGCAGGGCTGTGGGATGCAGGGCTGTAGGATGCAGGGCTGTGGGATGCAGGGCTGTAGGATGCAAGGCTGTAGGATGCAGGGCTGTGGGATGCAGGGCTGTAGGATGCAGGGCTGTGGGATGCAGGGCTGTAGGATGCAAGGCTGTAGGATGCAGGGCTGTGGGATGCAGGGCTGTAGGATGCAGGGCTGTGGGATGCAGGGCTGTAGGATGCAAGGCTGTAGGATGCAGGGCTGTGGGATGCAGGGCTGTAGGATGCAGGGCTGTGGGATGCAGGGCTGTAGGATGCAGGGCTGTAGGATGCAGGGCTGTGGGATGCAGGGCTGTAGGATGCAGGGCTGTGGGATGCGGGGCCGCGCTGCTTCACCCTCAGTTTTGTCAGACACAGCCCATCCCCGTGGCCCAGTGGCTGAGTGACCCCCCGCCCCCAGCCGGAGCAGAGCGCCCTGAGGTAGAGATGAAAGCAGCGGGAAGGATATAAATCAGATTAACTAATAAATAAAGAAGAGGGAGGAATAAATAAAGGCGCGGGCGAGCTACGCCCGCATCCCGCCCGTGGAATCCTCACCCCCTCGCGGATGCGGGATGGATCAGTGCTGAAGAAGTCATCTGCTAAAACGGCGGGGAAGGAGCCGCTGACGCAGTGTTAATATTAATCAAAGCGAGTCGTCCCCTGCGCTGCCAGTGAGACAAAAGCAGGCGGTGCCGGCAGCCCGGGGTGGGCAGTGCTGCCCGGGTGCGGATGCCCGGCCTGGGGAAGGGGCTGCAAGAGGGATGTGGGTGCCCAGGGCTGCGCACCCACCCTGCTGCTGTTGGCCCAGCCCGGCTGGCACCGGGCGCAGGGACGTGGCGCGGTGCTGCGCTGCCAGCCAAAACAGCGGCGGGAGGCTGGCAGGGGGCTGAGGCTGAAATCCGGGCTCCCCTCTGCAGTGAAAGCCGGGGTGGCACAAAGTCAGCCCAGCCCCATCCTCGCGGCATCACCAGCAGCGCTGGGAGCGTGAGCCTCAGCGCATCCTTCTGCCTCAGGCACCTCCCAGCGCGGTTTGGGCGCTTCTCCTTAACGCGGCTTCCCATCTCCACCGTGGCGACTGCTCCAAATCGCACCCGGTTTTAAAACTGAAAGGGAAAAAAGCCAAAGCAGCAGCGACCCCAGCATCTCTGTGGGATGCCTGGCGCTTCCAGCCAGCCCTTTGCACACCAGCGGCTCCTGCTGCAGCACTAAGTGCACCCTAAGGACACCAGGGTTGTTGTTCGGTCACCTTGCGCTGACACCTCCCTGCCCGCTCAAAGCCTTCTTAGCAGGGAGAGTGCTAAATCAGCCTTTACTCTCCTCACTTAACCACCACCCCGGCCTCCTTGTCATGCTGTGACATGGGGGATTCGGACTTTCCTTGTCTTGACTGACATTGATATCCTGCCAGGAGGGAGCCAGCCGGCGGCTCCCGCGCCGTGAATGCTAAAACAAGTGGAATAAAAGAGGAGAACAGCTACCTTGGGAAAGTGGGCACCTGCAGCTGGCTGAAAGAATGGGTTTTATTCTGTTTTGTTCCGTATTTTTTTTTGTTGTTTACTTGGATGGGTCAGGAAGCCTGTGGCTCAGGGGAGATGCTTTCTCTTGCCTTGATAAACAAATGCCTCACCTTGCTGGTCGCTTAACCCGCTCCATTTCCGAGATCGCCCTTTATCAGACAGCACTTGCCCATCTCTGCAAAGCCCTACAACATCCTGAGGTGAAAGGAAATTCCGGACCCTGCTTAGTTTTCCTCATCCCTTCCCCTAAGTTATCTCTCTGAACGGGAAAAGCAGCAGATGTGAGGCACAACCCAGAGGTACCCCGAGCTGGTGCTCTGGTGAGTCTCACCCTAATTCTGAAACCCAAAAACTCATCTGAACCCTGGTTTGCAGATCTGGCTCTCTTATCCTCCAAGGTCCATCATCTCCCTTCTCTGTCTCTGGGCCCAAGATCATTTCAGAGCAGATAATTTTTTAATGCTGAGCATGATAAGGCGGTTTCACTTCTCTATTCCCTCTGTTCCCGTCTGTTTCCTGCTCTTTCTAAGGGTTTAATTGCAACACCAGGCTTCTGTAGGCTGAAATAATCACCCCACAAGAGCTGTCCAACTGAGGAGAGGGAGAATCTTTGCTGGAGCCAGGACAGCTCCAGGAGCTGTCACTCAGGTTCACTTCTCCTGCACTTTCCCTTCTCACGCTCACGGGTTATTTTTACATTTTCTCTTATGTAACCAGGTCAGGGTCTGCTCTGGTTTCCACTTTGTCTGAAGCCAAAGGGAAAAAACCCACAATGAATTCAAGTAATGGACTTCCAACTGATTGCTTTTCAAAGTGTCACCCCGGGTCTTTGCCACAGTACCTGGGTGGGAATAGCTCCAGCTTCTGGGGAGCCCTGGGGAGAAACCAGCATGGTGTGAGCAGGGCAGCTCAAAACCTCCAAACCGAGTCCAAAACGGCTTTAACCAGTCTCTAGTTACACCACTCCTGTGTGTGCTGCCTTTCTGACCCTTTTCTGTGCCTTCCCCAAAATCATCCACAGACCAAAGCTCCCTGGATGTGTTACAATCATGGCTCTACCAAACCCCTTGGTCAGGCAGGGCACTGGGCTCTCCTGCCCATCCCAGCACAGGATGCACCTGGAAGTGCCACCCCACGTGCTCCATATGGGAGCAGGGCTCAGAGCCCAGGCCAAGGGCACATTGGCACCTCAGGGAGAAGATTTCTCAGCCTGGCAAACTGTGCCACAGCTTCCCACAATGGCATTTCCAAAAGATTTCATTTGAAAAATTTGGTGCTGTCGATAAATCTTAAAGCAGCAACACTCATCCCATCCATCCATCCATCCATCCATCCATCCATCCATCCATCCATCCACCTTCTCCCCCTCATTTCTCACACCTCCCTGGGCCGGTGTGGGACCCCTGGTGCTGCAGGGCTGTAAATATCAATTGTTCTAACCCCGTTAGAGCCTAATAGGCTCAGCAATATCTACTGAGGAAAGGGCCTGACCCCGCTCGTCAGCAGCCATGACATGGAACAGCTATAGCATGTTCAGGGTATGCAAAAGGCTTAAATGCACATTTAATGGTTGTCAGGCAGCAGTTCCTATTAATATAAAGACAGTCACTATGGCTGTGGAAAAAGGGCTGAAAAGCACGGAAGAAAAATGAATTTATTTCAATGGATGTTGGCGTGATCAAGAAACGACTCAAACAGCTAAAGCTGCTCTGCTCCTGACACGCTGAGAGATTGAAACTTGGATAATTAGTACAAAAGTTTCCCGGCCCATGTGACTCAGATCTTCAATTATTGACATTTGAGTTCATTATCATTTATGCAGTTTCTTTATTTGTGTTTTGCCCAGGAAAAAGCAGCGCAACTCAGGCAGATAATTTGTTGTTGCTTTGCATATCTGCTTTCCAGCATTAAATTTTTATACCTTCTCCATCAAAACCAACTGAACTACCAGCCCTCTCAGCACCCTAATACCGCAGTACAAATAACTGCAACCTCCTCCCACAGGAGATTAACCCCTCACGATGTCCATAACTCCCCCTTCCCATAAATTTAAAATGAATAGTCTGAAAATATTCACCACCATTTCAAAACTCGGGTAGAATTCTCCCTCATTCCATTGTGTAAAATGTGAATTTTAGGCAAAGCCAAAGCTGACACGATTTTTTAGCACTAAACTGCTTGGTCCAGGAGTGGCAGTTCATCCTCTCTCCTATCATGGTTAGGACAGACCTTTTGTAAAGCTCTGTAATGCTCCAATTTGCCTCTCCTTGCAGGCTGCACAATGTTACTAATCTCAAAACTGATAAATTACGTACACAAAGTCAGAGCAAAACCCTTTGCACGGACACGAGGATTTATTTCCATGTCACACGGAGTTTCCTTTCCCTCCCCCCTAACCCTTTCTTTTTCTTTTGTGTTGTCATCTTCATTTGAACAACCTTCCCAAGACCTGAAAAGGTCAGTGCCCTCGTATTTGGGCCGCTGGATTAGAGGTGACGAGCTGTGTTGAAAGACGTAATTGAGCCTGGGCAGGTCGGGAGATTTCAGCCTGCCCAGGGTTTGGGCAGCCCCGACCCTTTGAAGGATCTAAAAGGTGTTCGTGGAGGGAATGATGCTGGAATTTCAAAAAGCTGCAGGCGAGCTCAAGAGGTAATTAATAGAGACTAATTGGTCTCACGGCCCTGGGTAGTGGCTCTGCGTGCAGCCCTCGGTGCTGGCACTTGTCCTTTGTCCTGCCGAGGGTCCTGCTCAGCTGCTGTGCTCGGGAGGCTGCAGGGAGAGAACAGGCAGGGACAGGAGGGACAGGAGGNGGGACAGGAGGAACAGGCAAGGACAGGCAGGGACAGACAGGGACAGGCAGGGACAGGAGGAACAGGCAAGGACAGGCAGGGACAGACAGGGACAGGCAGGGACAGGAGGAACAGGCAAGGACAGGCAGGGACAGACAGGGACAGGCAGGGACAGGAGGAACAGGCAAGGACAGGCAGGGACAGACAGGGACAGGCAGGGACAGGAGGAACAGGCAAGGACAGGCAGGGACAGACAGGGACAGGCAGGGACAGGAGGAACAGGCAAGGACAGGCAGGGACAGACAGGGACAGGCAGGGACAGGAGGAACAGGCAAGGACAGGCAGGGACAGACAGGGACAGGCAGGGACAGGAGGAACAGGCAAGGACAGGCAGGGACAGACAGGGACAGGCAGGGACAGGAGGAACAGGCAAGGACAGGCAGGGACAGGATGGACCGGCAAAGACAAGCAGGTGCTGTCACTGCAGCTGATGCTGGAGACAAAATGCTGCAAATCTGCATGGGTGCCCGGGGGGAGCCTTTGCTAGCAGCCAAAATGCAATGCTGATGCACAAAAATAAACCCAGCCCAATCTGATCAGGGGCGTCCTGATCCAATCCCACCAGGAGTTGGTGGCCCCAGCTGGGGTTCCCCAGTGCCTGCCCCTGCCTGCAGCAGGTACAGCCTCTCTTGGCTCTTCACTGAGTGCAGGAACAGTTTTTTAAAGTCTGCTGGGAATAAACTTGGCTGATTTCTATGTTAATTGCACATTTCTGTCTCTGGAAGTGTTCAAGGCCACCTTGGAGGGGGCTTGGAGCAACACGGTCCAGTGGAAAGTGTCCTTGCCCACGGCAGAGGGTTTGGAAGTGGATGGGCTTTAAAATCCCTTCCATCCCCAGTCATTCTGTGATTCCAGCACATCAAAGTGGACATGTTGCATTCTCTGCACCAGCATTGCCATTTTTCCTGTATTTCTGCTGTGTTGAGGTCCATTTTGGACATGAGTAGCCAGGGACTCTGCCCAGAGCAGCTTCTCCCAGCTGGAGTCTGGAAGCCCTCAGAAAGGAACCTGAGACAAAACTGCAAAGAACAAACAGAGATTCACAACCCAGGTGTGGCCTTTCTCCTGCTTGAGGCTCAAATAAAATGAGGGGAAACCACAACAGTGAACCAGTATTGTGGTTTAGCCTGATATTCATTTCAGCAGAGGAAAATCCTTGCAGCAGCACAGCTCAAGCTGCCTGACACCAGGGGTTTTGTTGGATGGGCATTAGGTGGAGGAAAATCAGAAGCATCAACCTTCAAAATTCAGTTTTTAAAGCCTCTGAGAGCAAAGCAGCAGCTGGCTTCTGTGGAAGAAGACTACGAAAACAGATCCATTATTTCCTTTTACACACCACAGTCAGTGGGTCAAGCTCACCAGCCCAGTGTGGGAAGAGGCAGAGGAAGAAAAGGAGTTTTCCATCTCTGGCTGAACCCTCACTCAACCCATCAGTGGAGAAGACCCTGAGATACTGAATGCAGCCTGAGGAATACACCCCCTGCAAACAGGCCCTGCAACTGGGTGGATTTCCCTTCATTTTTTTAATTATCCCTTTTTCCACAGTGCCCGGCCCTCCCTCCTTTCTCATCACACTCTTCACTACACACTGTCTACTTAGCAGAATAAATGGCTGCACTGCCAGCACCGAGGGATGGAGCTGCTGCTGGCTTTGCTAATGGGCTCCCCTCGCCACGCAGCAGCCGCGGGGTTAAACAGATCCTGGCAGCTCCAGGAGCTGAGCCCAGCAAAGACTGGGTACAGGCAGAGCAGTGAGAGTGTCTCCAGCCTGGACAGCTTTCCTGGCAGTGATCTTTTGGTGCCCTGGGCCACCCATGAGGTACTCAAAGGGCCAGAGCTTGTCCTGGTGGTGTTTGCCCGCTGAATTCTCACGCTTGGAATAAAAGCAGGACCACAAACACTCCTTGTGTGTCTTACATTTCTTACCACTGAGTGAAACACTGGGCTGAACAGCTCGTGAAACCATGGCCAGTGCCACAGCTGCTCTAAGTCCCTACCTGGGATGGGAAGAGACACCTCTGTGGCTGGAAAACCAGGGAAAAGCAGTGAGTTTCGCAGGTGCAGCAGCTGTGAGTGGGACGCAGGGGGTGCAGGGCAAACCTCCAGCTCTGCCCTGGGGCTCTGGTGCCTGCAAGCTCTGCTGCAGTGCCTGCTCCTGCCCTGCGCCCAGACTGTGGGAGAAGGAGCCCTCAGCAGCCCCTGGGTGCGCACATCTGTCCAGCCTGAGCGAGGGAGGCTGTGACAGCTGGGCAAAATCAAAACACAGAATCTGTGGAGAGTGTTTCTGGGTTATGTCTATAATGATGACAGCGTGCCCTCCTCAGCTGAGCACTCACTCCCTGTCCACTCCAGGGACTCGGCTTTCCTACCTATCCCTGTCCCTGTGTCACCACCTTTCCTTACAAAGCACAGTTGCTTATTCTAACACTTCCATTTTACTTTTATTTTTATTTTTCTATGACTGTGACATGCCTTACATAGATTTTCTGGAAGCCAGGCTACCCTAACTTGTCTGTTGGAAGGACAGCTTTGGGAAGCAGTGTCTGAGAGCAAAGATGCTGTCAGGGGGCTGGAGAAGGGGTGTCCCCTTCCCAGTCCTGGCACTGCCCTGCTGAGTGACCCTGGGCAGAGCCCTGCTACCTCCCCTATCAGCCTACAAGGTAACAGCGATAAGCTCTGTGAGCGTGTAGTGAGGCTTAATTAAAGTGGAAAAGCACTTCAAGCTCCTCAGCACAAGCAGTTTTAAATAAAAACCACGATAATAACAAGCTGGTTACAGCATGAAGGAGTCTGGAGGAGGGACAGTGACACACAGCAGTTGCAATTTGGCTCAGAGAGCTCCCTGGGAGCACCCACGCCTCAGCCTGGCTCCACCACGGATCCATCCCCAGGTGAGACCTGAGCTTCTCGTGTTGCTGGGGAAAACCTTCCCTTCCCTTCTGAACAGGGACTGCCCGAGCCCAGCACGCAGCTGCTTGGAAAGAAAGGTTTTCCAAGCTGCCCTGCAGGGGGGAAAAAAGACCTGAACGCAGCTGAAAACATTTCCTGCGGTCTGTGAGGTCTCCTGTCCTTTTTGTTTTGATGATAAAAATATCCTCCTGGGGCGTGGGGGTGGCAGTGCTCCCACGCAGGTGGCTGTCCCAGCCCGGTTGGTGCCCTGGTGTGATCTCTGCAGGCGTGGACGGGCAGGGATGCCATCCCATTCCATGCCTCAGTGTGCCCCAGGACGAGCCCTCGGGGCTGCTTTGTCCCAGGGCCGGCCTCCAGCAGCGCTGCTCTGCCAAGGTCCTCGATTACAGATGCTCCATATCTGTGTTCTTCTCCTGTATCCTTAAGATAAACATGTCCTTCACTGTAGTCACCTACTCCATCATACACTCCTATCAAATGAGCCTTGCTAGCTCGTAAATTACTGTGCAAACCATTCCAAACAATAAAGGCAATTTTACTTACTGAACCATTAAATTTACATACTTAAATTAGACTCAACCAGACGTTGAGAGGGGACGTCTCGCGGCCAGACAAACAATGAATTTAGGGAAAGAGCTGCCGTGTACTTCCCCACCTCTCACATGAAATTAATGAGGTGCTTCAATTTAATCATCATTAAAATTACATCTTTATTTAGTTACTTAGCAGAGTTTGACTCACTGCGTGGCGTGGAACATGAGGTAGCGCCTGCGACACCAACCCTTCCACAGAAAAAGGCGGGGGGAGGCCCCTCTCCCCAAAATGCCTTTACCCCCGCTGCAGACAGAGTGGGGACGTCTGCCACGATCCCAAACCGCTCTCCAGGGCTTTTCATTAAGGTTGGACAATGAGGGAAGAGAAGCAGCAAGACAGAGTAAACTGAGAAAATCAGGCCTAGTTTAGGATGGGTTTGAGGCAGGCAAACGCAGTCACGTTGTTCTTTGGACAGCACCAACAAGCAGGGAGCTCTTGCAGCATAACCAGCCTCAGAGTTCAGTGCATGTGACGGGGAGAAACTGCTCAGGAAAGCGAGAGTTTGGAACAACAGCCTGGTGAAACGGAGGCAGGGAGGCAAGGCGCCCGCTCCCGTGTGCGCGCGCGGTTTGTTTTGCAGCTGCTCCCACACACAATTGACTCATCTCAGGAGGCTCCCGGGCAGTCGCAGGGGAGGCTGGAGCCGAGGGCTCAGGGACAGGGTGGGCAGCACCTGGGGCAGTCACAGGGTGCTGCAGAGCAAATCTGGTTGTCACCTTTCCCTGTTTGTCCCGAGGGTGCAGCACTCAGCCCTGTGCTGTCCTGACAGAGGTGAGAGCTCGTAAACCCTGCCCAGGGAGGGCTCCTACAGCCACAGGCACTCGCTTTGCCACCAGAAAGATGTCAAGAAGTGACATCTGAGGGTCTGTGAGGGACAAAGGAGGGATCAGACAGCAGGGATAGGCTGCACATTTGGGAAGGGTCAGTGCCTGAGGAGCTGCTGCCTCTGCAGTATTGAAGAGCCTTGTAAGAAAGAAGAATAAAGAGATTACAGAGCCCTGTGGCAGTGCTGTAAAGGAAACCAGTCCCCACTGTACTGGACATATCACATAGATGGAGTAAGAGATGGAAAACTTCCAAAGGAGAGAGCTCTTCATGGAAGTAGGAGCTCAGAGACAAAGGTGGTTGCTCTCCCAAGGTCACTCAGGATGTCAGGGGCTTGGTGAGGTCTTCCTCAAAATCATCAGTGGGCTACAACAACACAGCCCTTTTCGTAACTCAAAAGTATTTTCATCCCGAGAGAGTAATTCCCTGCTCCCCACTTGGGCCATGGAGCTCAGTGATCTCAGTGACCTCACTCTGGTTTGGTGCTGATGAGAATGAGCAAGATTAGACCTCACTGAGTTCCCTCTGAAGACGTGAAACACCGGGAATCCCTCTTTCCCCACGGATCCCCACAGCTCTGCGTGGATGCAGCGTGCCCACATTATTTCCATCACAAAGTCTTTGCTTGTCTTTGACTCGTTTGATCACTCTGCTCCAGCAGCAAAGGGAGATCAGCTCCCAACAAGCCCAGACTATGGATGATGGTAGCTGGGGGAATGGCAGAACCGATTTGTTAGGGTTGCAATCACTGACTGTGCATTCAGCTGCTTCCTGAAATCTCTATTTTCCCTTTGATCCCCACACAAGTCCTGCACTGGCAGGTGTTGCGTGCCACCCTGCACCACAGTGAGCAGTTAGAGCAGCTCAGACGGTCCCCAAAGCCCCAGCTCAGGCAGGGTGTGAGGGGCTTTGTCTGGCATCCCTTTTGGGCAGCACCTTTCCTCAGACAGGGAGGATAAATATCAGTTACGTGTAGAGGAAGCAGCACTCGCACCTGAAAGCTCGCTGCATTAAAAAAGAGGAAAAAAAAAAAAAAGCCCACAAAAGAGTAAACATCAAACTGCCAACTGCTTTTTACCTTCTGTAAATCAAAACACACTCTGGAAGTAAAACCTCCCAAATTACAGCAGGCGAGATGAAACATTAACCCGCCAAGAGTGGGGATGGCAGTGGCAGGGATGCACAGACTGGAGCCAGAGCTACAGTTTGTCTACATTAAAAATGCAACATCAGCAGAGGTGTCTGAAAGAGTCATTTATCAACTCCTGGATTAGAGAGACATCTTAAAGTAAGTGCACCATTTATACGCACATATGCACAAATTGTCTGCCGGGGAAGGAGAGCGAAGCTGTGCTCTTTGTGCCTTGGAAAGTTCTCCCCAGTCCTCTGGGTAAATGTAGGGCCACAATGACATTAGGCATGGAAAATAGGAGCCTTGCTCATGGTAACAGGGGGGTACAATTCATGTGAGCAGCCGGGATGGAAAGTAATCTAATGCTGCAATTTCAGAGAAACAATATAGAGTCGCTCACATACATCATGATTAATGGCTGGATACCATAGTGTGAAAACCATTTAAAAAATGGCATTTTTGTCACTGACAATGTTACACATATAGTAAAGGTCATACATGATAAGAGCATTATCCATATTTCTTCTGCAAACATGCTTAACCTTGTAGAGCACAATTCCCTGGAAGGTTGGTGATCCATCTCCAGCTGCAAACTGCGCTCTTCAGAACCTGAGAAGGCCAATTTTACATTTATATCATTCCCATCCACACACAAGCAGGCGCTGTGAAGCCTGCACCAGCCTTTCCGAGCAGAAAGGGATGGAAATGTTTTACAGCAGCTCCTGCTCGGGGCTCTCCTCCCTCCACCTTGTCTCCTGCTGTCACCTCACACCGGAGGTGATGCTGGGCCCTTGCTGAAGCTGTGCTGCAAATAGAGTTTCCTGTAAATGCCCTCTCCAAAGTCTGCTCGAGGAGCCCCTTTGGCACCCTCTGGAGGTCCCGGCAGTGGGCTCACGCTCACGGTGGGGCTGTCTCTGCTACCTGGCAGGAAAGGGGCAGCCGGTGACCGGCTGCGCCTGCAGGGAAATCTCACCCCATTCAAGGATGACCAACTTGGAGGAGATCTGAGACGAGTGCACACACCACACATTTCCCTCTCTGAGAGCTGCTTTTAGAACACACAGATCCTGCCAAAGGGTTGGCTCAGCCCATGGAAGAGAGCGGGATTCAGCAGGTGAGTCGTTCCGGCTAAATCCCAGCCTGACTCAGCCCCCACACACCGTGTGGAGCCCACAGGGCTTGTCAGAACTGTTCCAGCTGCAGCTGCAACTTGCATTGTCCCCCCTGACTCAATGAAACACCGATGCCTGTGAGCCTCACTACGACCCTGCCTTGAGGCTCTGGGAGCTTGGGTGTCCCGGCTGGAATTTGGAGGAGCTTCGCGATACATTTCGCAGCAGGTTGTGTGACCCTCTGGAAAGTCCCCAGAAAGTGGCACTAAGTTGGCTGAGTGCCATTGTCTGCTGGCTGGCACATAGTGGCAAGGGGAAATTTTCAGTATGTGGTCATGTAGCTGGAATTATGGAATCATAAAATCGTAGAATTGTAGAGTCATAGAGTCGCAGAATGACAGAACCATAGAACCACAGAATCACAGAATCATACAATCATAGAGCCATGGAATCACAGAATCAGAGTCACAGAGTCACAGAATCATAGAATCAGTCATAGGGTCACGGAATCATAGAATCATGGAATCATAGAGTCATAGAATCACAGAATGACAGAATCACAGAATCACAGATTCACAGAATTATAGAATCATAGAATCCCAGAATCATAGATTCGTATTCATAGAATGGTTTGATTTGGAAGGGATTTTAAAGCTCATCTGGCTCCAACCCCCAGTACCATGGGCAGACACCTCCCACTAAACCAGGTAGCTCAATGCTCCATCCAACCCAGCCTGAGCAATAGTGCCCACCCATATTTGTGTGAGCACTCACTGCTGGCTCACGTCTTTCCCTGTCCCTCTGCCTGCCAGGGTCCTTTCCTTGCTGGTCTCAAGCTCTCCTGATTAACCTCGGCTCCAGCTGCAATTCAGAGTTGTGCTCTGCACTAACAAGATCTTAAAGGCATTGTATGAAAATTTCATCGTTTCTACAGCAAATAAACCCCTGCCTGAAACAAATATTTGAGCAGTGAGCTGCAGTGTAGAGCTTGTTGCACCAGGTTAGACTCTGCTCTCAGCACCTCTGCGATGCCTCACCTGGGCCGGGGGCTGGGCTCCACGACAGGGGCTGGGCTCCAGGACAGGGGCTGTGCTCACCGGTGCTGTTTCCCCTCAGCAGGGCACAAACACGAAATAGTGCCACAGCAACCCCTGGGACGGGCTAAGCAGCAATGCAGCTCAGAGCCTCTGCATGCTGCATCTGTGCTAACAAATAATCGTGGCTCTGAAAAGTGCAGGGATGCTGTTAAACCTTGCTGGAGCAGGGTGAGTGCGAGTTCAGAGGCTGCGGGCAGGATCTCCCCCCATCCCCAGCTCCCTGCTCCCCAGCAGATCTGCCCTCCTTTGGAGAGGAGAGCATGATCTCACTCCAGAGGAATTTCCTCTGTGGGAAACACTGGAAAACGCTCTGGTGCCTTGTGACCACCTCCTGGAGCAGAGCCTTCCCCACAGCCGGCTGCCAGATGGGGCTGGAGCACCCCGAGGCACTCGGGGGGTAACCACATCAGTGGGAGTCACTGCCAGCCCAGGGATTTGTGCTTGGCTCGGAAAAGTGTGACCCCAGATCTCCCGCCCGCGTGTCCCCAGCGGCCGGCAGGGCTCAGCCCCTCACACAGCCCAGGGACGCGGCTGCGGGCAGGGAGGGATGGAGGGGACAGAGGGAACTGAGGGGACATTTCCACGCTGGCATTTGCAGCTTGTCAGATCAGCTTGTGCTTTCTTATGTGAACAGCACAGCGAAGGCTTCCCACTGCACCCAGGGTGGGAAAGCTTTTCCCCAGAGTAGCTTGCAAAGACTGGCTGGACCAAATTATTCTTCTCATCATGAATGCCTCTCTCTGAGCCACCTTACCCATGCAGATACTCAAATGTTATTAATATGAATGAATGCATCTTGTCTCGGGGTGTCTCATGGTAGAAGCCATTTCAGAAACGCTGGGAGGGTGGAGGGAAGGAGGGAATACAATCGAGCAGCCCTGCTTGCATCTGTCCTATTCCTCAGATGACAATTTCCCTCTCCCAAGAGCACCACAGACTAGAGGCACTCACAGATTATACATCACTCAGTCTTCTGCTTTGCAAAATTAGTTTTCTTAGCAAGGAAACAAAGGATTTGCTGTATTGGATCAGGCTACCGACATTGCTGCGGCGGCATCCGAGCTCTGGCACTTAAGAAACACGGCAGCTCTCCCTCCTCTGGCTGTGCTGGCCAAGTCCCTGCCTGGGGAGCTGCATCCACAGCCTGAGATTGCTTCCAGATTGCCACAAAAATTCATCTGATGCTCAGTAGCAGGTAGTTTAACTTCCCTCCTAATTTTGTCATCTCACAGACCCACAAATGGCCAACATTATTTAGTCCTTTTAAAAACTCAGCCAGAACGTTTATCTCAATAAGTGCCTTCGGCACTGCCCTCCATAAAGCCGGCTGCATACCACATAAAAGGAGGGTTTCTTTTCACTCGCTCAGAATTTACTGCCCTGCATGGTTTATTTTACAGCTGTTAACACAATGAAAGCTTTTGTAAGGAGAGGATGGTGCTGGGGAATGGGGCAGGAGCTGGCCGAGGAGAAAGATAACAGGCTGTGGCTAATGCAGGGCTCCACATGCCCGGCCCGACGGGAGGACCATAACTCATAACACATTTAATGGCACAGGCGAGGAGAGGGACTGCTGAGCGTCCCCCAGAGGGTCACACACAGCCATTCCCACCAGCCCCGGCAGCGGGTGATGGAGCGGGGAGGGCTCTGTGGGGCTGCACCCGGCAGGGAAGGCAGCAGCGGCTTTTAATCCTTCCCCTCTTATGCAAAGGAGGGATGGAGGGGGCTCTGGGCTGGGCAGAGCCTGCAGTTCCCCGCGGAGCCGAGGAGAAGAGTTCACAGCCAGGGAGAAATATTAAGGGTGATGCGGAGCGTTGTGTCTGCAAACACGGGGGAAAGCCGTGTCTGCAAACACTGGGAAGTGCCAGTAAAGGAAACGAGCAGCGGCCTCTTTTCTCCTGACCTTTAACTCCTCCTGGGCCAAACCAGAGCACACCAGGCACGACGCTGTGTTTTACAAAGCCTCGGATCAAACACGCAGCCCAAGGCATGGAGGAGAGGTTTCTCTGGGGATGAGCAGACGTGGGCTGTGCAGCAGCAGCTCTGCCTCGCCTCATCCTGGAAATGCTGGCACTGAGGTGGCACTGAGAAACCTCCCTCCTCCTCCACAGACCTGCTCCAGGGGCTCCCTGTCTGCAGCACTGGCGAGGAGGGAAGGAAACCTCCCCAGCTGCACACAGACCGCAAAACTTGGTGTCTCCAAAAGGCACAAATCCAACCTCTAAGGCAAAATCAGTGTCTTGGCTCTGCAGGAGTGCTGCCCATCCCTGTGCAAAGGGCAGGGCAGTTGTCTGGAGCAGGATGAGAGCCCACGAGCCCACATAACACCGAATCGCACAGCTCCACATGCACAGCAACAGCTCCGCATGGACACACGGGAGGATGTGCTGGGAAAATCCCGGAGCCCTTGCAGTGTCTGTGCTCGGGTGTGTGGTGACACACACGCTGTGTGAGCCTGCCCGGGTCTCCACGAGTATTTTCCACCAGCTCCATCCTCCCCGCAAGCCCGGAGTTAACTGCTGAGAGTGCTCTCTGCCATCTTTTGTGAGCCGGGAACCAGGAACGCTGCATAAATCATTATTCTTGCTAATTACCAGGAAACATCAAACAAGACAAGCATTTTACTCCTCATCACTGAATTTTGTTATGCTAATTAGAGTTGTATAAGCTGTTGCTATTAAACCTGGAGAGTCAGAAAAACATTTGCATTAATACCCACAAAGCTGCATCAAAACCTAGTTATTAGTATTTCAATGAGGTTCAGGTTACAGGGAAGCTGCTGCCATTTCAGGGGCTGGTTTGTTGTTTTTAAATCCTGCTGTGAGAGAAAATATAAATAAATGCAGGGTGAGGCCTCATGCAGACAATACTCCTTTTATACGGGGAATTAAAAAAAAATAAGGCAACTTTGATCAGGAGGAGATACAGAAGCGAGGGGGAGAGGGAAGGCAGAGCAGTGCAGAGATTTTGGTGCACTCACGTGGGGCTGCTCAGCCAGGGGCTGCACCGACTGTGGATGCCAGGCTGGGAATTGCTTTTTGGATTTCTGAGTTGCTACTGCTCCCAGACTCTTTTCTTGATCTGGGTGGTTTGGGTTTGACTCCCTGGAGGAGCTGGCTCTTGCCTGCCTCTATGAAAATTCCCCGAGTTTGCCTTCAGCTACACCTTGGGCATCCCACTGACACCAGGAGGATGGGGGACAGGATTTCTGGGTACCAAAATGCACACACCGAGCCACACGTCCAAACCTTGTGGGGAACCAACCCTGTAACAGGAACTGGCAGCTCCTTCTTTTTAGTGCCAATCACAGCAGCCGAGTGTTTCATCTGAAGATCTCACAGCGCTTCAGAAAGGCAAATTATTCTCCCATGTGCCCCTTTAATACAACAATTATCACCATTTGATGCATCAAATACATCTGAAAAAATTAGGGGAGTCCAAACAGGAGGCTTGTGAGCAAGGGAAGGGTACTTTAACCCCTGAAGACCGAGTGCTGGAGTTTCATTTTGGTGAGCTGTTCACAAAAGCATGCTCACACTGGTGATTTCCATCGTGTGGAGGTGCTGGTATTGAGGCCAAATGATGTTGCAGCAAGCCTTGTCCTGCTCTGGGAGGCTGTGGCAGGTTCACACACAGCAGAGGAAACCCGTGGGGGAAGGAGCTGGGGTGTAATTCAGGTTGGGAGCATCCTTATCCCAGAAAATGCCACGGATGTCAGGCCTGGGTAAGGGGTGCTGTGTTTCTCTCCTGACACTCGGAGCGGGCTCCATCTATTCGCAGGTTCCCCAGCCCCTTGGCTCCAACCACACCACCCCCTTTGCCTGGCATTTATTCCTCAGTAAGGAGCAGACCCTATCGACAGCTGGGTGCAGCTTAAAGGACTCATCTGAGCTGTCTCTGCGACCCGAGCGCTGCTCTATTGACGGGGGGACGAGTTATCTGTTTTTAGTGTCCATTTGTCAGATCCCTGGAGAGGGAGAGCCATTCACTCTCTCACTGTATATTTCTATCAAGGAAATAAAAAAATAAAGGAAAGAAAAGTAAGTGTTGCCTTTTCCCTTGCTGGTGGGAAGCGTGGGTGGATGGAGCAGTGGTGAGCAGGAAGCGGCGGCCCGGTGATGATGAATTGCGGCGGCAGTGCCCGCGCTCCATCATTCTGCCGATGTGGAGGAACGTGGATGCACTGCACAGGCCGTCCAACACCTCCTCAGGCTGGCCCTGAGCTGTGGGATGTGGGAGCCAGTGAGCATCCTAACCAGGGAATGAGAGGGGCCACTAAACGGGACAGACCCTGAGAGCCCTCCCAAGTTATGGTGAGAGAAGAAGCCTCTCCCAGGATGCTTTGTTTGGCTGTGCAGATGTGCCCCAGTTCTGTTCCCCCTGTTGGTCCGTGGGTGTCCCTGCCCCTTTCCTGACTCTGCCCCAGAAAGCTCCTCCCTCCCCAGTCTCCCACTGGCCCCATCCCTTGTCCCTGCCTCAGTTTCCCTGTTGGTCCCTTACCCCAGCCCCACCCATGTACCACCCTGTGCCCCCAGACCATCGGTCCCTGATGCTCTCTCCATCCCCGTATAAAACCTGGACGCTCTATTCAGACATCTTTTGCCTCTGGAGCCTTCACAGGTAGCTTGAATAAACCTGCTCCATGGAACTCCATACAGAGCCCCTTCCCATCTCTTTGCCATGGGTTTGTCACAGAAGCCGGCCGGGGCGGGACCAACCCCGGCATTCAGCTCACAACAGCGGGATGCTCCGGGTGGGGTACCCAGCCCAGGGCCACGTCCTCTCCCCCAGCACAGCCCCCTCGCTGTGCACCCTCAGCATCCTTCCCAACCTCGGGGAGCATCAGGTTCTCCCCTCCAGCCTCATTTCCTGCTGTGCCCAGGGGAACAACCCACAGCTGCCTGGCCTCCAGAAGGTGAGGTTGAGGTCTCACTCTGTCTGTCTCTATCAGGATCAGCGTTAGAAGAAGAGCCAAACACCAGGCAGGTGCCAGCACCCCGCAGCCCCACTCTAACGCTGCTCCCTCCCTAATCACAGGCAGATTTAAAAAAAAATCCACGTCAGCCACTCTGCGGAAAAGAGAACTCTAAGAAGGATGAGGAAAATGAAGACACTGTGAAATGCAATAGATGTCAACTTCTACTTATTTTTTAATTTCATCTCTTACAAGCTTTTTGGAAGCTAACATGATTAAGTTCTTCACACAATTTATTAGCATCGTGTTGGAAATCCAGCAGTATATTACACTGTCTGAGTAATCCAATTAGTAAAATGTATTTATTTAACCAGAATATTAGCTGCACACAATCCCAAATGAAGTAAAGTCCCTGATCCTGGGGTTCCTCTCACTTCCTGGAATTCATTTACTGGCTACAGGAAGGCTTATTCTAATGAAATAAATATCAGCCCTATGTTTTTGGAATAATACAAGAAAACTAATCTTGCTGCTCAGCTAACTGCTGGGTTTTTTTCCCCAGCAGATACTGATGGCACACAGATTTCACAGCAGCACAAAGGTTTTTCTGGCTCTTCCACCTTCCTCTCACCCCAAACCCAAGAACTTCCCCAAGCCCACCTGGCTTCCCGTTCCTTACAACTACCAAACCATTCCCAAAATTAAGAACACATACATTTTCCTTTTTTCATTCAGCAACCCACGTGCAAAAAGTGAGCCTCGTACCTCTTTACCCTGATTTGAAAGAGCTTTGAAATGAAACTGCTGCAGCTTCTCCGGCACTTTTTCCCCTCCTAATGAAGGAGCTGAGTGACAGCCCCCGAGGCAGGAGGTCTGAGGTGCCTCAGCAGCATCCCTGCCACGCTCCCGTGCTGGCCTGACTCAGTGCCGAGCTACAGGCACTGTGCTGGGAGTGCAGATACATGCGGGATGGTTTGGGGGGTATTTTAGTGATTACTTTAATTTTTTACCTCCCTCCCCTCCCTGCTTTAATTTTGTTACTATCTTGGATGCTCCCAGCTCCTGGCAGCACAGCATCCCCACCCAGAGCCCCCGGCCACAGCGCTGGGGTGGCTGTCCCAGCCTGTGGCATCTCCTGGAGGGGAGGTGAGCGGTGCCAGGCAGCTGCCAGCAGGACAAGGGGCAGGGCTCAGCCCAGGCAGTGGCCTGCTGCTGACCGATGGTATTTTTCCAGAGCTGCTACTCCAGTTTATCTTCGCTAATTGGCTTAATTAATTATTTTTCCCCGTGAGCAGCAGTAGGAGGTGCAGTCAGGAGCAGCAGGGACCTGAGGGCTCTGCTCTGCCCGCGGCGCTGCCCGGTGACCCCGGCCCTGGGGGCAGCTTTTGGCACTTCCCCTGGCTTTGGGTTTGGGCCTGAGGGGAGCTGCAGATGGAACTGGGGAGCTGCAGATACCCTCATCTCCTCCCACCCAGACAGAGCATGCAAATAAAAACCTCAGGGCAATGCAGCATCTCTGGATATGCATCCCAGGCACTCCAAATCTGGGATTTTGGGGGTGTGCATGTGCCAGATGGCAGCAGGAAAAGGCACAGAGGGAATGGATTTGCTTTACTTGCTCATAACCCCCTTTTTGTCACACCTCATGGAGCAGGACGACGCTCTCCATCTCCAGCAGCACCTGTGAAATATCTCTGAAAGCCTCAGTGGCAGAGTGGGACGGAGAAGGAAGGGACTAATGGCCAGAGTTAATAACAGACATCATTTGCAGTGTGCCTCCAAAAAAATGAACATCCTGAGGCAAAGGAGGTAATTTTGTGTTTCCTCTCAGATCCTGCCCGAGCGCAGGGGAAGTGTCTGCGCCAGAGACTCACCCGGGCTCAGCGTGCCAGGCCTGCGATGCTCATTCACATGCAGAGAATTTGAGAGAGATCCTCCCATTAATGCAAACAGGAATTACCCGTGTAATCTCGGGATTAGCGGAGCCCAAGGAATTATTTACATTTCCTAAATGAGGGAAACTGTATCAAGTGGGTAAGGCAGGGATGGGAGCTGAGGGGTGGGAGAGCGACTCTCTCCCTGCGTCTGCAGGAACCGGCATCCTCTGCTGTCTTGAGAACGGGTTCACCCGGGGTTGCACGAAATATTTGGTGTGTTTGGACAAAAGCTGCTGCTGAGGTGCAAAGCAGACAGACAGAGTTGGGCTCACGGCCAGGGAGGGAGGCGTGCAAACTCCACAGACCAGATCCGTGCCTGCAGATCTTCCCTGCGTCACAGGGTGCAGCTCCTCATCCTCCACCAATGATTACAGCAGCCATAGGAATAATTAAGACCAGTTTTTTACTTTCTACTTTAATTTCTCTTGCAAAGTCTCTCTCACAACCACCCAGGTCCCTCTCGGCAGTGCCTGATGTGGCTGCTGGGTGGGGACACAGACCTGTTCCCTCCCGGGTCACACAGAGCATCCCTCTCACTGACTCCACCATCACCCTCTGAAACGGGGCTCCCATCACCCAGAGCATTCACCACACGGTGCTTTTCACTCTTCCCTCCTCAAAAGCCACACTGAGAGGCAGCAGAACCCTCAGAGCCCCATCTTCTCCCAAATCCTGTAACACCCACCGTAATCACAGCAGCAACAACAACAACAGTTGCGATAACCCTCCATCCCTCACGCGCCAGACGAGGAGTCAGACTCCATTTCCAAACTAAGACATCTCGTGTGCCATTCTCCCTCCCCTCCAGACTAATAGCTGACAATGTATGCCTTCCACATTAATGATAAGGGTTCAAGGGGAAAGAGACTGCTCTCCTGTTCCGCTGACATTACACTCTCCTATGTACCCACCAACATACCCTAAGGCAACAGAACTCGTAATAGGTTCCTCTAACTGCCTCCTGCATCAAATTTGACACTGGGTGCTTTCTTCTCCTTTCCCATCGCTCACCTTATAACTCTGTCATCATCATTGATTTTGACTTAAGGAGAGAAAAAAAAAAACACCACCCAACCCTCTCCCCCTGCTCGAGCAGCACCAGGGTGGTGAAGCACAGCTGCTGCGGGGACCTGGAGCAGGGAAGAGGCAGCCGAGGGGGCTTCTTCTGTTCTTCCCGAGTCTCGGCTGTGGAGGGACCGAGGCAGCACACTGGGAGCGTTTGCTGCGCCCAGCAGAACGAGCCTGCAGCCTCAGGACATCACTGATGGCTCTGGAGATGCTTCCCAGCTTGCAAGCAGCCCTGTTCAGGTGTGCAGTGGCTTTTTGCTCCGGGCTTGTGATTCCTCCGAGGTCAGGATTTGTTAATTTTTAGGCAGAACTCCTTTCTCCTTCTGTCTTTCTTCCACAGAAAAGACAGCTGGAGTGATCTCTGTCTCTGGACTGTGTCACTCTGTGCAGTGAGCCCTCCTCCACGACCTTCCCAAATTCTCTGCATCTCCACCTGCAGCAGAGGGGATGCCTGGCCCAGCAAGCCCTTGGGACTGGTGGTGGGAAGGGGTGAGCGCTGGACTCACCAGGGAGTGGGGAAGGACCCTTCCCAGTGGCAGCCCCGGGATGGTGACAGCTATGTCCCATGGGGCAACAGCTTCAGGGCAGTTCGGTTACCAGATGGCCAAAGCTCAGAGAAGAGGGCCAGGACTCCCATGCCAGCACTGGACACTTCCCAGCACAACCCAGGAGAGACCTTGCACCAACATCCAGCACTTTCCTTTTGCAGCTGCATCCCAAGATCTGCCTTCCAGGGGCTGTAACAGTGTTGGAAGGGGAAGGAACCAGTCAGAATTCCCCAGCATGGGGCAATCCTTCTTCCTGCAGCCCAGGCAGACCCTCCCTGATCAATGCAGGCCAGCAGCCGGCTCCTCTGTCTGGTTTCCTCGCAGATCCACAGCAGTGAATCTCCAGAGTGAGGCTGACCCGCAGCTGGTATTTTCTTTGATTTATGTCAGACCCTATTTACGTCCCCTGCTTAAAACAATCCAGTTCGTGTCAGCAGTAAATGAAACTGTGTACCGTCCAGCAGCTGTGTGGCTGCTACCTGAAATGAGTTTCACTCCAGTTCTTATCATGAAGAAATCCTTTTAATCATCAAAACTGCCACAGCTGCCTTGGAGCTGCGATGGTGTGGTGATTTGAATAGGGGAAGGCACCTTGCAAGCCAGGGCCGTGGAGAGAGCCCTGGAATTGGAGGTGATTTTCCCTTCCAGGGTTGCAGTCACTTTGGGCACTGTGACAGGTTTAAATGAGGGTCTTCGGCTGCAGAGACCAGTTTGGTGTGGGCCTGGACACCAGTGGGGTTTATTTGGGGCAGTAAGGGCTGGACTGGGTCCAGAGACGGCCTCTGGGGCTCTCAGCAGTGGCCCAAACAGGGTCCTGAGTTTGGAAACACCAGTGGTCACTAAGACTTGATTATTTTGAAGGTCCTGCTACTGATCTGGCCAGCAGAGCCAATAAGGACCAGTTCAGGAAAAATCCAGATGAGAGAGACCCTGAATCCGTGCTGCAGCCGCTGCATCCTGACAAGTCTCCTAACGAGGGGTTAAACTAACGAGGCTGCTGGCTGAGAGCAGGGATGCTGCACGAGAAGCAAGGAATATCTGCCCAAAGCTATTCTGAATTCATTAAGGAGGATGGCGAGAGCTGGGGCTGCTGCACTCAGGGGCACAGCGTGAGGCCACCTAACCTGCTCGTCCCACCAAAAACTAATGATCACAGCTCGGACCAGGCGCCTGCCACGCGCCGCTTGCAAACAAGCTGCACACCAAAAGCGATTCGGAGGAATTATTTGGGAAATAATTGTAAATAATGAATGAATGGATGGAGAAAACCTGCAAGCTGTTTACAGACAACTCGCCTGCAGAAAAGAGCTGAATTTGCCGAGTAGATGATTCACTATTGATTATTTCCCCAGCTCTAGCTGTAACCTTATAAAGCATTAATTAAGACGAGTCTTCGCAGTTCAGCATATTCTAATCTGCTCCAGGTCTCGGGAGCTCAGCAGTGCCCTCCAGGAAGGAAACCTGGAGGTTCACACCCTGCCTGGGTGGGGAGGAGGTGGGGGCACCCAAACCCAGCCATGTTCCCAACAGCTGCTGTGAATGTTCCAGCAGGCTGGGACTGGGGAGAGCCTGGGCACGGCAGGGGAAGGCTGGATCCTACCTGGCTGCTGGCTGGATTTCAAACAGGACAGCTGCCTCTTGGGATAAACCCTTTAAAGACAGCCAAGGCAATCTGGCTGACCCACTGAGGCTGCCCTCAAACGACCTGTTGCCAAGCCTGCCCTGACAGCAATACTTAAACGTGCCCCAAAGGGACACTCCGCAGGTGCCCCCTGTGCCACCCAGCCCTTCAGGGGGTCTGTGCTGCTCCCCCAGCCTCAGCTCAGACAGACCTGGTTCTCGGGGTGCCCAGAGGCACAGAACTCCCAGGGTTATGAGTGGCATGGAATGTGGGGGAAAATGGGCCAGTTTTTGGGGAAATTCTCTGCTCCCATGGTTTGGGAGTTCACAGCAGGACCCTGATAAAGCGTCAGAATATTTGCCAGGAGAATGCTGTGACAGCTCCAGAGACGAGCAGCTTATTACAGAGTGCTGGGCCCTGGCTGCTGTTCATTAAACACATTTATCAGACATATTTATCAGCTGCACCTATCCCTGGATGCGCTGAGCAATGGCAGGCCCAGGGAAATGCAAACACCCTGGCAGGGCCTGGCACCCCTGGGCACGTCCTGCTGACACGAGCACGGCTCCAGCCTGTGCTGAAGCAGCCTCCAGCTAATGAGACACAGGGCTGTGTCTGGGTGATGCACAGACACGAAAATCCAGCAGAGCAATCGAATCCAGCGCAGCGAGGCTCCAGGTTCCCACCCCGGAGGAATACGGGATGCCGAGCCAAAGGGGAGAGCTGTGGCTCTCCAGCTGCGCTGCCCAAGGTGGATCTGCAGCCTCCTCTTCTTGGCAGAGCCACGGAATGCCCTCCCCACCCCATCACTCCAGGACTGCTGGCCCAGCTCTTGGCAGGCAGGAACGTGCCTGCTTTCCCCACATCCTGCAGAAATGAGGACGTGATAACTTGGCACCGAACCGGAGTTAAAATACTCTGCCTTTCAAGCAGCTGATTAGCTCAGCATCGCCCAAAGCATGTTTGCATCATTTCTGGATGCCTTGGAATACAGGGATAGCACATTAGATTCTGCATTAAGCAAGCCCAGTAGTCCACCAATTTTTGCTCTCGTAACTTTGTTTCAGGAAGAAAAGCTCAGGCAGTAAAGTTGTAACCAGCAATGAAACCCAGAAAACCAGTGACTCTGATTTTCCGTCCCATTTCCATGTCCGCTGTGAACCACCACAGGTTTTCCCAGGAGCTGTCCCCAGTTCCTGTGGGAATGGTTTGCCAGCAGAGCCACCAGCCCCTTTCTGGCCACTCAGCACTACTGGGTGTGGTGCTCACTCAGCATCACATCATGGCCAAGCCGTGACCAGCTACGTGGGCCACACACAGCCTTAATTCGTCCTAATTTATGCACAAAAATTAAAAGGAAGATTCCAGTAAAAGCCCCTCTTTCCCACCCCATCAGATGCAATCAGCCACAAGCTGTGTCTCACAGGGCTGAGCTTCGAGGTAGAGTTACACTTGACCACTAACCAAGGGAAGATAGCAGGAGAGGAATTAAAAGTTCAAACAAAATAGAGCATAATCAGTTGGATTTGAGCAGCATGACCAGGCTCCTAATGATTTCAATGCTTTACAGGCTGCTTTGAGCATGTAATGGAAGTTATTTCATATCATCAGCTTCGCAGGAAAACCTTGTCCAGATTGCAAATATCTGAAATAATCATTTGAAGGACACAGGACACAACATCTGATTTCACCTAACTCAGGTGTTCAGGGTGACCACAGATAATAATGCATCACTCACAGCTGCAGTGCTTTTTACACCCACAAGCACGGGGTGGGGCATCTTTCCCTGCCCAGTAAATCCTTCAGCAGCATCCAAAAAGGGGAGGAAAATAAACCTGAGGCTGCAAGCTGCTCTGCCAGCCCTCGTGCCACGTGTGATGCCCCATGGAGCTGGCTGAGGGCTCTGCTCTGGCTTTGGCCGAACCACAGCCAAGCCAGACCAGCCCATCTCCCCCCAGGCAGGTCCTGCACAGCTCAGCATCAAACACACGAGCAAATATTTCTCGTGGATATTATCTGAAGGAAAATCCCTACCTGCTCTGGATTCCTGCAAGGGCTGCTTGCTGGTAAGGGCTTAGCTGGTGGTTTGTCCTTTGCTGGAAGACATAAAAAACAAAGATCAAGGGCTTGCCAGTCTGCAGTTGAGTTAGAAAGTATGAAATGCTCCTCTGTGGGGAGAATAGATGCATTTTGTGTTTAATTTCATTACACTCTCTCATTCATTTCGTCTTCTCCTTTCACTCATTGCACGCCATCCACACTTAAGAACTTGCAAAATTCTCTCCACCCAGTTTATTTTATTTTGCCAGTCATCAAAATTTTCGCTCTCCGTGAGCAAATGCATTGCTAATTAGGACAGAGGAACAGATTAAGTTCAAATGAGTAGTCCTTGTTGGTGCTGCTGCTTTCCCTGCCTCTCTCCAACCCAAAAATCAATGCAAATCTTTTGGGGAATTCAAGCAAATTTCCATTAACACGGATAAAATGTGCTTCTGAAAAAAGATAGATCAGAATTAGAAACTGTGTGAGGAAAGGGGATTGAGACCATGAGAGCACGGAAAATGGGAGATGCAGAACACGTGTGTGTGTGTGTTATCCAAACTTTGAATTTCCTGGCCAAATCTGTTTTGGCTGGTGAAGGGCAGAGCTGTGGGAGGTTGGTTTGTGTGTCCTCTCAGCCACAGACACTTCCAGAGAAGGTCCACGCAGTGCAGACAGGCTTGGGAGAGTTTATGGCGATGAAAAATGATGCTGCATCTAATTGATTTTTATTTAAAGGAGCTCCAAGGGAACCTGGAGGATAAAACCTGCAGAAGCTTCACTGAGCTCACACTGTGCTTTACTTGCCCCACTTCTAAAGCTGAGTGCTGCCATCAGGTGTGATCCCATTATTTAGGGGAAAAGCCACTGTGGACCTGTCCATGCATGGGACACCTGCAGGAAAACCCCTCTGACCTCTGCCTGAGGACATTTAGAAACGTGCCAGTGGTCAGTGCAACCAACCTGCTGCCCAAAGGAGATATCCAGGCCTAAACCCCGCCATGAAACAAATACCTTGGCATAGGCGTGAGCTTTTTGCACCAGATGGACCCCCTGGTCTCCTGGTAAATCCAGTTCTTAGGCTTTGCCACAAAGAGGCTTAAAATTAATTAGCAGATTTTTTTTTTTTAAGAGAGTTCTGCATACAAGGAGTGTGTGAGAAAGGACATTCATGAGGGGCTTTTCAGTGCTTACAGGCCAAGACGAAGATTTGTAGTTTGCAAGAGAGTTACTTTTGAAACTGGCAATTTCAGAGTGTTAAAGGCTTGCAGATGAAAACGTTCCCCACTTTCCCAGAAAGACAGCCAGGAAGGGGGAGGTTTTCTGATTTTCTAAAGGTGACCACTCTTAGAAAAATCATCAGTCCCCTTTGGTCTTCCAAGGAGCAAACCACCACAACCTCCAGCTCCTGAGAGCTGACTCAGCTGCTGCTACCCCTGGACAACTCCTGATATTGTTCTGGAACAGCACCTGCCACAGCTGCTCCAAAAACATGAGAAATACACCTAGTTAAGCAAATCCCTCCAACAAATACTCTTCAAACACTTGCTCCCATATTGATTCATTTTTTGGCCTTGACAGAATTATTTTCAAATGGCGAAGTGTTGGTGAGGCTTTGCTTGGAGTGGGGTTTTGAGGCTGTGGTTTCCAGGAACTGCACTTTTTCCACCCAAAAATAACCCCGCACGAGGTGCATGCAGGCGACGGAAGCCCTGCCAGCACAACCCACCTTCCAGAGCTCCCACCCTCGCCCCGACCTCATCAGGGGCCAACCAGAACCACCAGCAACCCACGGCGTTAATTCACGTGAATTTTGTAATTCGTGTTTCACAATTCACATTAATTTGCTAATAATTTTGAAAAAAAAAAAAAATGGATACAGCACTTGGGAGGACACATCCACCAGTTAAAGTCATTCATCCACCAGTTCAAGTTTTTCATCCACTCCCTAAGCCCAGAGATGACCCACCAGTGCTGGAAGTGAAGCACCACAATGCCATTTAAAGCTATTTATCATCTCAGCCCTGTGCTGCCTCCCAGGAGCTCACAGTGCCTGCCAGCACATGGAAGGAGAGGAAATGCATTAAAAAACGTGGATGAGCAAACACTGTGCAAGGCAAGGTGGCACTCCTGGGTCTTCTCCGGTGTTTCCACGAGAAGGAAACCTGGTTCTGTCACGCTGCTGCACTGCAGCCACAGGAGTGTTTTCCCAGGGAAAAAAAATCACCAGTTTGTGCTGCATTAGCAACACTACCCTTGACTTCTTTAGCCTTTAGTAACTCCTGCAAGTATTAATTAATTTACGAGCCCCTGGTGACCAAACCCAAACCAAACGAGATTTTCCTTGTCACGAACCCACCCTGCACGTGCACGACGATCAGCAAAATCCCTGATTCTGCTAGAAAACCCTCCAAACTTGGTCTTGCCTTTATTATGTGCTTTTCCTCTCTGCTTTACTGCTCGATATTTCTGGGGAGATTTCCTCTGGAAGGAGGCTCTTGTCAGTGTTTTGCTGATGGTGTTTTGGATCAGCTCTGAGCGGCACCGTGTTTAAAGCTCTGTCAGTCTGCCCGCTCAGCCGTGCTCTCCCCTGTCTAGCTGCTCATGCAGCACCAAAAAGGAGAAATTTAAGGAGAGCTAAACTAGTTAGAATTTGAAATGTTGTTTTGAGGACTCAAGGAACTGGAAACACAGGAAAACCTAAGCAAAAAAAGGACATAATTTGTAAAAGAAGAAATCATCTGAGGTTGGTAAAGCGGATTGCAGATGTCCTCCTGCCCCAGGTTTGGTCTGAGAAGGCAGGGAGATTTAAATCTTATCCTTTAAAACATGAGGAAGGGAAACCACGTCTTTACAGGACTTGAGATTGCACCCATATTTGGAAAGAGAAGTTCATAGTAAAAAAGGTGGGTTCCCAGGGCAGAAATCATTCCCCATTCCTGCCAAGCCCCTAAGAAAAATACTGGGAATGCCTGTGGCAACCTGCAGCACCAATGTTACTCCATTGAGGCAGCTCTTAATCTCAGTTCTCTACTCTATCCTAACAAAGGTGGATTTCCTGTACAATAAAGAAGATAATATTTCCAGGCTAGACTACATCCAACTGTAACTGTTCAAGTATTAAACCCATTTTTCACCATCAGGAGTGTTATCCAACAACATGAGAAATACAAGCAGGAGGAAATATTCTCGAGTGAAGGAATTGATGGCCAAAGCCTCAAAGTTTGGTAAAATGCTTTTCCACTTCATGTCCTACAAGCTGTCAGCACTAGGATGGAAAAGCACAGAGCAGTAATTGCAAAGGACACTTCTTCTTTCTTACTGCTGTCTCTGTCTGTAAGGCAAGAGGATGGCAAGTTAATTAATTATCTCCAGCATCAGTTTACTTCAAGATCTTTTTTTTCCAGCAGCGCATCAAAGGAGACTGATAGAAGCCTTGATTAGAGGGATAATGAAGGAAATCTCTAATAGATTATATCATTTCTTGCCCGTCTGCAGCCATTTGCTTCTTCACAGGGCTGGGATTCACGTCTGGAAAATATCACAAGCATGTAAATCCACCTCCGATGCAAAATTTATGGAAAAATTCGAGTAATTGCATGTTTACCATATTTCTGTCAAAGGTCTGGGAAAAAAGATATCAGATCATCTGACTTGCTACAGAGCAGAGATTTTCCCTGCGTCCTGTTAGGGTCTCTGACTCCTTGAGGATAAATCCATATTTTGAAGTCACATCAGACATGGAGAGAGAACATTTCTTGGATAATACAGAGCAGGAGGAGAGCAGAGAAGCAGGAGGACAGCACGCACTGATGTGTGGGTACGATGGGCAGTTTGATGTCCACCTTGTTATCTGTCCTCAGAAGCCTTTTCCTGACAATGACCATTAGCAGGGGTCACGGGTGAAGTGTTTTATCTGGTTTGTTTTTTTTTTTTTCTCTCTTTCTAATCTTACTTTCACCTGCAACGCCACATCTCACCCAGCCCTCGCTTCAGACCACCGGGAGCTTTTGGAGGGCAGAGCTGGTTCCCACTGCAGAGGAGGAAGCTCTGGCACTGCTGAGTCCCAGCTCCCCATCCCTGTCACACCGGTGCCCTCTGGGTCACCTCTGCATTTGCAGTCCCTGGAGGGTTTCGATGCCGTTCCCCTCTCCCCCAGGCTGAGCACACACTGCCAGATCTAACAGCGGGGGGAAATGAGCTCTCAGGTTCTGATGCACCGACACACCGAGCTGATTCCTATCTCGCGCTGATAAACCCCAAGCCGTTCCCAACGAGTCCCAGTGGCACGCTTAAGCAATCCATTTCTTTTTAGATGAGACTGAAGATCCTCCCTGGATGCTGTTTGAAGCTTAATAAACTGTTGGTGGAAGCAGTTTCTCTGACCTTTGGATGCTGAGGCGCCCTAGCACCAACATCTTGAGTGAGGGGTTGGACAGAGCGCTGTGGTAACAAAGGGATTATTAATTCCAGCAAAGAGCCACCCACCAGAGCCATCCTGCCCTCTCACCTGCATCTCCACCACCCTGCTCCTGTCCTGGCCAACAGGTGTCACAGAGAGATGCTCCAGCCCCTGCCCTGAGCCTCTCCTGTCCCCCACAGCCAAGGGCCAGAGTAAGTGGTGCCAGGCCAGTGAGCAGAAGCAACAGCAGAGGGGGACCAGAAAGTGTTTTATGGGGTTAAACATCCCAGTCTGGAGTAAAGCAATTTCCTTCGGTCTCCTGCCATTTCCTTGTGGGGGCTTATCATCTCCAGCTGGGACAATATAAAGGCCCATTTAATCGAGATCCATTTAACACTGAATCACGCTAACAAGATTACTTAGCCAGGGCTAATTCTGCATTTGCTGAAGTGCAGTATCCAGGGTGAGTAATCTCTGTGTGCTGGTGGCAGGTTCAGAGACAGGTTAGCCACTGGCTTAGCATCCCAGACAAAACATGGAAAGCACATGGGGGGACCATGACAATGAAACCTCGGCCCCTGCAGCCCATCGGGCTCTTTCCTTTCCCCTACTCAGTGTGATCAGTGTGGAGAGGGTTTCCTCATTACCCCATAGGATCCTAAAAGGGGAATTATTTTCTTTGTCCTCACAAGCAGCTGAGCAGGCAATACAGCAAAATCCTCTTCAGTCATTATCTGTTAAGTGCATGGCATCCTTTTGTGAGTTAAATGACACAGTATTTCTTGCATGGGACTGAATTCAAAAGGTTTTGCCTTCCATCAGGAGATAACTCAAGATTTGAGTGCTAATTGAATACATTTATATGCACACAAGTGATAGGCATTCATACAATTTTTTAAAGTAGATTCTCACCATTCAGTCATTTAAAAATATAGCACTAAGGGCTCTATTATTTATGATTATTAAATCACAAATCTGAGTAGCAAAATACTTCACTCAGGGAAAATGTGAAGAGGTTGTTTCAGAGGAAAAATCTCCTTTCCAGAACTCATAGAACATCATCGCAGGAGGATGCTGATAACCAATATTGTTTTACAGCTAGGGCTCTCCAAGTGACTTACTCAGGTAAATGGATTAATCCTAATCACCCCTTCAAATGTTCCCAAATCTTCGGTCAGAGCTGAGGCTGACGTGTTCTGGGGAGCTACGCACTTTTTTGCACGCCCTGACTCAATGATGCTGTCAGTGCAGGGTTTGGGACACCCCCATCATTCCCTCCTTGCTTTCAGAGGATGGGCCTTGTTGTCACTTCAGGGGGGATTCGTCTCACCTGGTGTCAGAGGTCCACAAGACAAGTGTCTGTGCTGGAGCGAGTCTCTTAAATGTGTAAGTGGAGAGAAATTGCAGTGATTTGTCCGACCTATTTTAGGCAACCACCTCCAGATGAGAGCAATTGCCTGCTGGAGGTGCCCATTTCTCTCCATTGATGGTAAATGAGCTCTGAGTGCTCAGTGCAGATGCCGAGACCTGGGTGCCATCAGGTGAGATGGATCCTATCCACGGTAATTGCAGCCTTTCAGAAGGAGAGGCACTTCATTTTTTTTTTTTTTCTTATTTTTCCCTAAGGAGTTTATTTTAACCATTTCAGGAATTTTCCAAGTTTTCATTTCTGTCCTTTGCATCTTTTGGTCTTTCTCCTGCTTTGGGCAGGCAGTCCTCAGGCTGTGGCAGCTGGGCTGTTACAGGTGGGTGTGCAAGCCCTGGGTCTCTCCTTCCACAGAGCAGAGCAGGGCTCATGGTTTTATTTTGCAACCCAGCCCAGAGCATCTTTTGCTCGGGGCTCAGCCTGTCAGAAATGGTTCTCCACAGGCTGGGTGCAAGCTCTTCTCCAGTGTGAAGGACACAAGCTCAGACAGGGCGGAAGGACAAGACCAGAGATGACAAGATGACCTCCAAAGGTGCCTCCCAACCTTATGGAACAGCCCTGGTTGTTTCATGGTTCTGTGAAAAAGTGAAAGCCCTCCAGGGCAGTATCTTCCCACCAGGTATGGACATCTCCATGCCCAGGGTGCTGCTGGGGACATGTTCATCTGCTGGAAACACCCAGCCCCTCAGCACCACTGGGCAGGGGCCTCCAGGAAGTTTTAATATATATTAAAAAATCACCCATGGAGCTGGGGGCCTTTAGGGTACAGCAGGAGCTGGGCAAAAGTCTTCAGTTTCACCATTTATATTCAGATTTCTGGGTTCACTTGAATCTGGCCCACATCCCGTCCTCAAGAAGTGAATTAGACCCTCAGAAAAATGAACACCCCCTGACAGGGTTGGGCACAAGCCTGCAAGTGTGCGGTGCTCCTTCATGTGCCCCATGTCCACCAGTTCCAGGAGGAAACGAAATCCTGACATCAGAGCTGGATCCTGGCCAGGTGCTGAGGTCACTTGTGAAGCTGGGGTTTCTGCTGAGCCTTTTTACTTTGATTTTTATTGCAGTCTAGAGCTCACACCAGACATTTGCACCCCTTCCTCCCTCCCTCCCCTTACACTCAGGTACTAAACCATGCCCGTGGTCCCTGCACGCTGGGAAGGGGGTTTGCTGGTCAGCTCTGCACAGGGAATTCACATGTTTGACAGCCACCACCTCAGTGCCTGGGAAATGACCAAACAGATTTTGAAGTCTCGTAAGTGAAACAGGCAGGCATGAGGAGAAACATGAGTGCCTGAGGTTTGTTTCCTTGAAAAACAAAGTGTTCAGTCAGAACATTCAGCTGCCCTCGTGACTTCACCCTCAACATCTGAAAGCACCAACATCTTAAAATCTACCTCAAAAATATGTTCAAGTCACACTGGAAATTCAAGGGACTCCCTCTAGCAAGTGCTCAGGTTTTCTCCAGCTTTACAAACCCAAACACATCCCACTCACATTCCCTCAAAGAGCAGCCCACTAGCCAAGGGGTTGGACTGTGCACACAGGCCTGTGCCTTGAACATTCTGGAAGGAGCTGAGAGTCTTGAACTTGATTTCCAAGAAAGAATTTCCAAGCATTTTCCAGTTTTAAAGGTGGCTTAAACAAGTACACATATGGTGAAGACACAGACCAGCACGCGACAAGTTTGAACCCAAAGATTTCTTTCCTCAAGTTACCTTTTCTGAACCTCTCAAAAATAATCTGCTGCCTGCAGGTTGCTCCATTGCTTGTCTTGTTTTTGATATCATGCCATTACCTCTAATTGCTGAGCACCCCCTGACAGGGGCTCTCAGCCCCAGATGGGCACAAGCCTGCAGGTGTGTGGTGCTCCTTCATGTGCCCCGTGTCCACCAGCTCCAGGAGGAGATGAAATCCTGACATCAGAGCTGGATCCCAGCCAGGTGCTTTGGAAGGAGATTTCAGAAGGAGCTGAGTCTTGAACTTGATTTCCAAGAAAGAATTTCCAAGCATTTTCCGATTTTAATGGTGCCTAAAACAAGTACACATATGGCGAAGGCACAGACCAGGACGCGACAAGTTTGAACCCAAAGATTTCTTTCCTCAAGTTACCTTTTCTGAACCTCTCAAAAATAATCTGCTGCCTGCAGGTTGCTCCATTGCTTGTCTTGTTTTTGATATCATGCCATTACCTCTAATTGCTGAGCACCCCCTGACAGGGGCTCTCAGCCCCAGATGGGCACAAGCCTGCAGGTGTGTGGTGCTCCTTCATGTGCCCCGTGTCCACCAGCTCCAGGAGGAGATGAAATCCTGACATCAGAGCTGGATCCCAGCCAGGTGCTTTGGAAGGAGATTTCAGAAGGAGCTGAGTCTTGAACTTGATTTCCAAGAAAGAATTTCCAAGCATTTTCCGATTTTAATGGTGCCTAAAACAAGTACACATATGGCGAAGGCACAGACCAGGACGCGACAAGTTTGAACCCAAAGATTTCTTTCCTCAAGTTACCTTTTCTGAACCGCTCAAAAATAATCTGCTGGCTGCAGGTTGCTCCATTGCTTGTCTTGTTTTGATAACACGCCATTATCTCTAATTGCTGGGGTTTGAAAGGCTTCAAGCCCTGTCTGCGTGTGTCCCAAGCAGGTGCCACGGTGTGACAGCCACCCCTCGATGTCACACCCACGGCTTGGGCAGCAGTGCCTGACCACCGAGGCAAAGCCTCTTCCTCCCAGCAACAGGACCAAGCAGACGCCATGGGAATCGTTATTAACTTGCCTTTAATTACCAGCTAATTTCCCCCTGCATAGCCAGCAATTTCAAGCTCTGTGGAAAGTACAAGGAAACAATAACACAGCATTTCCCAGCAAAAGGAGCATAAACAAACAGGCAAAATGCAGAGATTCGAGGGAGAGCGGTGTATTTAAATACCCCAAACACAACAATCTGAGAAATTTTCCTCCAGAAGAAAAGCAGAAACCTTTCTTATTTTTATTTTTTTTTAACTTCCTAGCTAAATATTTCATTTTTAAGGCCATCCAATTTCGCTAAGTTACAGGGAATACCTTGTGGGTGTTTCTAATAGGAACTGCCTGCACCTAAAATATGCAGAGGTTACCACCTCTCCGTAACAAGCTGGTGCTGGAGGTTGTTCAGCAGCTCCTGCGCTGCTCAAACCACACTTAGCAGCTGACAGACAGCAAGGAGAGCTGGAGGAGCGTGAAGCCTTGTTAGCGGCAAGGTTTTCCCAGCTGAGGCTCAGCCACGCACTGATTGGCAATTCCGAGCACGGAGTTCGTCCCGGTGGAGCCTCCATATGTTTCTTCCCCTGGAGGAGCGATGAATGTCAATTCACCCCTTGGGGTGCGTCAGGCGAAAACCCTCCCGAGGGTGAAACGAGAGCTGACAGCAACCAGCCACAGGTGCCCCGGCCGACTTCCACCCACGGGCCGGCTTTGCCGAGGCTCGGGGAGAAAACGGGGCTGTGTGTGTTGTGTTTCCACGCGCAGCACTGGTGAGGACAGCCCCCTGTCAGAATCAGCTACATGGAAATGAGAGCGAAGGTAACGCGCTCTCACGTCCCCCCAAACTGGGAAGTGAGGGTTTGTGCTGGTTGATGACCAGCAGGGGTTTCCCCACGGTGATGCCCCGGCAGTGTGGCAGTGAATGGACAGCTCCATCCCGTCCTGCTCGCCCAAACACGGTGCGGCACATTCCCCTCCCTCATGTCCATTTCTCATCGCAGCCGCTTCCTCAGAGCATTCTGCCAGCGGCTCTTGACGCGCTTTCCAGACCCTAATTAAGCTTCAAGACACCTCAGCGAAGTTGACTAATGTAATTAAGTGAATCTTGCGGATGAGTAAGCTGAGGAGAGGTGAGATCAAACAGCGGAATGATGGAGGAACTGTTATCCGATGGCAAAGTTGGTCACAGGGCAGAGAGACCTCATCCCTGACATCCTACAAAAATCACTGCCATTCCCTTCCCGTGTCTGTAGCTGATTATGCCATGATTTTCTCCTGGAAAGGGTAGCTTGGACCATTGTCTTAACAAGAAAAGCAATTCATTTTGATAAGAAGGCATCAAGATAGAGCTGCTGTCTCTGTGTCACACAGGGGTGTTCCATGCAAATATCAAGTCCCCAGTTATAATGATATTAAACTGGGGTCCGAGTTTATATATAATATCCCTGGAAGTGTTCAAGGCCAGGTTGGATGGGGCCCAGAGCAGCCTGGTCTGGTGAAAGCTGTCCTTGCCCACAGCAATGAGTTGGAATGAACTGAGCTTTAAGGTCCCTCCCAACCCAAACCATCTATGGACTCTATGATAATTCTACCTGTACATGAAATTATATATTTTATTATTAATTAAGGTCACAGGAAGATGTAGTCCAGTGGCTTCATTCAAAAAAACCCTCTGAAATTACAGTAATTGTATAGCTTGTATTCAAATCATTCTCAGATTATCTGGGTGTGTCCTATAAACAGTCTCTGATGAGATTTCTTTCTTTCATTTCAAAGTAACCTGGAAGAATGATTAAAAGGAAAACCTGGATCTTGCTACAACCTGAAGCATGACTTGTGTCGTAAGTTTACAAGGGTTAATATGGACTTGAAGAAGAACATGCACCTAAATCCCTCCATGACTGGAGCCTTACTAAGCTGGACCATTCACTTGGGGCTTTTTTCCTGTAAGCTGAAGTCTAGGATGACATATTGGGGTGTACTCCATTAGAACGAAGTATTAAGGTGCAAAAAGGAATAAGATGGAAAATTTCCCAGCTTGGACTCGAGCTGGGTCTGTGAGGTTTCACCTTCCTACAGGAACTGTCCTTTGAAACAGCCTTTCCCAGGAAGTTCAGCATATTCCCAGTGACTAAAGATCTCTTGCAAGGGGTTTTCCTCCTGTGTGCCTGTATCCAGATGAGATTATGCTGCAGTGTCCTAAACATCATGGCCACTCATCACACAGGGAGCTCAGCCCTGAGAAGCAGTGCTTCCAGCATCCTCTCCCATTCCAAAAGGTGCAGAAGCCCTCGAGAAGAAATCACTCCTGTCACAGCTCTCAAGGAGATTTCAGCACCTGCAGGGCTCTGTGCTGGGCTCTGGGCTCCTGACACAGGCCCTGGGACTGTCTGGGAGCAGCCCAGAGGCCACTGGTTCTGGCAGTTCACACCACTGACTTCTCTTCCCACCCAGGCACCGGTGACAGCATCACCTGACACTCTTCCTAAATCTGCCAGCGGGGAAAAAACCCTCACGACTGTGGGAAAATTCAGGTGACACCACTTTCCTTTAAAACTCTTGTTTCCCAGCGCTGGGACTCCATGGAAAACTATGAAGTGATGGCAGCTCTTGGGACCTCAGCCACGCTGATTTTTTTCTGTTTTGCCTCATCTGTTTCTTTATACTCCTCCATGTCCCGAGTGACTCCGACACAGGAATTCCTGCTTTTCATTTCTCTGCTGTACAAGATATCAGCAGATAACAATCCATGCTTCACTGGTGCCATTCCATAATTGAAAGAGCCAGCCATACGTCAGGCTTGGAGCCTGCAAACTCCATCAATAAGTACTCTATTACTCGGGCATAATTTCCCACCAAGCCCTGGATGAGACTTCCCAGGCAGCAGGGCGATATCGCTGAACCCACACTTTGCTGCAAACTGGTTAAGATGATGTCTACTAAACTATTGTCACAAATTAGTTTCTCAGACAACCAGCGTCTAGCAAAAAATGTACTTAATATGCAAAGCTGTCTGTTCAGATCTATCTGTTTTCCGGGGAAGCCACCTCAGGGAAAAGAGAGCTGAAGTCCAAAATAACAGCACACGTTTCTTTCCAAGTCAACATAGGCAGATCTACACCTTTCCCCAGGAACAAATTTTTCCTGTGTCACCAAGAAGGTTTTATTTTTTTTTTTTTTTTTTGCTTGACTTATCCTGCATTTTCAGCATGTTAGAGAGACCTTCAGAGCTTCTGCAGCCTTACAGATCGTGTGAGGGCACTGTGAAACTTGCTTGGCCCCTCTTTTTAGATTTAATTCTCTCCGCTTTTCCTTGGCACGTTAAGAATCAGCTTCCTGGTCCATTTCAACAAAATCCTAGCAAGTCCCAAGAGTTTCCCCTTTAAATAAATACCAGGGGCTTGAGTTTTAATTACTTTCTGCAGAATCCCCTTATCAGCCGTAGCTTTGACAGGCACAGGCTACACGTTATCTGGAAACACAACTGAGATCTCTAACTCCTTCCGTGTCTTTAGCCCTTGAAGCTCATCTCATCCCTATTGCACATCATGCCCAGAAGCACTGCCAGAGTGCAGGCTCTGATACCTGCACAGGCAGCCCTTCTCCTCCGCAGCTCCTTATCCCAGAGGCTCCTTACACCCTTCCCTTGTTGCCAGCACAAATAAATTGCTGATAATGAAGCCATGCTGGCTATCTGTCTGCACACCAGGCACCTTCCAAAGGTGATTTTTTTCTGGCACAGAACCTCATTTTCATTCCAGTTTGGTCCATAAGCTTTGGGGCTCTGCAAACTTCCCTGAAGCTGGTGTCTAGAGCAAGGAGTTGCCTCGGCAGGCGGTGAACTCCCTGCACCATCAAAGGTGTGTGGCAGCAGGAGAGCAGCTGGGGAAGTGGTGCCTTTTTGAGGTTCAGTGCACCCACATTTCTTTGTTCCTCAGAGCAATTGCAAGAACCAGAATAAATTATTAGAACAGAAGAGCTAATCATAAGGTAATTTTGAGTTCTGCGTGGAAGTTCAGGTCCTTTAATGCTTTATCTCAAAGGGATTGACCATCTTGCAGTCCAGGAACTGCCTCATAAAACCCAGGGGCAGCATGTTTCACCCCAAAATCTCCAAAATCTGTCTGCTGCAGTGCAGGCATGATGACTTATTGAAGTATCTTCATTATAGATCTATTCCAATGCATTCTCATTTTTATCCCTGTAACCCCCAGTGAGAAGCACTGCACTGCCCAGTGAGAATTATGTTTGGCTCTTTCACCTCCTGCACTGTTCCCTTGTCCCCTCCATCCCTCACCTGCACAGCTGGAGTCTCGTCTGATTTTCAGCCTCCAGAAATCACTGGAGAGAAGAGCCATAACCTAAAGCAGCCGTATCTATGATCAGCTATTTTCAAAGGCTCAAAGGGCTCCATTCCTGAGCAGGACAATGCCTAAACTCTGGCTGCAGAGCACACTTGCTGCTTTTATGCGTGGCAGAGCTGTACCTGCCCTGGAGGGCACCCACCTCCTGCCTTTTTTCCATATTAATAATCCTCCTTTCCTTCAGTTCACCTTCATGCCAGAAATGAAGGAGCCAAACTCACAAAAGCAGGCAGCAGAGCAGCCTCGGAGCAAAAGTAGACATAAAACCCCATTAAACCTCGTGTTTCAACACAGAAACAGAGCAAAGGGGGGACCTCCCAGAGTCCTGTGCTCGATTCCAATAACCATCCATAACCACCCCCAAGGATAGTTCCTAAAGAGGGGAGAGCAATAAACAGCACTTCCCCTCTTCATTACACAACTCCAGCAATAACGATGATGAATGGCAACGAACAACTGGGTTTCATTGCTGGATTTCCAGGCTGTGGTGTCCAACAATGGGAGCATAATAAAGACAGATGGCAGTGGATTAACTCTTCTTGCAACGCGGCCAGCGCTGGTTGTTCAGCCGTGCTCATCCCAACCCAACAACAGCCCCAGCCCTGTCCAGCAGCAGGAAAACGCTCCCTGGTTTTGTGCAGCTTTAGGTACAATGGGGATGGTGAAAAGCAGAGGGGTTGCTCTGACCAGAGAGCGGAGCTGAGCGATATACATCAATTCTGGTGATGGGCTCTAAATACGCAGAAAAATCAAACAAAATCCAAGCGGATTTTCCACAGAATATTTCTGCTCTTTTTCAACTGATGGTATTAATTCCTTGGCTTATTTTGAGTTTGAAAACCTCAAAAATAATAAAAAAAACCAACTAAACAAACTACCATGAAATGGTTGCTGCTTCGATGCAAAGGGGATTTTTTTAAAAAGTTGCTATATTTTCCCCGCCAGTTTTGCCCATTTAGACTCATAGAATCATTTGATTTGGAAAAGATCTCTAACATCATCAAGTCCAATCATTAATTAGCATAAATGATAGATAGATAGAGAGATAGATATATAGATAAATAAATAGATAGATAGATAGATGGATAGATAGTTAGATAGATAGATAAAAACAAACAAATAAATAACAATTATTCAATTACAATACTATAAGAGATAATATTACAGTAGAGTATTTTGCACTCTTTTTCAGTAGGCTTAATATGGTGCTAATAGGTGAGTACTGGATATAATTTTAAGATTCCCAAGAAGTTTTGTGTCAGTTCAAGCAACAGGGAAGGAATAGGGTCTAGGAGGGTTGAGGAGGGAGGAGAGCTGAGCTGTGCCCACAGCCCCAGCAGCGCTTTGCTGGGTGCACATGCATGAAATGCACTCTGATATTCAGCATTAAACGGGTGCATGCACTGCCAAAATTAGCAGGGGAGGGGTCTCACCACAACTAATTAATTGAGTTTGTAAAGCGTTTGGAGACCTTCAGATGGAAGGTGCTAAACAAAGTGAAAATTACCATAATTCCTGCTTAAGTGAAACCGCCAAGCGACGCTGCTTCCTTCGCTCAATGCAAACCCAGGTCCTGCTGCTGTTTGTAGGTCCACTGCAGCCCAGCTAAATTCCTGCAGATGGATTTGTTTGTATTTGTGTTTGTTATTCAGGAGCATTCGCTGGGCTGAGCGATCTGCAGACGGAGTTTTTGGGCAGCGTGTTGGGTTTGCCTGTTTGTTATCTGTTGCCCCGGGTGTGCGACGGGCTGCACAAAGCAGCGTGCTGCTGTTTCCGCCTGCTGCCCGAATGGCAGAAAGTTTATTAGATGGGGGAATAATGAATAACCAGTAATGAGTACTCTTGTTTTCGTGTGAAAACAGATGAGCGTGTGAAAAGCAGCGTCTCTCCCCTCTTTCCTGCCAGCAGATCCCCATTGATGATAATGTTTTCCAACAGGGAAAAACAAGCAGACTCTTGATCCAGCTAAATATCTGGTCATTCACAAAATCTGCTTTGAGTGTCTTGCCAGAATCACTACATGCCTGCCCAAAACAGGGAGGTGGCTGCACTGGGGTTAGCCTGTTGTCTTTACAAAAAGAAGATAATAGAAAACTTCATGTCTTTGTCTTTAAGATGTGTGTTAGCCAGTCGTGTGGCACTCTGGGTTTTGTGGTGCCTCCTGGGCACCAGCGATTTCTCCCTGCAGTACAGGATAACTCCTGCTCTGTGGGGGCTCCTCTGCAGCACCTCTTCCTGACAAATCAGTTGGTTCTACAGGGCTGCTGCAAACCCCACCTCTGCTCTGGTGC
The DNA here is from genome assembly GCA_013400235.1 of Oriolus oriolus. Lineage (NCBI taxonomy): Eukaryota > Metazoa > Chordata > Aves > Passeriformes > Corvidae > Oriolus > Oriolus oriolus. The sequence continues at coordinate 287,451 of VXBT01002918.1, forward strand.
AAGCCTCAAACTCCCAGCAGCGAGTCAGGCTGAAGTCCAGCTGCACCAACTACCCCAAACCCGCATCCCCCCAGAGCTCTCCTCCCTGCTGAGAGATGGAAAGCTCAAATTTACACAGAACCACTTCCTCGTTTCACTTTTTGCTGACCGTGTGACTCCCGGTTGCATGTAATTATTTTGGTATGCCAGTGTTAATGATGTGTCCAGTTCACTTAGCCTGTTCATCAGTATTGCTGGTCATTCGCTGTTTCTTTGTTTCTTGCCTTCCAAAAGGTCACTACATCATCAGCAAAACCAAGCACAATTCATCCATTATTTATCAAGCCAGGTTTACTGCTCACCTGTCCCTGGTTTCAAGGCCACGCTCCATCCTCCATCTCAGACCTACACGCACCTCCCAGCCCACTCCTGGGCCATGAGGTGCCTGCTGACATAAAGCACCTATTAAACAGAAATTGGGAGTTGTTGGAGTGAAGCTCATTGTGCTGCAGACAGGGATTTGGTATCGTTTTAAGCCATTCTGCCTTTCTCAACCTCAGCCCCCCCAATCCCACTCCTGCTTTGCCTTCTATTGACTGGAAAACGATTTATAAGTAAATCTATGCAATAAAGGACCTGCCTTTTGCTATTTGGCCTGAGTTGTGACCTGCTTTAACCCTCCATCAGCGAGGGTTGCCTGCATCTGTTCCTCCCCCAGCCTAACTGGCTGCTGAGTGCTCACCACGGCTTCCTGCACAGATTCTCAGCCTCCAGAAATCACTGGAGAGAAGAGCCATAACCTAAAGCAGCCGTATCTATGATCAGCTATTTTCAAAGGCTCAAAGGGCTCCATTCCTGAGCAGGACAATGCCTAAACTCTGGCTGCAGAGCACACTTGCTGCTTTTATGCGTGGCAGAGCTGTACCTGCCCTGGAGGGCACCCACCTCCTGCCTTTTTTCCATATTAATAGTCCTCCTTTCCTTTTCCTTCTTCCTCTGGAGCAATATCATGGAATGGCATCCCTGAGGGAAGCTTGCAGACATTGTGAGAGGCCTGTGTGAAAAATCAGGGATGCCCATCCCAGCTCTGCCCTGGACCACCAGCACCTGCCCCAGGTGAGCGCCCCGTGCCCCTGCAGGAGGGATCTGCAGCCTCTGCAGGACGCCGGGGTGCAGGTGATGCAGAATGTTATCAAAGCTCCATCCGCCTCCGGGGAGTCTTTTAAACCCCAGCCCCTGAGAAGAGCAATAACCTTCAAAAAAAGAAAAAAAAAAAACCCACACGGGACTTATTACAAAAGGGGAATCCTAACCTGCAGATAAAGGCAATAAAGAGGCAGAGCTCTGCGTGCCGATCGCACCTAGCAGGCTCAGATGTGCTGCCCAAGGGGTGAAGGCGGTGTCAGCGCTTCCTGCGGCGGAGGAGAAGCGCGGCCGTGCCGGGGAAGAGCAGCCGAGCCCCGGCGAGGTCACCGCGGCTCCCCCGTGCCCTGCCCCCGGGGCCCGGCTGGTGGCATTTGTCACCTTCCTGCTGACACCCGGAGCCGAGCCACCAGAGGGAAGGGGGACGAGAGCAACGCCGCTCTCCGCTCCCCCCCTATTTGTCCTGGTTATCAGACTGGAAAAGATCACCAATTACCCTCTTCCCAACCACCACCGCTCCTGCCAACAAAAGATGAAAAGCACATTTATTTCTCTTAAGTGAGATCTTTTTGTGACACGTAAGGACCCTTGTATACATGACAATTACTTGTAAAAAATGTCTCTCTGTCTATAGCACATCTGTAAATGGATTTAAGCCCATATAAAGGATGTAAAAATGGCAATAACCGCCCCAGTGCAGCTCCCTGGAAGCTCTCAATGGTGTTTTTTTCACATATATAAAAGCCAACACAGAACAAAAAGGCCTGTCAGCAAAGACAGGTAGGCTCGCCTTTCCACACCTAACTAGGGAAACTTAATTTTATTTATTTTTATTGACAATTTCAACAACTATTTCTCAATCATAAAAGTAAAAAGCACAGGCTCAGCTAGTCAGCCCATCATTTCTATTTAGCTTTTTATTTGTGCGAGGAACTCTTTGGAGATGCAATATCTTGTTTGCAGAGACACCCTAGTGGCAACACGACATTACTCAAACCACCAAATGGGGCTTGTGCACACATCGCAGCCTCCTCCTCCAGCACCTCCAGCACTTTATGGGTCTCCCCCTGCAACCTGGGGCTCCTCTGCTCCCCCCACCTCCCCAGCCTCCCCCACTACTGCCAATTCCTGGCTGTGATTTTGGGGGAAGATGAGCAAAACTTGGTTTAGAAACAAATGCTGTCATTGCCTAACAGGTAACTATTGACCACTGCATATTATTAGTACTATTATTGTTTTTATTTATTTATTTATTTATTTATTTAATTATTATTTACAGATGACCCCTGGGGTTCTGCCTCCCTGGCCATCACAAAGGGTGCTGGGGGATTTATCCATGCCTGAATTACGGACACGACTCTCATCCTTCCCTGGCCCTGGGGTTTCTGAATCCGAAGTTTCACAAGGAGTCGAAGGATGCACGGAGGACTGAGAGGAACCCACTGGGATTTGCCAGCTGAGCTATCTGGCTTCCAGATCCCAGCAGAATCGTTGGGAGCTGGGCATCTGATGTGGAAATCTGTGGGATTAGCCTGGCTTTGGGTGCCATGGCCTCATAGCAAGGCCAGCGATGTGCTTGGTCCCTCGGTCCCTCGGTCCCCGTGCGCGGCTGGGGCTCTGCGGTGACCCCGGTGCGCGTGGCCCGGGGCACAGGGAGCAGGGCACAGGGGAGAGCCCTGTCCCGGGCCGTCAGACCCAACCCTTTCACTCTGAGGCAGCTGGTTTCCATCTCTAATTCAAAAGCAGGGCCATGGGGGCCGGCAGGGACACACTGCTCGTGGGCAAGGCTTGCGCTGCCTCCCCGGGGCGAGCGCGTTGGGCCACGGGGGATAATGAAACCCGGGCTGTGCTCCCTTGGCCTCGGTGCTGTCACCATCCAGACCCAGCTCCCATTTGCTCTCCCACCCCAGCGACAGCTCTGGGTGTCAGGTGTCTGCGAGCCAAAGGCTCCCCTCCCGGTGGCACGCTGTTAAAAGCATATGCAATGAGCCTGCACCTTCTGTTCGCACTCTGTCAGTAATCCCGGGCAGGCAGGTTTGCTGTTAACCTTCCTAATGCAAACTCTGCTCAGTGGCTCGCTGGCTTTGCCTCGGTTCAGTATTATCTGCAAAGATGCAGGCTGTTGATTTGTGGGCATCTTCTAAAGTGAGAGCTGCAGAGGCTCAGAAGGGATGATGCAGCCTAGAGCTGCAGGAGGAAGGTGGTTTTTTGCCCAAACACAGGCCAAGGCAGTTATATATAATTCTGACAGAAGGAATAACTCCCTTTAGCTGGTTTGGGGAGAGGGAAAAAAAGAACTTGTCTCAGCTTAATTATAAATTTACTTCTTTCTCTTTCCTCTCTTGCCATGCCTGCCCCTCACCCCCTGATAAAATGAGGGTAAAAAGCCCTGCAAATGGCAATATCCAATATTCATTAGTGGCTTGTGAGAGAGACAGAGAGACACAACTCATTACTGGGTTCTTCACCTTTACCCTTGACAATGGTTATTTACATAATAACCTGACCCTTAGGTTACTCTTCATTAACAAACACATGTGCAAACACAGAAGCAGCTGGCTACAACTCATAAATATATATTGTTAACCTTGGCTTAGAAGACTTACTTTCAGTTACTAAAGAAAAAAAAAAAGAGAAAAGGAGACTTTATTTTGCATAGCCATTATGTTATAACCTCAGCCAGTGGTACAATGAGCCAGAGGCTGCCGTGTTTGAGCTTGCAGGACACGGCTCCGGGGCTCCTACTGCTCCCCACGCCTGTTCTCCAGCAGATTTGCAAGGCAGCTCGTGTCTTGTCCCTGTCTGGAGCATCTCCCCCTGCCCTGTGGGCACTGTCCCAGCTGGGGGATGAAGCACAGACCACTGGCACTGGGAGAGTAGTTAATCCAGCTCTTCCATTCCCCAAATCATCTGATGATGTCCCCAGAGCTAGGCCATGGTGGGACAGAGTGCAAAGCTGGGATGAAGTAGGCCAGGACCTCTCCAGAGCAAGTTCAGCCAAGATGAGCGGTGCCATTTAAGCCTCTGAGCAAGAGTTTCAGACTCCACGTGGAAATATTCCTGTGCAAGGTCTTGCAGACCAGGATTTAGGGCTTTCCTTCATCTTTCTGAAGGCATCTGAAACAGCTTCTGAGCCTTCTTTTCCATCATCAGGCTCTGGAAGCCAACCTCCAGAGCCTGGGTGTCCTGCACCATATTCCCAAAACACAGGCCCCTTGGCCTTTGCTCAGGCAGAGGTTTATGGTTTTCCAGGAAATACTTCAGTGGCCACACGTCAGACAGTCACCCCCAGAAAGACAAAGCACCAGCAACACCACACAGGGAGAGCAGCTTTCATTTTGGCCACGGCTTCACACACACCCGACCGGGTGGTGCCCCACAGAGGACTTGTCCCTTTCCCAAGCGTCCTTGTCTGCGAGCTGGCAGGTGACAACAGGAACCTGGTGCTCAGGCTCTGCCAGTGAGCCAAGAATCAAGCATTTCCATCAAGGTTTATATTTGTTTTCGGCAGCAGAAGCTGCTCAGAGGACCGCACCCCCACCACCCTGCATGTGGAGATGTCAGAGCAGATCTGTAGGACCACGGGTGCTCACTGACAGAGGCCAGCTGGGATCCCAGCACCATCAGCTCCCTGCAGATGCAGGATGGGCTCCCTGGGCCCCACTGGAGTCACCCTGAGCTTCAGCTCCTCTCAGGTGTGACTGTCACTCTCTCCAAGCCTTGCCCAGTCCCAGCTCGGGTGCCAGAAGGACACATTTGAGAGGCTGTGAGTGGAGAGAGCAGCAGCCCTGGGTCTGCCTCGAGTTTGACATTTGGGAAACAAAGGAATTGCTTACTGAGAACTTAAACGAGGATAAGGTGCCGTTGGAACAGAACTGCATCTACTGTTTACAGAGTACAAATGTTAATTGTGTTTACGGATCCAAACCTGAAATTAACAACTCCACATTTGCAAAATCTCCCAGGAAAGGCAAGCCCTGCTGTTCCAGGCACTCTGTATTATCCAGAACAAATCATTCCGAAGCCTCTTTACCTATTCACTCAGTATTTCCAAACCAATTACCAGCTCAGAGTTTGCAAAGCAGGCTGACACTTGGGGTTTCAGACAGGGACTTCCTTCAGTCCCACTACCAATCCAACTATGTTTTAATTTAGTGAAGAGGGAAAGCATATAATTTTTTAGCTCCAGGGAAGCCAGAGGCAATCACAAATATCCCTTGAGCTGAGTCAAATTCTTCAGTTTAAAGGAGCAGCCCATTCTATTGCAATAATTGGACTTTAGTGTCCCTTTCGTTTAAAGGAACAGTGGCTGATCTGGAGAGCTGATGGCTCGGACAGTGGGCACCTCACCTCTGGGGCCTGAGCCACAGACCTGCCTGTAATTGGATGAACCCAGAATAGCAAGTGCCCCACTTGCATGGCAATAATAATATAATAATAAGGATAATAATAATAATAGTAGTAGTAAAGAAGCAGGTGAACACATCAGAGATGCCCCCACATCCAACATCTGGGTGATGCTGGATGCAGTTTGTTAGCACCCAGCATCTGGGTGATGCCACACCAATTCAGACCTTGGAGAAATGCAGCCTGAGGCTGATGAAGAAGAGATGGATGAAGGTTGGAGTTTTTGGGAAGGCCACGAGCTGCCGTGACACCAGCCAGGCCGGACACTTAACCTCACACAACACCTCTGCACCGCTTCAGGGCCTAAAGGAAAGCATCTCCAGCTGGAAGGAGTGACCAGGAGAGATGTCCTTGGAGACTGGATGAGCAGAGGGGAACTACTGCTCTGAGAGCTCTTATTAGGGGTGGAAACTCAAGAAATGAAGCCTCTTGCAATATCAGGCTGATCTCCAAAGTAAAGAACTCACCTCAAGCACCCCACCAAGCAACAGCAGCACACCCCACCTCCTGCAGCAGAGGCTTTAATTGCTCCAAGGACATTGATTAGAGAGGTCTGGTCCCATCCCTGCTGGCGCACCAGGGACATGAAGTGCCCGGCTTGGAGTCCCACAGGGAGACCCTGCAGTGCCCAGGGAGGGGCTGGCAGCTCTCCACAGCCTGCACCAACAAACCACACTTCCCCCTGCGCCCAGCAAATGTCAGCCCAATATTCGATGCGGCAGTGGCACTTATAAATCCAAGTTAGAAAATGCCATCATGTATTTTTAATCCAATCGCCTCGTCACCGCATAATAAAAGGAAAGGATTGCCGAGTTTGACTGGCATTTGTAAGTAGCATGTGAAAGGGGCTAATAGAGGGAGAAAATTAGCTGCATTTATCATCTTAACTACATTCATATTACACTCACGATCCAATTGTTTAAAAATTGGGCTTTTAGAGCAGGTCCTTTTGAAAGTTTAAGCATTCCAAACAACCGCGATTTATTCTCAGAACAAACATTACCTTGCAAAAGATTTATTCTGTAGCTTTTGTGAATTGTAAAAGGGATGGACTTTGTTCCGTGGGTTTCTGGTAAGTGCAGCCAGCGCCAGAGACAGTCAAAACACAGGACTGGTGTTCTTCACTGCGTGCTGATGTTTGGAGAAAAAAGTGTAATTGGAACCCATTTAGTGTTTGAAAAAATCCTGCAAAATCTTCCCTGTGAAACAGCCCTGAGTTTACCAAAATTTCCAAAATATTCAAAAGTTGAGGTGAGACTTTTTAAAAAATTTTGTTTTACCATTTTTTAGTTACAATTTTACATTACTGCATAGCATTTAAGTAGTGGCAGCAAGTGGTTTTAATGACATTACAATGTAAGGCTTGAAACCCTGTAGTATTTTTGCTTTTAAATCAGCCAGATCATCTGTTACTCAGCCCTGACTGAAATATATTATCTAATTCTTCAAGATTCCCATTTGTGACATAATCAAAAGTGATAATTGAAAGAAAACAACATGAAAATCAGGAGAATGAAAGGACTCACCAAACTCACTGTTGTGCAACTGAGCAAACCTCACCTGGACATGGAGATATTTCAAATAGTACAAAATATCTTTATCCCACAGTTGACTAAACAATTAACAAACATTAACAAAACACCTAGTTTTAGGCCCTATTGTGATAAGTCAGAGGTTGTTCAATGTGCTGTCATGACATAAATATATATAAAACAAAACTCTGTGGCTCTGTGTAAAGGTAACAACCACAAAATGTCATGATTTTCTAAAATAATGCTTTGTTTCACAGAATTTTTGCACACTGAAAAAGAACAAAAACATTTTTTACTAGTTTTAGACTATACCAAAACAATGAAAACTTGAAATTAAGGAAACGAAAGTTTCCCCATGATTTTTTGCAGGTGTTTGTGCAAAGCTCCTGAAGCCTGTGCAGGGCTCCACGTGCAGCTGCAGGACCTGGCTCCCACAGCTGAGTTACCTGTGGCCCAGCCATAGCAGGAACGTACAGAAAATCTCCTGTTTCCAGAGAAAATTTCCTCTTCTGGAGTCCTGCCTGTTCTCCCATCACAATCCCCAGGGCAGTTTCCTCCCCAGTTAGTTTTTATCAGTCCTTTTGATCCCAGGGTGACCTGACAATTTTTTCTGTTGCTGAGATGTCTCTGCACACTGGCAGCAGGAGCATCAGCAACCAAAGTTTCCTTGGCCGCTCTGCCGATGTGAACTCTGGGGAGGAGGGGGTTGAAGTCACCCAGGAATGGTCCTGGCAAGTCTTCTATTTCAGTCAGCTCACGGTGAGGTGCACCCTGACGTGGATCTGGGTGCTTGAGAACAGGTCACAGACTCCTCTGCAAAACTTGGGGTGTCACCAGTGCCATGGAGGTGTCTGGAGGCAAAATCCTCCGGCAGTTGAAGCATGGCTGACACAGGGTCACCCTCCTGAGATGCTGTGGTGTCCATCTACCTCCCTCTGATGTCCACCTCCCCTCTGGTGTCCACCTACCTCCCTCTGATGTCCACCTCCCCTCTGGTGTCCACCTACCTCCCTCTGATGTCCCCCTCCCCTCTGGTGTCCACCAACCTCCCTCTGATGTCCACCTCCCCTCTGGTGTCCATCTCCCCTGTGAAGCTGTGGGTCACTCTCCCCCTCTGCGACCAGCAGCCCCTTTTCTCACCGAGACGTGGAGCAGAGGAATGCACTGAAGGCGTCAAGAGAGCTTAGAGGAGGGCAAATCCCAATAAAAATTCAGCAAATAAGCCACTGGGCTCAGGACCAAGGCTCCACAGACACGGCGAGGTCTGCAGGGCCCTGCTCAGACAGGGATGGCCCTTCCCATTGGAGGAGGTGGCAAAGAGCCACGTTATTCCTGCTGCTCATTGCTGGTGGAAAACTGAATCCCAAACGCAAACTGTTCACAGCATGACTGGGTTGGAAGAGACCTTCAAGATCATCGAGCCCAACCCATGCCCCAGCACCTCAACTAAGCCATGGCACCGAGTGCCACATCCAATCTCTTTTTAAACACATCCAGGGCTGGTGAGTCCACCACCTCCCCGGGTAGCCCATTACAGCACTTTATCACTTTTTCTGTAAAAAACTTTTTCCTAATATCCAACCTGTATTTTCCTTGGCGCAGCTTCAGACTGCGCCCTCTCCTTCCAGCCTGCCCGCCTCCATCCCTGCTGCTGCAGCTCCCCTCCACCCCGTCCCTTCTCCCTGTCCCAAGCACGGCTTTCTCAGCCTTCCATCCGCTCTCGGAGGCTCGGATGTGCGCTGAGATGAAGCCCACAGCGAGCACGGGCGGCGGTGGAAGTGCGCGATCAGCCCTGAGTCATCGCTCGCCCTCATCCCCCTCGCAGCCGCCGCAGCGCTCCCGCGATAGAGATGTCGCTGGCAAGGCGCAGCGCTTCCGAGCGGCTTGCTGGGAGGAGCCCCTGACCCGCTCGGTAATTACTCATGCTAACAGCTTAACTAACATGCAAATTCCTCTGCTGACTGACAGGTAAACAGTGAGCTGGCCTGCCCGGCGTTTGTGCGGAGCGGAGGGGGCAGAGTGACATAGACGTAAAGGCTCGTGTCAAATTCCGCATCTAACGCGGCTTCAAAGTGCGACATGATTCATTAGCCTTATTTCATGCCTAGGGTAACAAAGTTGTGGTTGCTGCGTTAATTGAGGAGGGAGGAGCGGGAGGGACTCGCTGGCACAGCAGCTCCGGGGCCACCCCTGTCACAGGGATGTTGGGCACCGTGACTGGCACCTGGGTGGGCGTTTCTCGGGCTTTGAAGGAAAGGGACCTCTCTCATCTCCTGCCAGATCCAAGCAGCTTGCTGGAGAGGCTGGAAGATGCTCCAGGGGCTGTTTCTCCTCCAGCATTCTCCACCCCTTCCTGCGGCCACGCTCACTGCAGCTCCCGGCAGCAGCGAACGCTGCTCTGCTGCTTGAAAGCAGCAAAAAGAGGAGGCAGGTTTTGAGCAAAAAATCTCCAAATTCTGTCGTGCCCCATCCTTGCAGCTCTGCTTGCCCCTCCCTGTGCCCACCAGCTCTCCCCTCCCTCTCTCTTTTAACACTCCGGACACTGAGGCCAACCTCAGGCTCTGGGTTAGATGAAGAGGCTGAGGCAGCACTGGGGTTTATGGCAGAGGAGGTGAAAGGGAGGAAATTGCAAACCTGAATTTAAGTCGTGCTTTAGAGTGATCCAACACAGCCACTAAGCCCGACAGCTCCCTCATTTCCTGCTCCTCGCAGAGTTTCTGCCCTGAGGTTTGTTGACGCTGGCTCGTGTCCAAGAACCTGAAGAAATTGTACAAATCCTCCTGTGCCACGGTGCAGCACAGCCTCCGAAGGCTCACAGGGTTGGGAAGGAGTCAGCCAGGCGAGAGCACTTCCATCAGCAACCTTTGAAATGTGGGGGGAACCGGAGCAGGACAGGACCTCACACATAATACCCAGCAGTGGTGCCTGGCTGCCCAGCACCAGCTCAGGCCAGAGGAAGAGGAGGAGGATGATGATTTTACTCTTGCTGACACTGTGCAGGGGCTGCAGATAGCACAGGCCGGGTGCTGTGGATCTAAGTGGCCACAGTGACAGAGCCAAAGGCTGCTGTCCCCCTTGAGCATTGCCCAACCTTCCCACTCACATGGTGAGCTCAGGCTTTAACAGAGCAGAGAAAATAAGGGGCTTGCTCAGGGCTGCACAGCTCAGTGCCCCATTTCCCAGCCCAGTGAGACCCTGAGCTAACAAACTGCAACTTAAAAAAAGGAGAAAATATCCAAGAACAGGAGAGCATTAAAGCAATCCCCAGCTTCACCTGCTGCCTGCAGAGGAAAGGGGCACCCAAGCAGCAGCCACTGGGATGGAGCCAGGCAAGGAGCGAGCATTCTCACTCCATGGGGGCTGTGGAGGAGCTCTCCAGAGGGGCTGGTGGGCTCGGGGGCTGCATGGCACTGTCACAACCACCAGCCTCATCCATCAGCACTGGAGGGATTTAAAAGACGTGTGGATGTGGTACCGGGGGACATGGGTTAGTGAGGGGCTTGGCAGTGCTGGGTTAGTGGTTGGACTCGATGATCTTATGGGGTTTTTCCAACCTGAGCTATGACTCCATGCTCTGCCAGCCTGGTGCCCAAAGCCCCTGCCACCGGGCTGGATCATCCCTCCCCACATCCCTCTCCCTGTGTATTTATTTCTTTCGAGTGGCTGTCAGAAACATCTGTCATACGTAGGGATTCGAGGGGGATGGGGAGAGGGGAGCGAGCTGCCCCGCTCTCGAGGCTCCTTGCCACAGCCACCGTCTTCATTTTCATTTTATTTATTTATTTATTTTGGTGCAAACCTCCGGCGTCAGCGCTCTGCGCAGAGCCTGCTTACAGCTCCAAAAAGCACCTCTATTATTCTCAGGCCATTTGGTAGCAGTTGCCATGGAGATCAAAAGCAAAATGGCATGCAAATCAACACGGCCCCGTGCTCGATAACAACGGGAAAAGGGCAGCCGGATTAAAAAAAAAAAAACCCACTTGAAATGCTTCAACCTGCGTTGCTGGCTGTGATTAGATCTAGAAGGCAAGAAAAATACCCTAATGGGTTGCACCAAAGGACTCGAAAACACAACTCAGCCACGGGCCCGTGCGGCGGTGTCAGTGCGGACCCCCCCAGGCACGCGCATGCCCCACATCCACACACGTTAAAGCCGAGCAAATACTCTATGAAGAGAAATTTATGCAACGATTTGCCCCCCTCCCCTTTTCCTTCCATGCCATCCGTGCACAGCCACCAGGTTCCCAGTGTTTATCAGGGATCTGTGGCACTGCTGGATTGTAAACGAGCCCCTCATCCAGGGATGGGTGACACGCGCTGCTGTTCCAAGCCCTGCTGGCCCTTGCCAGGCCACTTCTGCCCAGCTGAAAAGTTGCCTCCTGCCAGCACTTTCCCACTGCTCGGGAGCCTGTGGAAAACAAGCTCCAGGCAGGCCGGGCGAACGCACCAAATGTTAAAATCTAGCACCACCCGCCTGTTTGATTCACAACTTCTACCCCGAGGTGTTGCAAGTAGCGAGAGGAATGCAGGGCTGTGAATGCAAGCCTTCAGAAACCAGATTTTTGGGTACCCTGGGGCTGGCTACCGTCTGATATGGGCAGTGCATCGTCATGAAACCCTCGGTCCAGGGGCACGCGGGACCCCAGCCCTGCCGTGCGCAGGGGGAGGATGCTCACTCAACAAGCAGCTCCTCGGTATTTTGTTTTCTCCTCATTGTTATGGGCAAACTCATGCCTTCACACAAATCAACCCTGCTTTGAAGACAGAATTACTCATTTTTCACAGGCCTGCCCACAGCATTACAACTACGCTACTTAGTGCTTCAGAAATGTGAATGAATTTATTATCCGCCACAACAGGCAGCACTCACGCCACAGCCCTTGTTTGCACAGACACAGAACAAAGACTCAGGAGAGAAAAGCGTCAGGGATTTGGGATGAGGAGATTTGTTTTTTTCCAGGTATGGAGCGGCATTAGACAGCAGCGCACGTGCCCAGGGGACACGTCGTGCCAGCTTCATCCCCAAGCCAAGAGCCCAGCAATCCGAGCCAAAAAAGGGGGAACGCATAATTGAGTGCCCATCAGTGGAGAGTTTGGCCAAGGGACTTCAAATGTGTCGTGTGAATTTTGATTTTCCAAAAGCTCAAACTTGGAGCAGCCAAGGCTTTTCCACAAAAGTCAGCTCCTGCCATGTTCCAGGAAACTTTTCTGAAATATTTTGGGTGTGTTCATGCCCAAGGACCTCAAAGCCTGCTGGATGTGACTGAGCTCCAGCAAAGCAGCTTGCAAAGGAAAGGCTGATTCCTCCTGTTCAGCTGCAAGATTTGTTTTCTGGAAGAAAATGGTGCAAAGGAGAGGGAAGGATTATGGACACATGAGATCCTAGGAGAGACTGAAACCAAAACAAGAGGAGAGTAGGTGCCCTTAGCTCAAGGAAGAATTTCCTCCTATAAAGGGCCACGGGTGCTTGTTGTTCAAGGGGGACACACAGTCACCCATTTCCTGCCAGTTACCTAAACTTTGCCAAGTGCCATAAATTCCTGCTCTGTTTCAGCAAGCTCTTTATCAAAGCCACATGCTCCTCTGGCCTGTGCAAACTACCCTGGGACAAGTCAAACATGCAGAAGTTGCTGCCTTGAAGGCTGGTTGGTTGATTGTTTTGGGGGTTTTTTAATACTTTTTTTATTTAAAGCCAGACTCATTCCTAGCAGGATTCAGACTCAGGCTATTTCAAACTCTCCCTGCATCCTGCCTTTGGGCCATTCATTTTCAGGCTGCTAAAGCTTTTACAGCAAGGTGTGAGTTTGTTCCAAACAGCACATTTGGAGCAATTCAGGACTGCATGTTTCTAACACAAAAAATCCCATCCCTCCACTTCACATGAGCCAGAGAACTTCTCTGTGCAGTGTTGAAAACAAATTACTTCACGGAATCACAGAAAGTTTTGGTGGGAATGGCACTTCAGGATCATTTCATTCCAACCTCCTTGCAGGGACACTTTCCACTGGACCAGGTTGCTCCAAGCCCTGTCTAACCTGGCCTTGAACACTTCCAGGGAAAGTATTTCTGGGATGAAGCTTTCACCCTCAGTCACTTTTTCCTCCCCTCTGGAGCTCCCCAGGAGAGCCACAAAGCTCTGCTGCTTCCCAGATCCATCTTGAGCCTCCTTGCACCACCCCTCCAGGGCCCTTCCCACCTCCTCAAGGGCATTCTAAAACCCAGGCCAAGCCTCCACTTGCCACTGCCTTTGCATTAGGGAAGGAGCTAATTGGGAACCATCTCCTCGGCCTCCCCTGAAGCGTGGTGGTGTGAGGAACACGCACCTTCCTAATTACATTTATTCACAGAAATCAAAAGGAGAGGGAAACAGTTGAGTAAAGGTCACATTAATAACACAGGCTGAGAGTCTGTGGATGTGTATTTTTCACTAGAGACACGTTTGACTGAAGGGGACGGTTCATTTTTGGAGTGACAGAGTTTCCCTGGGAAGCCATCAATACCGTCGGACAAATTCAGCTATTTTTCTTGTCACAGCTTGCTGCCTGCTGGAAATCTGCTTCCTTACCGAGAAATGTCAGTACCACTGCACGCACTTGAGCTTCTTACACGGTCAAGGTGTCAGAGAAGAGGCATTTCTGCCTCCATCACAGCTCTGAAATTCCTGCCAGACTCTATTTCTGCATCCAGTGGGAAGTCCCACAACACCCCACACCCATGCCCCAGCCACCCCAGGGCTGCTGCAGCTCCAGCAAGAGCCTTCAGTGGATAAAACTGCCACTTTGCTGGATCGCTGCCACCGAAATAATCACCTGGGGAAAACCTCTCAAGGTGCCAGGTCCATGCCCAAACACTGGAACCTTCATCTTTGGTGTCACCTTTGGGATCGCCCAGCCCTGTAAACCCGAGGTGAACTGAGGGGACCTGGGCTACCAAAGGTCACTGCAGCTCCATTTTTCTAAGCACAAAGTGGCAATAAGACGAGGTTTAGGAACCTATTTATTTGATTTGGATGGCCGATGATGCCGACAGGAACACGATGGCCAGTCCTGCAGCCCCCCTACCAAATCCCGTGTGCCACGCACAGAGCTTTCCCACACATCTCAAACTTGCAGCTTCCTCTACGTCTTTTCTATTTATTCCCGTTTTTTACCAAAGCGCCTTTTCTTCAGGCCCACAGTGCAGTACCCCTTAAGCTCAGTTCAAAGCTGGGTGACCCTGAATGGTGGGGAGGTGCCCAAACACCACGAGAGGTGCCAGAAAGCTTCTGGGGGCTGCTGAACCCAGTGGCTACTGCAGGCAGGCAGCTCTGTCACAGCTGTCTGAGCAATACATTTGCCAATTAAGTTAATAAACTCAAATCCCTCCTATCCGCCAGAAAGGGCAGATCAAATCCAGGTGAGAGAGAGTGGAGTCTTACAAGCCTCCTACGTGTCACACAGTGGAAGAACAAAGGAGTAGGAAGGAAATATATGGGAAAAAGCTGTGAAATCCACTACTAATTACCACAAGGTACCAGGGGGCTCGTTTATACCTTGGCCTGCTGCTCTGCAAGGGGGAAGGGGCAGGTGCACCCAGCAGTGGGTACACGGTGTGGCTTCCTGCAAGGAACTTTTGGGAGCTGCTCTGCAGTTGTTCTGGAGGAGACAGAGCTGAAATTCCACCGCAGACCCACCTGGCCCTGCTGGGGCAGGGCTGTGCAAGGAGCTGAGCTTGGGTGCTGTGGGTATGAAACCAGTCTTTAGGATTTAAAGCTGCTCCTGGAGCCCCCCAAAAGGAAGATATTAGGGAGAAACTGGCCACTAGAGTGGAATATTTCAGACTGGAGGAGCAGCTGATGTGACTAAACCCCGTGCTTTTTCCAGCTAAATCAGTTAATCAAAAAACAACAACAAAAAAACCCCATCTAAACAACAAAAACAACCAACCAACCTCCTAAAACACTTCAAAAAATTAAAAATGGAAAAATGTTTGGCCTCTTGGCTTAATGGAATATTGGGTGTAACAGAAGTTCTCAAACTTAAAGAATTATAGCTATGTGGGCTAAAAGCACTAAGAATACATAAAAGCTACATAAAAGAGTGTATAAAAAGGGGTATAAAAGAAAAAGCAAAAAATCATCATGGCATCGGTGGGGCTGGTTTGGATCCCCATCACACCTGGGTTTGGCACAGGCTGGCGATGTCCCTGCTGCCCCCCACTGAAGGAAGCACCATCCTCCCGGAGGAGCCACCAAGAGAGAGCAGCTGTCTGGGGACACCTTGTGCCACTCAGTGCCCCTCAGGGACAGGGACATCCCTGGGGTGGACAAATAAGAGCTGTACAAACATGACCCACCTGCAGAGAAAGGCTGAACGAGCTGGGGTTTGGTCTGCAAAAGGCTGAGAGGGGATGGGATAATCCAGGCTCTATAATGAAGCCAGCAGGCAATTGTTTCTCATGTCCTTAGGGGCATCACAAAGCCATCAGCTTAATTTGCAGGAAGGACTTAAAGGAATTAAAATATATATACAGTACAGATTTGCACCTATATGTTAAATATATATATACTTGGTGCCTTTTCACCTGTATATATTAACTGTATAATTAATAAACATAAAGTACCTTAATACCTCAGGATGAATAATAAATACATTTCATAAATGTATAATTAATGCATATGCACACGCACACGTACACATAAAGGAAAGCCCTTTCTGTCTGGTGCCTCTGACTAAGTCCCAGAAGCTGCTGGGGAGGGAGAACCGTGGGAGCTGCTTTGAAGGTTTTTAAGAGCAGGTGGGACAAGAGCATCTCAGCAGTGCCTCTTCTGAGGGCTGAGAGCATCTCTGGAGGATGATTTTGCTTATGCAATTTACAGAGTTCTGCCCCATCCCAATTTGTGGTCCAGACTTCTTTTTTTTCCATTCTAAAATCTTTTCTTAGGAGGAAAAAAACCCCAAAACCCAACAAACCTCAGCAAAGGGTACCAGTGCCAAGTACCATCTGCAGCCGGGTCACCAGGGCTGGACTGGGCAGGGAAAAGCTGTGTGTGGACAGGGCAAACACCTGCCTCAGGTGGTGCCTTAGGGTTTAACTCTTATATTTTTCAAAATTCTGCGTTCCCAGTGTGTGACTCTGAGCTGCCTTGCAGCCTGTCAGCTGCTGCTCTCTCATGCTCACACAGACATAACAAAGCCTCTCCAGGCCTGCTCTGCAAGGACACCCAGCCCGTCCCAGGCCCAAAATGTGTAACCCAGCACCTTGAGAAGGCGGGCGAGCTGAGGGGCAGTTCCATCATTAGCTAAAGTTTAATTGGCCAATTTATGCTGATCTGCAAATGGACCAAACCTGTAACAGTGTGAAGAACTCGTGACTCGGGGTCCATCTCGGGTGCAGCCTTTGGCCTGCCCAGGGTGTGCCTCTGAAGGCCTTTGGAATAAATATCCACCTTTATTCCCTTACTCCTGTCTGGTCTCTGTTTCCAGGTTGGCCTCTTTAGGCATCACAGTCATAACGGGGAGAGAAATGACCCAGGGAGAGGTGAGATCACAGCCCAGAGAAAAGGTTTTCCTGCAGAGGGCCTTTAGCCAAGGGCATACAGTGGTAGGACAAGGGCTGATGGATCCACATGGACAGAGGGAAGGTTTAGTGGGATATTGGGAGGGAATTGTTCCCTGTGAGGGTGGGGAGGCCCTGGCACAGATTTCTCAGAGAAGATGTGGCTGGCCCTGGATCCCTGGAAGTGTCTCAGGCTGGGCTGGACGGGGCTTGGAGCAACTTGGGACAGGGGAAGGGGATGAAATGAGATATATGTAAGGTCCCTTCCAACTCAAATTACAGATGATTCTTTGATCTACTGTTGTAGAGCAGCACTGGGCGTGTTCCCTTCCCCAGGTTTCTCTGCAGGGTGAGGAGGAGGAAAATGGGGATGGTGGGGAGATACAACATTATATCCCTCCAAGGCAGGACCAAATCCAGCCGCAGGGCAGGGGAGGGGCTGGTGACAGAGGCACCAACAGGGAAGGGATCACCAGCAACAACCAAACCCCAGGAAGAGGATGCTTTGTGGGCAAAATGGGACCAGGAATGGGCTGGAAGTGAGGAAAATGCTGCCCAGGAGTGGGATGACCCCGTAATCCCAGGAGGGCAGAGACAGCAGCTCTCTGCTTTAGGGAGTCATCCTCAGGGTGAAACCAGTCTGCCTCCCTTCCCGAGCCACAGGCAAAGGACCTAATAAAGGCTGTCAGCACCTGATGGGTGACTAAAATAGAGAACAGGACACTGTAAATAATGGCAGAAAAACACTTCCACACAGGGCAGTGGGGAGAGGGGGAGAAAATTTCAGTAAAATATCTCCAGCCTATTGGCAAAGTGAACTGAAATGAATTAGGAGGATGGCTAAAGCACGGGGCTCATATATAACAGCAGAAAGCCCCGTATTTATCAGGAGATGTGACCGATTTGCTGCACGAAGAAGGGACATCTGTCAGCTCCATGAGCTGCAATTAGCTGCTACTCTGCTGCCCAAAAGAGGTCACCGAAAACCACAGGTTCTCCTTCCTAACAGAAAAACTCCCAGGCTCTGCATTTCCATTAAGAGCAATTGCAAGTTTGGTCTTCAACATGATTGAATGATCTGGAGGAGTGATGGCCTTTGCGGGTCCTGCAGTTTGTCTTGTGGAATACCAATTACAGTCATTTTAGAGACATGACACAGCCCCGGCAGCTCAAGGATGCCGGGCTCTGCCTGAGGGGGCCGTGCTGGGCTTCAGGGGGTGTGCAGGACTGGGGTGAGATTTTTTAAATTTACCTTTCATTAATTAGTTTCATGGCTTGCAGCACCACTGTGGAGAGCAGGTGCTGTGGGAGGCTTTGTGCACAGCTCCAGCCTCCTGTCCCAGCACATCCCTGATCTCTGGGGACATCCTGTCATGCCAGGTCCCATCCCTGCCAGCACCGTCTGGGTTTTACAACCCAAACAGTATCTGCAGCTTGATTTTCTGATAATTTCTATTTTCTGATTGTACGTTGAGGCCTCTTTTCCCCGACAACGCAGGCAGCTTCTGTGCCACCACTGGCGAGCAAATCTCTGACAAATAATTCACACCACAGGTTTCACTTCTGCTCGGGAGGAGCCTGCGAGCTGCAGCTTTCTCAAGCTGAGCTGAATTTTCCCCCTAATAATTTATGCAAATACTGCACAGCCTGGCAGCAGCTCACAAACTACGTGTTGCAATGTTCTGAGTGCAGGCAGGGGCCCTGGGATGTTTCCCTGCCTGACACTTGGGAGCTGGTTTCCTGTGCTGATATTTGTGATCAGACCTTAACCCTTGCGTCCTGCAGGTGTTCTGGAGGAGCTGAGGGCTTTTGCTGCCTTCCAGCACAAAGTGGGTGTGGAGAATTCTCAGCAAACCCTCAAAGGGACCCAAAAGCAGGCAAAGGGGATTCTTTTCTGTTCTGAACTGCTAATTTGTAGAACCACAGAGTGGTTTGGGTTGGAGCAGACCTCGAAGACCACCTAGTTCCAGCCTCCCTGCCCACCTTCCACTACATCAGGTTGTTCCAACCTGACCTTGAATGTTTCCAAGAGTGGAGCAGCCACAGCTTCTCTGGGCATCCCATGCCAAGGCCTCCCCACCCTCACAGGAAAGAATTGTTGCTCTCTGCTCCTTTCCTTCTCGCTCTGTTTCCCTGCCTTTTGCTCCTTGTGGGCACTGGGTTCCTGCCCCACCTGTGGATGGAGCTGCATCATCTGCTTCGCTCTCTCCTTTCAGGTTACCCAAATATCAACCTTACACTTCACCTGCCTTCAGCAGGAATCTCTGCAGCATCAGGATGCCCCTAACTGCAGCAGGGGATGAAGTCATGAGCAAGCCACAGAGGGAAGGGAAGAGGGTGGGGGATGAAAAGGTCTCTTGGCTCCTGTGCTGCATCAGGTGGTGCAAACAGATGTGCTGGGGCTGCTGCAGAACCCGTTCCCCCTCCCACCCCCATCAACCCAGCCCTTGTCTGCGACACCTTTTAAAAGCAGCCCTCGCCACAAATCTTCACCGCGCACATCAGTTATATCAAATTAATTCAATTGAATTAATAACAGTAATTAATTCATGCATATTAGCATAACACCATGCATCATAGATGGAGGCTAATAAATGCGATACTGATTTTCTTAATCGACTTCTTCAGCTGCCATGTGTCTTAGTCAAAGGGATGCTGTGGGGTCTTCCCCTATTTTCCGTATGCAGACGAGAAGAAAAAAGCAACCAACAAGCCACCAGAGGTATTTCTGATTCAGACTGTACTCCTACAACAACAGCAACAAGCATGGGGTTTGTGCTCTCAATTCCCTGCAGCCCAGCCAGGCCACGGGCTGCAGTCTGGGGCTATTTAAAGGTCACCCTGCAAATGTAAGGCTGTGTAAGAGACACTGCCCCAAAAGCAGGGAGAGGAGCAACAGTCGCCAGCCACCACTGTAATAATCATATATCTGGATATTATTTTCTTCCCTCGCACATGGTTATTAGAGACGATGTGGGTCTTAAAGCTAGAACCTTTTGCTCTGGGAAAATTACATGTGACACTTTACATACGGATTAGATAATTAATGTATGTCCTGATTTCTTCCACCATAACATAAAAAGGGCGAGAGCAGTGCTATAATTCCAGATAATTAAGGAGCGATGGAGTTGCAGTGGCCTCCGCGGCGGTGGGAGTGCTGCCCGCTGTCATTAGCGCCGGAGAATCCCCCCCTCTGCTCTCCACACCTCGCTGCCGGCTGTGTCCTCCTCCCCAGGGGCCACCCAGCTATGGCCCCTGCTGTCCCCGAGCACTGCCACCAAACCCAGCCCTGTCCCTCTCCTGCCGTCTGAAGGAGCTCGGAGGAGGCAGGACCCTGAACTGGCAGGAGCCAAACTGCAGAGGAGCGCAGCTGGTTTGTGCTCCAGCAGATGAGCCCGTCCCATGGAGCGTGGGCAGCTCCTCACAGCTGGGCACACGGGGCTGGCAGGGAGGGCAGCGCCCCGGCATCGCTTCCAGACCTCCGGTGTCCCCAGCCAAGAGCTCAGCCAGTTCATCTCCGACTTCTCCCGCTATCAAAGGACACCAGGAAGGACAAGTGTAAACCTGGGCTGGCCACACCAGAGAAATGAGTGCCACACCAGTGCTACAGCGAGCTGCAAGCTCCCAAAATTGGGCTAGCAGGCAGTCCTGATGGGACCCCGGTCTGGCAGAGGGCAGGTGTCACCTGTGTACCTCGGTGGGGACTGCAGCGCCCTGTGCCCCTGTGCTGGCACTGCAGTTCTGGTGCCCCTGTAACACTGGTGGACAGAGGCTTTGGAGACACAGCAGAGCAGGGCAGATCTCTGAACACAAAAATGTTCATACCGAGCCTGATTTGCATTAAGCCTAAACTATTTTTTTCCAGCGAGGTAGGCGAGACGCACTCGTTTAATGTAAAGAAAATGCATGTCGGTGCACGGGGACACAGTATCTTTTGAAATCCCTGCAGGACCTCCCTGCCTGCTGTGATCAAACATTAAAATCTAGAGCTGTCACTAAGCAAAACAAACACAAACTGTCTGTGCTTTCATCTGCACAGCATCCTGCATCCTGCCCCCGCCGACTGCTCCTGCCGCCCCCAGGGCTCCTGCAGCCCGGGACCGTGCCAGGCTGGGGGGACAACAGCAGCACCCGAGGCACACCACAGTGTGATGTTTATGTGCTCTGAACAGCCAGGTGTTTCCCAGTTTGTTCTTTTAGTGGGAAGCTGCTGGCCTGGTTTTAGCTTGGTGCAGCTGATGCCATGATGAGTTTTTGCTTTTGCTTTTATACCCCTTTTATATACTCTTTTATATAGCTTTTATGTGTTCTTAGTGCTTTTAGCCCACATAGGTATAATTCTTTAAGTTTGATCACTTCCCTTAGACCCAGTATCTCCTTAAACCAAGAGACCAAACATCCTGGGAACCCCAGACCCCGAGGGCCTCTCCAGAACACATTCTGTAAACAAAGCCAGGCCCAGCCAGGGGAAGGTTCCTCGGACAAGGGGTCGCACTGGAGTCCCTCACTGGGCAATCTTTGATAGATGTGCTAATTAGCAAGGCCTATAATTTCACACACATCACATTGTGGGGGGCCATTTCTTCGGGGGGCATTTTGGGGTGCATTTCAATGTGCGTTTCGGCGCACCTGAGGGTCCTTCAATAAATACCGAGGTAAAACCCTTTTCCCCTCTTAACCGTGTTTATTTCTTAATTTTAAGACCAGAGAAAGGCGCCACAGCCTCTGAGGGCCGTGGGTGCAGCCTGGTTGCCTGCTGTCCCCAAGGAGGAGCAAACAGAAACAACCGAGAGACAAGAGGGGCAGCCCCAGGTGAGAGATGAAGGTGTGGGGCCATGTCCCCCTGCACTGGTCACTTCTGCGTGTGCCAAACCTCCCTTTCCCTGCGCAGCTGAGCTCCGCTCCCAGAATGAAACAAACCAAATAAAACTACAGGCAAACCCCACCCGCCCCAACTGCAGAGCTCTCAGACAGGCTCCTCTCTTTTCCTGGGGCTTGAGCACAAACTGAGGAGTGGAAAGCTCGGGCCGCAGGTGAATAATTGTCTCTTTCAGGCTCCTCGCTCAATCTCTGCCCGCCGCCGCTGCCGCAGCCTTTGTTTACCCGCGCGGCTGCTCCTCAGCGCATCACTCAACGCGTCTCAAGTGCTCACCGCTCCCCCTGCTCCCCAGCATCCTGACAATTCCGTATTTAAAACACTATAATAACCAAGCCATGTTATTTTTCCTCCTCCTGCAGGATCTCCTAAGGCTGTGAAGGTCTCAAACGTTTGACCGCGAGCCTGATAAATGCTCGCCTTCAGCGAGGCACTTCCTCGCAGCACCTCTGAAATATGTATGCACATGTTATGCGGTGTGGATGCATATCAATGCCATATCTACCTTTGCATATTAAATCATCGCCACATCTTCGCTGGCAGTAAAATATGCAGAGCATATGCTAAAGACAGCATCTCCCCTGCCTAAGCACAGCAGCCCTCCCCCTGCTCGCTCTCCCCCAGCACGGGCTGTGATCCCAGGTATTTCAGCCCCTCTCTTTTGTTCTTCTCCTAGGAGAGGTATTTATTTTTATTTCCTCCCCACATGCTGCTTTCGCTGTTTTAAGGACTCCTGTAACTGCCTGCTTACAAATATATTCCAGCTAGAGCTGTACCCTAACTTCTCTCCCCCTTCAGAGGGAAGACAAATAAGAGACACTGTGGAAAAGCTGCCTGAGATAACAAGCCAGCAGCAGCATGGGATTGCCTTCCCTGTATTTGCCCTCTCCCACTGCACAGTCCTGCAGAGGCAGTCAGGGATTTCACACAAACCTCAAGCCCTGCCATCGCTGCTGCCCCATCTCCTGCTTTTACGCCTGAGCAGTCAAACCTGGCTGACATCAGATTTGAGTCACAAAAAAAAAGGAAATGAGAGATTTCTGATGGAGAGTGGGAATATTCGCTTTGATGATCACTGGGATAAGAGCCAGAAATAAGAATAATCTTTTGGGAGGGATAAGCCAGCTGCTAGGTGCTGGGATTGGGCAGAAATCTCTTGTCAAGATCTGCTGCTTGGAAGGAGCCTTGGTCCTGCTCTTGGCAGCCGTGGAATTGTGCTGCATCGTGGCTCCAGAGGCTCTCCCATTATGGGGCTTCCCATTCTGCTGGTTTAATAAAAATGCTAAGATTTACAGTGGGGCCATTCAAATTCACATACAAAAGATGCTCACTTCCCCTTTGGAGCAGCAAGAAGTGTTTTCCCCAATATAATCCAGTGGGCATCTAGATCCTTGTGTGCAGGGGCGCCACACCTGGAAGCAGGAATTTGCACCATGGAAGCAAAAGGGGCTTGAGTGGCTGCTCTGTTGTTATAGATGGAGTGAAGCAAATTATTATTATTAATATTATCCCAGGCACCCAGACCAACAAATCCTGCAGCCCAGACCCTGGGCCAGGCAGGGAGCTGTCATCTCTCTGTTCACACCAAAGCTCCTGGGGTCCTGGGGCAGTGGCAGAGCAGAGGGACTGGCTGTCCTGCCCTGCACACAGCTCTGAAATCCTCCCCTACTTCCCTCTCTCTCAAACTAGGCCAAGGATTCAGGTTCTCCTGTGCCACCCCACAGCCGAGCTGGCTGGTGATCAACCCCCCTGCTTTCCCTCTTGCTCATTCTCCTCTCCTTCCTGGGGGCTTCTGTCAGGCCCTCCTCTTCCACACTAACTTGGCTCTCTCCTCCTCCCCCCACCTTTCACTCACCCTAATTTTGCAGATTTCAGAGAAGAAGCGAGGAAAGCTGTCACTGGTAAAGGGGGCTCTAACAGAGCAGAACAGCACGAGCCCTTTTGTTTCTGTAGCAGATGTCAGAAGGAGCAGGATTAGTGAGAACCATTTCCTCCTCAGCTCCCAGGTGGCTCCTTTCTCCTGCAGGTCCTGACCTGCTCACCTTTCCCTGCTCTGCAGCAAAAGCCCCTGGGTGACACCTGCAGGGCCATCCCAAACCTGACCCATCCCCACGCAGAGAGCAGGGATGCCGCGCTCGGCAGTCCCACATCTCGTCCCCATCACGCGGCACAGCGCTGGGGTCGTGAGCTGTGCGAGGCATCAGCCTCTCAACTCTCCCTCCTGGCTGTCACCACTGTCATTTTCCAGGAACAGAGGGACCAGGCTGGTTATGTCACGGCGTCACTGGGCTCGTTTCTACCCACAGCCGCCTGCTTTTCAATTACCACCTGCCCCAGGTCAAAAAGAGGTTGACCCCTCTCACCCAGTGAGAACATGCTCAGCCCTGACCTGTGGCACAAGAACAATTCCTGCAGCACAGATTAACAGCGCAGGGAGCACTTTCCCTCCTGCACTTCTCTAGAAAGCAAAGTCCTGTTACGGTCTTTCAAGAGATCAAGGAAAGCCCAGAAAGGCTCAAGCCTGAAGCCCCCAAGCTCCCCAATGGTACTGTGTCCTACAGAAACCACAATATGGAATAAAAACTCCCTGACATCCTTTTGGATCTCTTTTGGTGCTGGAACTCCTCTGCCCTGGAGCCAGGCTGGGAGAGCTGGGGGTGTTCACCTGGAGAGGAGAAGGCTCCAGGGAGACCTCAGAGCCCCTGCCAGGGCCTAAAGGGGCTCCAGAAGAGCTGGAGAGGGACTTTGGACAAGGGATGGAGTGACAAGACAAGGGGGAATGGCTCCAAACTCAGAGAAGACAGAGTTAGATTGGATTTTGGGAAGGAATTCTTCCCCGTGAGGGTGGTGAGGCCCTGGCACAGGGTGTCCAGAGTAGCTGTGGCTGCCCCATCCCTGGAGGTGTCCAAGGCCAGGTTGGACGGGGCTTGGAGCACCCTGGGACAGTGGAAGGTGTCCCTGCCCATGGCAGGGGGTGGAATGAGCTGATCTTTAAGGTCTCTTCCAACCCAACCCGTTCTGTGATTCCACGATCTCAGTGCTGCTCACCCAGCCAGGTATCCCCGAGCTGTGGGGTCAGCACCAGGCTCGTGGCAGACCCTGGGGATGTCAAGCTGAACCAAAGCCAGGAGAAATGCAGACAGGTACATTTAAATCCAAGAAGTGATGCCCCATTTTCATTCGCTGGAACTGCACCACACACAGCCACTTTGGGGTACCCAGGCGTGCTGAGGGCAGTGGCAGCCCACCGACAGCCAGCTTTGGATCCAACAGGGACAGGACAACCACCAGCTCAACCCATGCTGCTGGCACACAGCTTCAGAAAATCAAACCCAGGGACAAGCAGAGATGAGAAACAGACACTTCACAGCACTGCTGCTACAAATTTTAGGAGGAGATGGGCCAACATCATACATCTGTCTGTCTTTACAGGAGGCTAAATTAAGAATCGCCGAAGAAGAAAACACAAGTCATTGAAAATGTGAAATCTCTGCTGGTGTGGCCAGTGATCTTCATCTCCTGTGGCACCACAAGGATGGGCCTCATCCAGAGGGCTGTCCCTTCACACAGGCTCTGCCAGGAGAGCAGCAGCTTCCCCTGGGCATCCCCAGCACAGCCAGGACTGCCCCTGCTGCAGCAGCAGATCACAGCCTGCAGTGCGGGAGGTTGCAGTGTCCAAACCCGTGGTGGGCTCCATCCTTCTCCTGTTGCTGCAGCTCCTCACAGCCAGCTCTGCCTGCCCTCCCTCCCCAGCCACCCTCTGAGGTCTGAGCATCGGATTTGTGCCCCTTTCACCGGGAGAGAGATTTTTCTCTAGCGCTGGTGTTCCTCTCCATCTTTCAGGATGAATCATTGCTGGTTTAAGCACACGGCAAAAGATTTATGCAGTAATGGATGTGGGGAATAGCTGTGGCTCCGGGGTCTCAGAACAATAATACATAATTCAGAAATTAATACAGGGTAGCAAAGACAATGGGATTTGAAATGAACATTATCGGCCAAAGCAAAAGGAAAACTCCACAGGCTCATCGTGTGCAGATGCTTCCACGATCCACACACCCAATTATAACTTTAGCTCTTACAAAGGGAACTGACTTAAACCATTAAATCTTTATTATTTTTTTCCCCGTGGTGGGAGGGGGAGTGGGAGTGCAGATTCCTTAAAGATAGAGAGTTTAAATTAAGCTTTAAAACTGTGACTGAGCAAGATTTAATACTGACAATTAGCCTGGACAAACAGTTAATCGTCCTGCAGGCATAATTTATATATTCTCTGTGCAACAGGGAGAGAATGTCAGCACATTGCACTGCAAATTAGTGCAATAAAAGAATCTCATAACCTCTAACAGCTCTGCTGTCTGGCAAAGAGAGATCATTCCTCCTCTCCCCATGCTGTTGCCTAGCCACACTCCCATCACCCTGGGCTGCTGCTCTTGCATTTTAGACCCTATTTCCCAGCTATACCTCACTGCCCAGACCTTCCTGCCAGCCACACCACCGGTGGAGAGCTTTGCCAGATCCCCTGGAACGAGCCAGGTTGGAGGTTTGGTGAGAGGAAGGTAAAGACATAAACAAGCATCTTACAGGATGTGGTGACGGTTCCGGTCCTGAATTAGCAAAGCAGTTAAATGCGAGCCTAAGGGCAAAGATAGGCCTGGGCTGCAGACTAAGCCCTGCTCAAAACCCAAGTTCAGATAACAGCTTTCCAAGGTGGGCATCAGCCAGCTTGGATGCATGCCAGGCTGGTGGTGAGGAGCTTGTGTGCTTCCAAGTCAGGCATTTCAGGTAAAATTTACGAGTGAGACCAACAAAGAGCACATTTTTTTTCCCAAAGAACATTGTCAGTGTCTGGGCCACTGGGATGAGTAATAAAAATCCCCAATAAGGATCTCTCCGGATGTTTTTATTTGGTAAGGACACGTGGGCTGGAGCACTTTTTAGCAGACCGTGGCTGTGTCTCTATCTTTATATTCTCATGCTAAATCCCCTTTAGAAAAAGTGAAATATGCTCTCGGTGTTCCCCATAGGTCCAGTGGCTATCGCTGCAACCCACATGTCATATCACAGCAGAAAGAAAGCAGGAACTCATCATGAAGGAGAAAAGAAAAAATACCCCTTTAACAATATAGCCCACATCCAACATTATTATTATTTCAAGAGTATTATTTCAGTGGAGGCTTTCATCATGACTTACTGACCTAAACTATTAAAAACCATCCCCATGTCTGCAGTGGAACAGATGAAGTGCTCCAGAAATAGCTACAATTCAGTGATACATATATTATACACTCTGCAAATTTGTTGAGGAACTTTTTATAAGAGGGCTATAGAAAATTAAATTAATTATTAATACAGATCAGCAATATCTTTTCGCTCATCTCCTCCTAATACCATACAGGTGGCCTGTGCTGTCCTATTCTTCCATGCAGAATTTTCCCTGCTAAAATTTTTTCGCCTTTCTGTGCTAAAGGAGTCTGTGGGAGGCTGCTGTATGCAAAGAATTTGTTTTAAGAAAGGCAAAATGTTAGATCCCTCAAAATCAGCTCCTAACCAGTGGGAGACACAGAGATACTGGCAAAAAAAAAAAAAATCTTGTCTTATTCAAGTATATTCTTGTTTCCTGTGAAATCAAATTTGCATTTCTTTCGGGGTAGAAGAAAAAGGAAGTGGGGAATTAAAGTCCAGAGAAAGCCAGTGCAGGGATAAAACATAAAACTCTGCTGGGACTTCCAGCTTTTAGGCACAGCAGGAAACTCAATACAGATTTACTTAAAATAGGTTAACAAGGCAGTTTGCCATCATCTTCTTTTAGCACTAGAGGACTCTGCTTTCGAAGGACACAATTAAGGGAAAGAAGGAAGAATCAGGGCTCTGCGGTGCGTTTCCAGCATTCCCTTCCACTGCAGTTGGAGCACATAAAGGCTCTCTGCTTCATTTTAGTATCAGAAATATGAGAAAACAGGCAAATAGGGCAAACCAGCACAGGCCTGTGCTCCACCCTTCCCAGAGATCTGGTCCAATATCTGCTCTTGAAGGCCTGAGGATGCTTATCTGGGAAGCACAGGAAAACACAGACCACAGTCGTCATCACAGGCTTCAAACCCAGCCCAGTGTCACATCCCTCTGTTCCCTCTGAGGACAACCACCAGTGCTGAGCAGCCAGAAAACCAACACCACCAGTTAACTACCAGTGAGCCCCCCCCGAAAAAAGGTTTCTGGATGCCTGAGGAGCACGACAGCACCAACACCGGCTTCCAGCAGATTTGCACTCTGTGACAACTGCGCAAGGCAACGTGTTTGCACAAAATTCTGAAAGCACAGCAGGTTCTCGGTGCCATTTCTCTAGAGACAGCAACAGCTCACCCCAAAGAGCACACACACCCACCCCTAAATGCCCACGTGAACCCAGTACCAGCTCAGCCATGTGGCTGTACGAGAAACACGCCAAAACACGTTTTTAATAGGAAGTTTAAATAATCTTAACTGGAGGGAAAAACCCCAAACACACAAAACACTCCTTGAGCAGTCATTTCTTAGTGCCATGGAGAACTGTTTTTTTCAATGCAACCAAAATCTCATTATTGCTGTAAGCTCAACCCAAACACCGACTTCACATGTCTGTGCTGACAGTCGTTGATACCAATGGGAAAAAAGGAATTTTGTTTGCATTTGTTTGAATCTCTGACCTAAATGAAAACAGCAAATATTCTTCAGAAATAGCTTTGTAAGGTCATTTGTTTCCTCCCCCAGCTCAGTCACCATCCTCTCTGGGATCACAGGTGGGGCAGGCTCAGTCCTAGGGCTGCTCCTCATGGGGAGGCAGTGCCCTGCAGGGCAGCCTGGCCACTGCACTGCCATGCCCTTGCCCATGTCAAGGCCTGCTGGGGAAGGAAAATTCCCCAAAGCAGCCCTGATGTCTTGGAATAAAGGAGATACAGGAGGAGCTGGAGTCACTCAGTGTGTCTGCTGCTGAGGGACCGGGTGAATGTCTGTGCAATGAGAGCAACTCCCTCATCCCATCCCATCCCATCCCATCCCATCCCTGCAGGATGTCCCTGTCCCTGGGCAGCAGGGCTTGGGCCACTGAGCAAACTGCAGGAGCTGATGAGGCTGAGGGTGCTGGCACAGCTCGAGTGAGGACACAGATCCTCTGCCACCTGCCCAGAAGAGGTTTCCACTTAATGCCAAAGCCAAATCAGTCCCTTTCACCTGGAGCTAGAATTGTATCAACAAGCCCAGGACATCAGGGAAGTTTCCTTCTCTGTGGTGCATGGATTGTCCATAAAACCACGGCAAACAACCTACCCAGCAATGGATCAGTGGCTGGATGGGGCGTTGTGGAAATGCAGAGCCCTTGGATACGGTGCCTTTCAGAGGTGTTTGCCCAAGGGAAGGCCAGTGAGAGGGGCTGACACTGTCACCTGCACCTCTGACTGGTCACCTGCACCTCTGACTGGTCACCTGCACCTTTGACCGGGCACCTGCACCTCTGATATGGTCACCTGCACCTCTGACATGGTCACTTGCACTTCTGACCCGTCACCTTCACCTCTGACTGGTCACCTGCACCTCTGACTGGTCATCTGCACCTCTGATATGGTCACCTGCACCTCTGACCCATCACCTTCACCTCTGACTGGTCATCTGCACCTCTGATATGGTCACCTGCACTTCTGACACGGTCACCTGCACTTCTGACACGGTCACCTGCACCTCTGACCAGCTGGGCTGGGCTCAGGAACTGCTCTGGGAAAAGTGCAGAGCTCAGCCCCGCACAGCCGGGTTTGTAACAGCCTCGGGGCTGGAGCATGACCCAGAGCCCGTGACCCCACAGCTGTGGGATGGCAGCAAGCTTTTACTAAAAATAAACTGTTCTGGTGTGTCACCAGCTCTGCAACCCAACAGGAACAAAGAGCTCTGCAGCAACCACCAGAGAGACACAGGCACAGGAGATCAGCTCTGCAGGGCCCCGCAAGCTCACTTGCATCGCAGCCTGCCTCCAGGTTTATGGGAGAAACAAATATGGAGGAGTTCTTGTAAGGAAAACAGCCACTGAAAATTATTACTGATTTATTTCCCCATGAAAAGATGGGATTTTGCAAAGCCTTCTGTTCAAGAACAGCCCAAAATGTCAGCGAAACACATTTAATTCTCTTATTTACGATAATTATGCATTAGTTTGTCTGTTGTGACTAGAGTGAGCCTACCAAAATAGTAGGTGAATAGTAAGTGAAAGGCTGCTGGTTTTTTGAAGTAATGGCATCTACTAAATACCGATCAAAACAACTTATTGTCTTCTGCAAAGAATTACACCTTCTGTAACAGACATCTGCCAGTTGGATGTCATGAAATAAAACACGGAGATATGGGAGAGGGATAATGAAAGCACAAGGAAGACAAATTGGATATTCAGAATGTCAAAATTTCGTTTTCAATTTGGAAATAAATTTCTCAGAATTGAGTAATTCTGAGGAGCTCTGTCTGGAAACAGCTCCATTTCTGGTGAGATACAAAGTCAAAGCTTCAGCAGGACTAAGGTGAAGTGTTGGGTGTTAACTGGGGGAACCTCAGGGGAGAAAAGGAGGCTGAGGAGAGCCTTTATTGCCCTCTACAACCACCTGACAGGAGGCTGTGGCCAGGTGGGGGCCAGGCTCTTCTCCCAGGTAACAGGACAAGGGGAAATAATCTCAGGTTGCACCAGGGGAGGTTTAGGTTGGACTCCAGGAAAGATTTCTTCACCAGAGCACTGTCGAGCACCAGAAGAGGCTGCCCAGGGAAGAGGTGGAGTCGCCACGATTTACAAACAGCGTTACCGTGGCTCTCAGGGATGTGGTTTATTGGTGGCCTTGGCAGCGCTGGGTCAGTGGTTTGACTCATGGCCTGAAAGGTCTTTTCCAATCTAAATGATTCCATGATCACATAGTTCAAAGCAATTGATTATCACAGGTGAAATGAGGGCCTGGCGAGCACCAGCTCCTCGGGGTGGCTGTGGGTGCTGCTAATTAAGCTCAGGAGCTCAGCCTGGGTGTGCAAAGTGGCTTGCACAGGAGAAGTGCCTTTCACACCTAGTCACTGTGCATTATAGACCTGTTCCAACAAAATTATCCCTTCAGCGTCCGCTGTGTTGAACGTGGATCCGCATTAGTCATCCCCGAAATAGAAGGCAGTGAATGGTCTTTATCCACTTAATGAGGGTGGTAATCACTTTATTCCAATGGGTGCAGTCTGTAGCCCACATGCACAGATTATAGCACTAAAAGGATCCTTCTCACACTTCCAACTTCCAGTGCTGGTTTCAGAAAATACAAGTAATTTTTAATAAAAACTGGGCTGTTTTGACCACGATCGCTTTTCTGAGTTTATTGCAACTCTCTATAAGTTTAATAAAAATAAAATCTGTTGTATAAACACACTTCCTGTCCTTGGTACCTGCTGTTGGTTTATTGTGAAGTATTTTACTGCAAAGATGCTCCTCGATGGTCCCAAACTGTGGCACCAGAGAGCAGACAGACCTCAGAAGAAGGCTGAGCTCCCCTTTGTGTTCCTCTGCCACCAGCTCCTTCATCAGTAAATGAAATATATTCTGAAAGCTTTCAGTTTGGCTGTGACACAGCATTTGGACCCATTTTAGGGCAGGTTTTTTATTTCACTCACAAGATTTCTGATCTTCCAGGAGGTGTAGAAGGATGAGAGTACACACAGATTAACGACAGGGAATTTGCAAGGAGCTATAACAGAGGAGGGGCAAATAGGTCACATTTTTAGGCTTAGTAACATTAAAGGTGCCCCTTTAAGGAGTTAGTGCTAATGAGCCAGCAAATTATTGCGCCGGAGTCAGAACTGGCCTCCTGGTTCTGCGGATCCGGAGAACCAATCTGGAGGTGCCCAAGTGGAAAATGATGTGGTTTGTGGAGGTCACTATCGCAGGTCACTGTTTGTGAGGGCTGCCTGCAACCGCCAGGGCTGCCCACAAATATATCACAGCTGAAGTCACTCATGGCGAGCGGCTGCGACCTTTGCAGAGATTACGGAGCAGCTGCAATTGCAGGGAAATAGGCTGGGAAATGGGCTGGGAACGACGGCGGGGTTTATGCAGGGCTCTGTCGGCACAGCAGGGTCCTTCCAGCAAACATTGCCCTGCCCAGGTTCAAGGTGGAAGGGAAACCACCCCCTCCCCGAAAGGCTGTTGTCCCCACAGGTGCACCGGCAAATGGGCAGGGAGAAGGGAAAAGGGGGTCTCACGTGAAGGGGCTTTTCCTCTCTGAGCATCTCTAAGGGCAGAGCTGGGAAAGGAGCCTCCTGCCAGAATAAAGGCACTGGAGGCAGTGTTGCTTTGCAAGCTCCAGTCTGATTTGCTTCTCATTAGAGCACATACATCTCAGTGTTTTTACTCATTAGTGTTTTACATCCCTCAGAAAATCCATATTTTGCACTAGCTGTCTCAGTGTTTAGTCTCTTACATTTCCCTGCCTGGGTTTTCTGCCTGTTCCCCGTCTTGTTAATTCTCTTCTCTATTTTCCCATCTGCCCTGATCCGTGAAGGATCCTCTGAACGTAGCAAAACCTGCCAGGAGGGAGGCAAGGCAGCCCTTAAGAGCAAGGTAAATCCATGAATGCCTTGGAGTCAAAGAATCACAGAGTGGTTTGGGTTGGAAGGGATTTTTAAAGGTCACCCGAGTCCACCTCCCTGACATGGGCAGGGACACCTTCCGTGAGGCCAGGTTGCTCAAAGCCCATCCAATCTGGCCTTGGACACTTCCCACAGGGATGGGGCAGCTTCTGTGGACAACCTGTGCCAGGGCCTCGCCA
This sequence comes from Oriolus oriolus, assembly GCA_013400235.1. NCBI lineage: Eukaryota > Metazoa > Chordata > Aves > Passeriformes > Corvidae > Oriolus > Oriolus oriolus. Next base: position 319,733 of record VXBT01002918.1, read on the forward strand.
CCCTCGCTGTAAAATCTTCCTGCTATCTATGGGATATGGGAAAGGAAACAGCCTCAGCTGCAGGGTCATGCCTGCAAACCTGTGCCTACTGCAATGGCTTTGGGGACAGGGGCAGCTCTTCCAGGCCCACCTCAAGCTTCTCAAAACCTTCAGAGGAACCTTAGGAAAAGAGGAGCAAGGAGAAGCCTCTCCTTCCCAAACACAGGAGGCCACTGAACATTTACATTATTTCTTATAACAACGGAGGGGGAGAATTACATTGGAAACTGAGATACAATTAATTACCTGTTAACTGGAATGAAGGACCTTCTGCTCCCAATATCTAACCCAGTTTAATTATAGGTGTCTGGAGCTGGGGATCCTGTGTGTGTTCACAGGTGAGGTAGGAGGTGGTAATAGGGAGCTCAGCCCCCCACACCACAATCCTGCCTCCAACCTCTCGCTGTACCTGCTCCTGATATGTGCAATAAGCATGAAGAAGGGCTTTGGATTACAAAGAGAGACCTCCCCCTCACCTTGTAATTACCAAATTAACACATTCTAATGGGTGAAGTACTCCAGCAGCAGACTATGATTAATGCACAAGTCCAATTAGCCGCAGATTCTTTCCCTCTAATTTTAGCCCACTTAAATAGCATGAGACAATCTGTAATGTCTCTGGGGTGAGCCTCCCCTCTACACAAGCTCCCTCCTCTGCCATTTAATGAAATCTCTGGTGTTTAATGCGAGAGGCAGCTCAACTCTGCCACTCTGCTGGAAGCCTTGTTCTGGCGCAGCACCGGCACGGCTGCGGCGCGGGCAGGGGAAGCTGTCTCCCTTAGAGACAAAACCAATACCTCGCCCCAAAAACATCACCTGATGGCAGCTTCTCTGCTGTCACACCAGGTGGAGAGGCGGGGACAGCTAAAGAAAGACCGAATTTAAGCACCCTAAGAGTGCTGCTGATGTCCCCAAACCTTACACCCACCAGGAGCCTTGCTGGCAGCAACACAAATATTTCTGAAAATGACTACTCAGTCACACGGGTTCCCAATCTGGCCCCTATCTGAACGCAAGTCCCTTACTCCAGCAGCACCATAGATACACCGATTGTTAAAGCTCTCATTTCTTTAACAAAACACTTGGATTCTCTTCCCTTCAAAGAAAAACAGGACAAACTCCTCGGAAATGGCCTTTGCTGAACCCCATTTTCAGTGCCAGAGGGGTTTCGAGTTGGCCCCATGATGATTTCACTGGTTTAGTACAGAAGGAATCCAAGGACAGAGGAAGAGAAGGAAAATCAACACGAAGCTCAAAATACTGTGGGTGGCCTGACCGAGCCCAGGAAGGAAAGGGAAAAATGGTTCTTTGTACAAAACTGGAGGAAACTCAACCCAAATATCCAACACTGGATGGCAAAACAACCGTTTTCAGTAAGAGCCCTTGCCCGGTGAGGAAGCCTCATGAAGGTGGGACACTGGTGCACCCCCACTTCTGGCATCTGAATGCAGCCCTCCAAGGAGCAGCCATGGAACCCTGGGCTGGAGGCAGGGTCTGCTCCCGGAGGAATCGTCCGGTGGCTGCTTGGAGAGGGTCCCGTGTGCCCCTTGCCCTGTCAGGGAAGCACAAATGTCAGCTGCTGCTAAGAACTGAGCAAACTCCTCAGGGGAACGGCTTCCCACTGCCAGAGGGCAGGGTTAGATTGGGTGTTAGGAAGGAATTCTTCCCCATGAGGGTGGTGGGGCCCTGGCACAGGGTGCCCCGAGGAGCTGTGGCTGCCCCATCCCTGGAAGTGTCCAAGGCCAGGCTGGATGGGGTTTGGAGCAGCCTGGGCTAGTGGGAAGTGTCCCTGCCCATGGCTGGGAGTGGAATGAGCTGATCCTAAAGGTCCTTTCCAACACAAGCCGCTCTGGGGTTCTATGAAGTGCCTGCTGCTCCTCAGCCATTACCCGACCAAGCAGATCTGCAGTGCCCGGGAAGGACCAGCACCTGTGAAAGGAGCAATGGCACGAAGTTTCTGAGCTATTTGCAATATCCCCCCACATGAAAAATATTAAAATATGAGAAATATTTGAGGAATTTCTCTCTCCAAAATTGCAAAAAGGTTTCAGTCGGGCTGGCGCTCCCCAGTTTGGTTGGGTTTTTTGTTCGATGTTCGCCAACAATAAAATTTGAACCAACAACAAACATTTCCCACCAGGCCTGTGGACACTCAGAAATGTGCAGAGCCTCCGAACTGGGGGATCCATAACATTTGAAGCTGGTTTGTGAACTTCACCCGCCGTGACAAGGAGAGGAGGGCAGGGCTTCTGCAGAAGGAAAACGCACGTGGCACTTGGCAAGGTCACACAGCCAGTCTGTGTCAGAGAGAGTCGCTCCCCCAGCTGCACTCCTGGTGCTCCTCTCTCCACCCAGCGTGGCACAAAACTCTCTTGCCACCATGAACAGACACACCAGTGTCTCCTGCACCAACGTTTTTCATTTTATTAATATGCAACTTAAAATTTTTATTAATAAAATCCACTGCAGCAGCAGCAGCAGGTTCTTTACTAAGCGACTCCCAGCACTGCCCTTTTTGGCCATCTTTTTCTAAGACATAAAGAAATCTAGTAAAGCTTTCTAAGCAGATGATGTTGTGTACAAAATATTAATGCTGCTTATCCCTAAATTGATATTTCTTTGAAGACTTCTAATAAAGCCCAGTTCCTCCAGAGCCTTAACCATGACAAACGTCAATAAATGTTATGAGTCCCTGAGGCTGAATTTTAAAGGAGCATTAAAGATTAAAGAATGCACAGGTCAATTACTGAAACAAGCAAACGACTTTAGGAGTAATTACATATAATTTTGCCTTGTTTATTTTGCATTAGTTATAAGTGTCCATAATCCTGTGTCCCCCCCCAGGGTCTCTTATGATTTGGGTTGAAAAATTCCTTCATCTCTCGTTTGATTTTAAGCGCAGTTGCTGGGGCCAAAAAGTGGTTTTAAAATGATTTTTTAGGGCCATATATATATGTATGAGTGCACAAACACACACATCCCCTCTGGTAACTCATCTATCCAGCACAGGAATTCCTGCCTATCCCAAGGTCCCTGGGGCCGTGTCGCTGTGTCCCTGCTGGCGCAGCCCATTTGCTGTAGCAGACCAAGCAGTTCTCCCTTTCAATACCTGCAGAAATGGCTAAAGACACTGAGGGGTGTTTTATAATCTGGATTATTCCTTCATGAAGCACCGGCACCTCCATGTAAAATGAGTTTGATGAGAGAGGGCTCGCTGCCCCATCCCTGGGTGTCCCAGCTCCTCCCTCCCCTGCCAGCCCTGTGCACACACATCGCCCTGAACTGCTTTAACTTTACCTGGAGTTTTAATGCACTGACATCTCATGGCTCCCACAGAAAACCCTCACCTGCCCGTGCTCTAGGGGCTGCCATCATCTCCATTAAAGCCTTGCCCAGGTACCAGCTGTTGGCCAACCCAAGGCTGCCCCAAACCCCAGAGCAGGGCAGGATGCGTCCTGGAGAGCCCAGGGGTGCTGGGAGGGGACCAGTGGGAGATAAGAAGTGCTTGCATAGGGCTTTTGCCCACTTTTCATTTCTTCTGAGCTCTCAGATGGCACTAGATTAGCAAAGTATTTACATAGCCCTTATGAAGTACATTTGATGTTCAGGGCAGAGTCAGCATCTCTCATGTGGCTGTTCTGCCTCTAATGTCATTTTATAGCGTGCCTGCCCATAACAAGGGTAATAAAATAAATTTGGGAGGGGAGGCGGAGGTTGAGGAGCACATTATAGAGGAATCCAGCCCTCTCTGCAGCCAGCAGGAAGAGGAAGCTCAGTAATGGACATGTCATAATCTTTCTGTGCCGGTTAATATACGTCCAGCGTTACACTGATGTTTTATTGCACTCCACACATTCAGCAGAAGCCCATTTCTTTTAAGTGATTTTGATAAGCTGATTGATGCAGTCCCTGTTTTTCTCATATGTGTGTGTTTGTAAGAACCTGTCTGCCTGATGCCATGGGCTTCTATCTAATAAAGGACCTATAATGTACTTATTTTCCTCGACCATGACTTTCCTCCACTTTCCCCTGCAATTTACTACTTTAGAGAAATTTAATCTGCTGCTGAAATTTACTGTATTATTAATGGAGAGTCAGTGCACAGCCTCACTGTAATTAAACTATGCACCAAAAAAAAAAAAAAAAAAGAAAAGGAAAAAAAAATCTCAACCCACCCAGTGTTCAAATAGCATTGAGGGTTTCACTGGAACTACATGAAGCCAGGGAATGCAAAGCCAGTCAGGATATCTTTGCTGGTTATGGAGCTCTCAGCTGGTTTTTGCAGAGCTGAGATGGGAGGCAGGTCGCCAGCCTCCCCAGCTTCCAGGGGAGCAGAGAAAACTCCTCATTGCAGGTGCCACCCATGCAAATTCTGGGCTGAAAGAGGGACAGGCTCCCTTCTTCTGGTTAACAAAACACCTCAGCCCTTGGCACTTAAGTTTTGGAAAATGCTGCCCCAGGAGGCTGCAGAGGGAAGAAGAACAATAAAAATGGGTAAATTGGCGCTGGAGGGGTTCGTTGGTAGCTTGGATGATCCCGATGCCATCCCTGCCCTGGGAATCTCTTCAGCTGCTGGCGGAGCAGGCAGGACAGGAGCGCTCTGCTGGGACCAGGACAGTCCCAGGTGGCTGCAGGATCTCCAGAACTGCTTTTCCAGGCTTGCTCTCCGCCCGAGGCCAGGAATGATCCTCCATTTCTGCTCAGGGACGGCGAGGCTCAAGAGTTCAGCTCATAGCACCGAGGCACAACTCACCCCTTTGGCAGGAGAGACAGCCTGTCCCTCTGTCACCACCCTGACACAGGGAAGGACGTTACCCGTGCCTCTGAGACTCTGTCCCAACGCAGGGAACCTCGTGCACCTCATGTTCCCCAGCGGCACGGCCAAAATTGAGATAAAGCGAAGCCAAACTGCCCGGGAGGAGCTCGTGTGAGCTCGTTCAGATCTCAGCAGATTAAAGGGTGGCAATAAACCCCCGGGAGTGGGGGTCCGTGCCTCGGGGTGTCACCCAGGGAAAGCTGAGCTGTGCCAGGTCCCGGATCACAGCCACAGGCAGCAGGAGAGGGCTTACTTTAGATCTCAACATATTAGCAGCTTCTAGGCTGAAAAAGGCAGGATATGGCCTATTTTCCTTGGTTCTGTTGGGATTCAGGAGCCCCAGATGATCACCAGGCCGCTGTTTGAAGCTCTCTCACTTTAAAGCAGAGAAAACAGGGCTGCACCGATTTTTTTTAATTTTTTTTTTTTTCCTTCTGGGTGTCTCTTTCCATTTGTCAGACCTCCAGAGCAGGATTAAGCCATAAAGAGACTATTTGGCAGGAGACATGCAGAGGCATGAGAGGTAGGGACAGCATTTCTTGGGAAGAATGGGAACGGCGAGGAATGCAGCAGGAAAACAATGCAGTGTTGTCTCTGCTCCTTTCACCTCGAGCTTGTTCTCTTCTGGTTTGTTCCCTCGGACTCTGCACCCCAGCCCGACACACCTGTGAAAACACCAGCTGGGCAGCCCCGAGCTCAGATCTGCGCTGCTGGGAAGGGCTGACCACGAGCCAACAAAAGGAAGGAGAGAAAGGAATGCTGGTAATTGCTTTTGTGCAGGAGCTCCAAAGAGCTGGCAAGAAGGGCCAGTGCTGGAAACCCGCAAAACACTCGAAATTCCCAGGGGAAAAAAAGCACCTCTGCTGCCTCATTTTGTACAACTCGCTGAGCAGTTTACATGTGGTGTAACCCAGAAGGTGAGAGGGTAGAAATTTGGGGGTTTGAACAAAACTGGACTCAACTCCTCAGCAAAAGAGCCCCTTTTGCATCAATTTTAGGGGTACAGACATATCCATGAATACTCAGAGCATCCCCAAATGCAGGTAAAAACAACACACAAGGCTCAAGCATGTCTGGCAAGGACAAAATCTCCACGGATTTCAGATGTTCAGTGCAAATATTTCTCTGTGAAGATTGCAAAGTGCATTATTTTGAAACTATAAAAAGCTGCAATTACAAGTGGTTTCCTCAGTGGAGAATCAGGGTTGCATCCCAAGCTGCAGGATCACCCCTCCCTCAGCAAGGCTCGGGTTCTGCTGTGTCTTGTACACAGACAGGAGATTTTCAGAGACATTGGACACCCCAGGATTCTGCCTTTTCTTGTTTTCTTTGTTTTCTTTTCTCTTTTTTTTCCCCTCAATGTGTACAGCAAAGTTTTCCCCCTCCCCAAGTCTCCTGAAAGGTAATTGAACTACTTTGCCCCAGCTGAAAGAAACCCACACATCTGATTAGAGCTGAAGTAGAGCCTGTGCAACTGGAGGCCAAGATTTTATACTCAAAATTGGGAACTGTTAGACAATCTTAATTTTATCTTGTTCTGACCAGCTCTGCCCACAAGACACTGCTGCATGCAGTGTGCAGGTGCTGAGGAAAGGCACTTTGTAGATATTTTTGTTTAGCAGAAAACTCATCGATGTGATCTCCACGAAAACATGAAACTATGCAATGGCAGAGGACACACGGAGAAGAGGAACACAAGAAACATCCCAAAAGCTGGAAGAGTCTCTGCATCCCTTCCAGAAAGATTTTCAATTCCCTATCTGGAAGCAGGTGAAAGCTGAAAGGGCAAATATATAAAATGACAATAATTTTTAAAATTCCCCATTTGTCTCCCTTAGGGTTGCAAAGAGAAGGAAATTTGATGACTGAAAGCAGTCTTGACTTGGTAGTGCAGCTTCTTATTGGTATTTATTTGCCAGGCTGCAGTCCCCACGTTTCCCTCACTCATTTGGGAAGGTTTTGTACGGTGTATTTGTGAAGGATGATTGACTACAGGGAGTCTTTGTTGCACAATCTGCTGTAATTATTTTAATTCAAACACATTCCCTTATAGGACTGACATCATAAACGCTGTTTTCTATAACAAATAGCTGTCAAGGCTGTCAAGCAGATCTGCTTACTGTTTTATATCATTACGATATTTAATTTCAACTCCGCGTTCTTTGTCAAATGTTCTCAAGATTTCCTTTCCCCGGCAGCAGATCAGACAGACGCCTTCGGTTTCCAGCAGATCATTCTTTAGGGTGAGGTCAGGGAAAGAGAGGCAGGGAATTTGCAGGGATATGCCCACATCCCAGTGGGAACTCCCGGCCGGTTTTAACTTCCCACATGGGTGTGCACGGGGTGTTTTCAACCACCAGGCTGGTTGGGGTTTTTATGGCGTGCTCAGACTCAAACCTTCTTAGTAATAAGATCACAGAGAAGCCTTTCTATTATCAGGTTATAAACAGGCCCAGGAGCTGATAGGAGCAGGCAGCACTTCATTCCCAGCTTCTCCCTGCGCTTCTCATTGATCTGACTTCCAGCCTGCCTCGTTAAATGAAAAGCTGGGGCTCAGGAATAAACACTTCATAGTCCTCAGAGGACAGAGACAGTGGTGTGGACCAGAGCCACCACCAGAGCCCAGGGTGTTTGGCTTAGAAAAAGTCCATTTTCTGTGTCTATTGCTGCTGCAGCTGCTCTGCCCTGTGCCCTAAACTGGCCTGGCCGACACCTGCTCTGCCCGAGCCACCTCTGAGCTTGTTCCTGCCACAGAACCCGACGGGAAGAGGCACCAGGAGCCCCAAACACCGCGTTTTTATCATGGTTCATTGAAACGCAAATAATTTTGCAAAATAACAAAGCCAGGAGCTGCTCTGTCCCAGGAGGGGTTTGGAACAGCGTGTCCTCTCCCACAAGTAGCTTTCCCCATTTATTTGGAAGGGAAAGCACACAGGGAGGTGCCAAATGGAAATACAGGGAGGTGCCAAATGGAAATGCAAGGGGTGCAAAGCAAATCCGACCAGGCAGACACTGAACCTGCTCTCTTTGGGCTGGGGCTGACATCTGACACGGGGGTTGCATCCTGGCTGCTCTGCCGAGTCATTTCCAGGAGCTCCTGGAAAACACAGCTGAACCAAGGCTTCGGGAGGCTGCTGGGTGTCTCAGTGCCCTTCGCACCTGCAGGTCCATGCAGAGAGCAGCACCAATGCCTGTCTGTCTGCTCAGGGCAAGAGGAGAACGAAGCAGAAAATTCCTGGGGTGTAGGACCAGCTCAGGCAGGGAAGGAAGATGCCTGAAGAAAGGGTGTTCCAGAGGGGGCTGCCCAGAGAACTCCAGACTGTCCCAGCTGCCCTCAGCTCTGCTGGGAAGGGTCCCTGGGTGTCCAGAGGGCTCCCAGCTCTCCAAGACAGAAGCCACCTTCATTCTGATTATTCCTACTACAATGCAATCCTAATTCTAGGCTATTGGCAGAAATCAGAATGAATGAGAAGTGAGAGGCAGACACGGTTCAACCACTCCTTCCACTCAGAATACAACCTGCCCACACAAACACCAGTGCACCCAGAGCCATAAACACAAACCCTGCTCCCTCTGAAGGACTCAGCACCAGCACAGCAAACACATCATTTTCTCAGCTGCTGCCATGTGGGACTGCAGCCTGTTAGGAGCCCTGCACATGCTCTGCTACTTGGAGCTTATCATTTAATTAAAAATAACACGCAGGTTTGGGGGACCAGGGCAGTGATGTACACCGAGCTGCTCTCCTCTCCCTCCCTTGCCTCCCTCCAGCCCTCCCTGCCTGCCAAGTGCAGGTGTATAACACTGTAACCTTGCTTTCCAGCACACAAGCGCCATAAACCATCAATAAATTTTACTGACTTTCCTGTGACCTTCATGAGGGCTGGACGAGCCCCATCTCGCACCAAAGATGGAGCTGTAAATATTTTATCTGTGCAGTAAACACAGTGCCGACAGCAGCAACTCACTCATGTCCCGGGGACCGCTCTGCAAGCACTCCCGCTGTGCCGAGATGGAGATTTATCTGCTGCTTCAGGAAGAACCTGGGCACAAAGGCAGAGCAGCTCTCAGAGAGCCATCCTTATTCCCAGCAGTTTCATGTCACCGGCAGCGGCTGCTGCCTCATTACAGAGCCATTCCCTGGCTCCGTGGGAAAGGCAGGGAATGAGAGCCAGGCTGGCAGGGAGGCAGAAGTGCTAAATGCTCCTTCAGCAAGGCCCCGAGCCAGAAAAACCCTAAAACGTGCTGGAGTTTGGCAACATGAGGTGCTATGGGGTTTACATCACCTGGGGTTTCCTCTTCTGCGGACGCCGGTGTTAAGGCTTGAGGGGAAGGTTCCGAGTTGAAAATTAATTCACATTTCCCCCAGCCACGGAGATCTCTTGCAAGTTCAAGAGTATTCACACACAAGCAGGTTTCTCAGTGCTGCAGGTCACCAGCACCAGCAGGAGAATGGACTGTCCTCACCCTGCTTTGGGGGATAGCTGCATCCTGGGGGTGCAGCACCTGCAGCCTGCACTGCTGCCGTCCATCCCTCGGATCAGCTGCTCCCAGGCTTGTGCTGCTGGGAATCACAGTGATGCTGCAGGACACAACCACTGCCTCAGAACTGTCCCCCCAAGACAGCGCCTGGGCTCTGGGATGCTGTTTGATGGGGATCCCCAGTGCCTGTAACAGAGAAATGGAGTGCTGAGGTCCCAATAAGCTCTGTGGCTGCCCTCCAGAAGAAGGTGGCCAAGCCCTACGTAGCCCTGAGGATCCCAGCAGCTGGAGCCACCCACCCACAGTGAACAGCCATTCAGGAGAAAACTTTGTTTTACAAGGGATTTTTCTTGAGGAAACAATAAAGCTCCTTTCTGCCAAGCCCCAGGGCTGTGGAAGGTGAGGAAGAGGAGGGCGGTGAGCCTGTTCCCAACCAATTCCCCTGCAAGGGTGAAAAGCAGCTCACGTGGGGACACAATCCATCTCCCTGCACCTCGCTCAGGGTTTAGATCTGCCCCGTGAAATGGTCTGTCCTGTCCAATTTTAAACACTCCCAAGGACACGCTCCTTCGAGGCATTCCCACTTCTCTGGCTCCCCAACCAGTAATTCAGCGCTGTGGTGCCCAGACTACTGAGTTACCCCTCAAAAAAGGCCAAAGCTCCTCAAGATCCTTGCTCTCCCTCACCACCCTGTGCCCTCTGAGCCGCTGGCACGCACACCCACCCTCCCACTCACCACCCGCGCTCGCGCCAGCCCGGCCGCGTTGTTATTCTCTAATATTTCTTAAGGCAAAACCACGTCTACAAGACAATCCCCAAGGATACACGCCTTTGTTTTGCAGCACGCGCTGCCAGGAGACATGCACGTGAGATGCCTGCTGCTATAATTGAGCCAGGAACGAGCAAAGCCTCCGAGGGTTTCACTGACAGCCTCCGCTCCGGCTTCCCCGGCTCCACCGCTCCTGCTGCTGGCAAGGGATGGCACTACTGGGATGGGAGGCTAAGATGGGCTGCTGGCCTGGCTCCCATCTCTCCTGTCTGCCCTCAGATGTCCTTCCTGATCCTGCTGGCTGCATCTGGTCCTAAATCTTCAGCTTTCTCCCCAAGTGAAACAGCCCAGCTTGCCCTGGCATGGCCTGCTGCTTTGGATCATCCTCATCCCTTCCCGGTGGAAAGGGGGAAGTAGAAACCCTCCTGCTGAGTAGAATCTCACTGCAGCAGCTTCAGAGGTCAGGGACAGCCCAAAGTGTCCTGCAGCAGCTTGGTTTGGGTCATTTGTGCCCCCAGACCCCTCTGTGAGCACACACACCAAGGCACAGCGCTCGCACCGAGCCAGGCTGCTCAGTTTGCAAAGGGTTACCTCGAGAGAGCAAAAGGGTTCGTTTTGTCTGGCAAAGGCTCCCCAGCACCACCACCCCCCTCCCGATTTATTTCTGCAATTGTAATTAAGGCCCTGACAAAGTGGTTTAGCTGCCTGAGTCTTTTGTTCAATTTATTGATTAGCTATTTCTCAGAAGTTCATTACCATCCAGAGGCTGGGAATTGGGAATTGGGTCTATGTGGTTTTTCAAGGCTTCATCTCTGCTTCAGATGATTAAATGCAGCCACAACACATCCATCCTGCATTGAACAGCTCTGCCCAAGGTCAAACATTCATGCAAAACAGGAGTGCATATCTGCATGTCTAAATATCATCTGCATGAATTTCCAAGTGGATGTTTTTAAAGCCTTCCCAGCAAGTAGGGGAAAAAAGAAGTATTTATGGAGGTAAGGCAGGTCGTGTCTTAATGCTCTTAATACAATATCCTTTAATTATAAACTAATATATTAAAAAATATCTCAAGATCAACTCCCTCAAAGGAGGAATGGGGGAGGTGGGAAATTGCTATTGGCACAAATTGGCAGCTCCTGCTGAGGAGCAGAGGGCTGAACGACAGGGTGGACAACCCTGCAGGACAGAAATACCAAGGAAACACTGGATACCACCATCCATCTTATACTGGGGGAAACAAAGGGCTCCAGCACGCAGTGCTGTCCATCAGCAATCTTCATTAAGTTCACTATTTATCACAAGCACAACACGCCACACCCCCCCAACCTGCTGTCTTTCCTTGAGAGATTTTCTAGGCAAATGAGATGCAGCAGGTTTCATCCAGATTTCCACAGAGCATTTGTCATTAGCTAAGCTTGAGAAGACAGGGTTTGGGAGAATCTGTGACATGGGTGAAAGTCTCAACAGGAAGTGAAGGGCACAGCAACGAGGAGGAAGGAAATTATTGATGGAGAAACCAAGTAACTCTTCTTATTCGATGTTTTTTAGTGTATTGACCACGGCAGAGTTGAACTAAACACGCACGAGGAAAGGTGCAGAGGGGCACAGGGCAGCAGAGAGCTGGAAGGGGCACGGGGCACACCAGGACAGCTCAGAACCAGGGTCAGAGCTGGATAAGTGCCCAGGCAGGTGGCCAGGCAGGCCAGTGGCATCTTGTCTTGTCCCAGCACTGATGTGGCCGCAGGAGCAGGGCAGTGGCTGTGCCACCGTGCTGGGTGCTGGTGAGGCCACACCCCAGATCCTGGGTGGTTTTGGGCCCCAGCAAGAAGGACACTGAGGGGCTGGAGCGTGTCCAGAGAAGAGAATGGAGCAGGGGAAGGGGCTGGAGCACAAGTCCCAAGGTTGTGCCACTCTTTCCTGAGCCTCCTGTCCCCAAGGGATGCAGTCTCCCTCCTCCTCTGGGCACTTGCTCTCCCATCTCCCAGGGTCAAGACCAGACACAGAGAAGATGCACTGGGGATAAACAGGAATTTCAACTTCTAACTGAGGATTTCACCACTTGGAAGACCCAGAGGCATCATTTAGCATTTCCAGTAGAGAAAGGTACCTCTGGCAACTCTCATCCCTTCTGTCCAAGAAAGTCACTTGAAGAGGCACAGGCTGTGAAGGAGGGAGGGAGATTGAAGCAGTTTAAAGTGATGCAGCCATTTAAATGACGGGAGAAACTGCTAATAAATGTACTGAGGGCATAACCTTTGAGTGAGGAGCTCAGGAGCAATGCTGAGTGCCACTGGATGGACACGGAGATAGCACAGCTCCAGTGCAGAAGATAAATACAGAGCTGGACCCTGCACATCTCTGCTCTGCAGTGAGAGGGAAGCCCAGCAGGCTCTGGAGATATGAACGAGTTATTTTTCTGGAACATTAAGGAGTTTGAGCTTGGCATACATCTTGGACAAAGTTTTAAGCCACACTGGGTCTGCAGCACCATCCAGCTCTTCAACACCTGGCACAGGCTCCTTTTCCTGCGTGTTGATGAGGAAGGTTCCTGCTTTAGTGCTCCCTCAATATCTGCTCTGTCTTTCTCAGGCCAGCTCTGTGACTGAAAATAAAACCAACCCCACTGAAAAAATAAACCAAGCCAACTCAATCATTTGCACTAAGAGAGAAGGGGAAATAGTAAAAACTTCTTTAAAAGTTGCCAAAGAAACAACTTCTCATCTCAGCACTCTGCTCTTCAAAACTGTGCTCTCCCTTTTCCAAGCCTGTCCCAGTGCAAGAAGACTTTAAAAAAAACAAAAAGCATTTCCAGCTCAAGGACAGGAGATGAGTAGTTTGCACAGTTCCTTTTGAAAAAAAAAAAAAAAAAAATGCTTTGTTTTCTTGTCTGACAATCGAATTTCTCTAAAATAAATACCATTTATATTCAGACAAGACCATTTCCTGCTCCCTTTTTGAGTCAGCACCTGTGTGTGGAGCACTGCAATTATTTCCTCAGCGACACACTTGTCACCAGAGCTGCTCTGTCTTGGGTGCCAGCTGGAGCACCAGGGAGCTCAGCAGGCTTTTATGTAGGGACAAGGTGCTGGCTGTGGGTAATGAGCAAGGAGAAAATAGGGGAGGGGATGCTTCTCCCTTCTACATCCTGCATCCTCCCTTCTGAAGATTTTTGTCTCCAATTTTCTCCCCTTGCCTTGGGGTCCCTTTCAAGGGATGTAATTGATATAGTCACTGAAAATAATGGAATTTATAGCCCAGGCTCAACACTATAAATTTAGCTATTACATTCCTGATGGGAAAATGAAGAACAAAATGAATTGAGACAGAATATTTGTCTTAATAATTGTCTCTTTTCTGTGCCGTATGTGTTTAATATGTCTGTGCCTATATATGTGTGAATATATACATGCACACACACAGAACTGTACTAAGAAAAAGAGTTTTTTATTTGATTTTTGAGGTGGTTTGGGTTTTTTTTAATTCTTAAATGACCACATCAGCACATCCCATGGCCAGGCAAGCACAGCAAGAAGCCGTCTGTAACAGAGCAACGAGGTGAATTTCCATCCTGGAGCTGTTTGATGGGGGAAGAGCCGAACTTTGCATAATCCAGACACGGTACCAACCAATTGCTCTGCACTGCAAAAACTACACAGCCTCTTCTTGGGGCTTTTTGGCTGTTTTTCAGATTTATTTCATTTTTAGCCAGGAAAGTCAGAGCTGAGCCAGCACTTCTCTGCTCAAAGCCATTGCCCTGAGACTCTGATAAGGTTTCCCAGCGAAACCTTCCCTCTTCTCCACTCCTCCCTTCCCAGCCCTGCTCCAACTTCGGGAGTTTTAGTTTGGGTTATCCCAACCTTATCTCCATCCCACCGCAAATGCACCACCACCACCAAAAAAAACCCAAAGTGCATGTCCAGGCTGTGATCATTTGTCATTTAGATAGAGTCTATGATATGAACCATGGCAAACACTGTAATGACTAATTTCAAACATTTATTACAACACTTGAGAGACTTGAAAGCTCTCCCTGCTCTTGATTTTAATAAATGCAGTCTTGAAGCAGCCGCTTATCAAAGTGACACAAATTGTGTGGTAAATAGATTATGGCACAGCTGAAATACTGGAAAATGAGATCAGAAATGCTACTATCTCCCATTTAAGGCTTTGTAAGATGCTCCGATCGAGCAGATTCCAGAAAAGTGGCACGGGCAGAGCTGGTGGAAGTGGGAAGAAGCCAAAATGCCAGCGGATCAACACGGGGCCAGCCGGCTGCTTATCACCCCCCACGATTTGCATATGTACAATTTCTTGCACATTAAGGGGTTTGTACACCAAAGGCAAGAGATACCACCAGGCCTTGAAGTCAGCATTTGAGTGCCAAACCGAGATAGAGGAGCGGCTTCATGTGGGAAGGAGTTATCACACCAGCAGCCAGACTTCCTCACGCTGTTCCCTGCTCATTGTCTGCATGGAAGAAACAGAACTCTCATCAGGACTTGCCACGGTGCTAAAAAGGGAAGTATTTTGACTTGTTGTCGAATTGCTGCAGATTTCTGCGTGCAGATAAACTAAAAGCTGAGTTGGTGTTTGTTTTCACGAAGTGCTGAGAAGCTGAGAGGACAGCTTTGTTTTTGGAATATGCTTTGACCAAGAAAATTGGTGAAAGTCTGGAAAAGAGTTGTTTTGTTTTAAAAGAGCATTCCCAAAGGGCACAGAGGAGGGAAGTGTAACCAGACACGTTTTCCAGCCAGCCACACAGGGACTCTGTAAGGCCAGCTGGTAAAGGAACACAAACACAAGAGACAGGAAAATTACCTCAGAAATGTAAGAACTTTCTCACCAAAATAGGATTCATTTATAGAACCAGCTACTGCCAATTGTTTTTGGGGTTCAAAGAGAAAAAAAAAGCATCAAGTATCGGATATTACGGGATTTCTCATTCAATAGCAAACACAGTGGGTCAGATTATTTTCATACTTAGAACTCTCTTCTACTGAAGCCACCCAGCCAGATTGCTTGGGAGGGAAATGCACCCAGATTGAGTGAAATGGGAATTACCAGAATTTGGGGGCTCAGCTCAACCCCAGATGAACCGCAGAGTTACCCTCGAGGGTACCCCCAACATCACAGACTCTTTGTCCCAACCCGAGGCTGTTTTAAGCTAAATTTTGAAGATCCCTCTGGTCACTGAGCATTGAACTGGGAGCAGAGCTGAACACAGAGACACCCCTGGCCTCCAGCAGTGGCTCCTGGGCTCCAAATCCAGGTATCTAACGTGGATATTTTAAATCTGATGGAGAGAACAGCCCCCCTGCTGTGCTAATTTTGGAGGCTCTTTGCCTAAATCCCCCGGGCAATGCATCTTTGCCTCTTTATGGCTCATTCCTTTGAAAAGATGCTGCCTAAGAAAAAGGCAGGCTGCAACTTTTGAATATGCAAAGCAGGAATATTCCCTATCAGATATTCTTTTGCTTTATTCATATGATTGAAACTCCTGCTATGGTTCTTGCAAATCCAAAGAAATGTGTTTACAGTCTCATCAGCTGAAAAGAATTGGATTCCCACGTTGCGGTTCAGGGGATTTTCTGGGGTTTCTATCAAACACAGCAACTCTGGCAGCACAAGGCGAGTTCAGCAAGCGCCTGTGTTGCAGTTTCTTATTAGAATACACAATTAAAACCCAACGAGGAGGAAAACACACACCCTTTCTACCTCCCTTCAGGAGAAACTCCAGGAACCTGGGGAGCGGCGGGAAACAGATTCATCCCAGGCACCCAAAGTGCTCACCTGTATTTCTTTTGTCCTTGATGCTGGGGAACTTTCATCCCCAGCTATGAAACATTGGTTGTGCACACCGAGGTGGAGGAGATGCTGGCAGAGGAGGTGGGAGCTCTGCAGCAGCACCACTGCACCTCCACTGCCATCACTGCATCCTCACTGCCATCACTGCACCCTCACTGCCATCACTGCAGTGTCACTGCCATCACTGCACTGTCACTGCCATCATTGCACTGTCACTGCCATCTCTGCACCCTCACTGCCATCACTGCAGTGTCACTGCCATCACTGCACTGTCACTGCCATCATTGCACTGTCACTGCCATCTCTGCACCCTCACTGCCATCACTGCAGTGTCACTGCCATCACTGCACTGTCACTGCCATCATTGCACTGTCACTGCCATCTCTGCACCCTCACTGCCATCACTGCAGTGTCACTGCCATCACTGCACTGTCACTGCCATCATTGCACTGTCACTGCCATCTCTGCACCCTCACTGCCATCACTGCAGTGTCACTGCCATCACTGCACTGTCACTGCCATCATTGCACTGTCACTGCCATCTCTGCACCCTCACTGCCATCACTGCAGTGTCACTGCCATCACTGCACTGTCACTGCCATCATTGCACTGTCACTGCCATCTCTGCACCCTCACTGCCATCACTGCAGTGTCACTGCCATCACTGCACTGTCACTGCCATCATTGCACTGTCACTGCCATCTCTGCACCCTCACTGCCATCACTGCAGTGTCACTGCCATCACTGCACTGTCACTGCCATCATTGCACTGTCACTGCCATCTCTGCACCCTCACTGCCATCACTGCAGTGTCACTGCCATCACTGCACTGTCACTGCCATCATTGCACTGTCACTGCCATCTCTGCACCCTCACTGCCATCACTGCAGTGTCACTGCCATCACTGCACTGTCACTGCCATCATTGCACTGTCACTGCCATCTCTGCACCCTCACTGCCATCACTGCAGTGTCACTGCCATCACTGCACTGTCACTGCCATCATTGCACTGTCACTGCCATCTCTGCACCCTCACTGCCATCACTGCAGTGTCACTGCCATCACTGCACTGTCACTGCCATCATTGCACTGTCACTGCCATCTCTGCACCCTCACTGCCATCACTGCAGTGTCACTGCCATCACTGCACTGTCACTGCCATCATTGCACTGTCACTGCCATCTCTGCACCCTCACTGCCATCACTGCAGTGTCACTGCCATCACTGCACTGTCACTGCCATCATTGCACTGTCACTGCCATCTCTGCACCCTCACTGCCATCACTGCAGTGTCACTGCCATCACTGCACTGTCACTGCCATCATTGCACTGTCACTGCCATCTCTGCACCCTCACTGCCATCACTGCAGTGTCACTGCCATCACTGCACTGTCACTGCCATCACTGCCCCCTCACTGCCACCACTGTCCCCCCACTGCCATCACTGCAGTCACAATCATTGCCCCTACTGAGCCAAAAGGGGAGAGGAACCACCTCTGGCTCTCCAGGCCTCTAGATAAGGGTTACAGGCATCCTCCTGGGGCACAGTAATGCCCAAAGCAGCTTCCTGAAGCACAGATTTCCCACGCAGAGCCTTTCCCCTCCCACTGCAGAACCAGCAGGGCACGCGTTAGAGACTTGGCCTGCACTGGCCACAAGCCATGAGCTTTCCCTAGAACTGAGAGAAGCTGTCTGAGGAAACAGAGGCAGCTGGTGGCACATCCAGCATGGATGAGGCAGGCATGGCACAGGACTGGGCAGCTTAAAATGCAGGGTTTAACCCGGGGCAGCCTGATTTTTCCTCTGTGCACGATTCCTTTGGCCAACAAATGCACTCATTTCTCATTCCTAACCTATGTCCCCAAACGAGATAACACACGTTCAGTGAGGATGGCTTGCAAAAATACAAACCCTAGAACCAAGTAGGGACCAGCTTGGCACTGTAAACATCTCATGAAGGTGCTGAGTTTTGCTTCCAGTTGTCTCAAGCAGAGCAGTGGGAACCCCACACCCTCCTCCCAGTACAGCACTGGGGGCTTTTGTTCTCCCCAGCCAGGAACCACCCTGGGCTTTCCAGCCCTGACATCCATGCTCTGGGCCCCATGGGCTTAGAGAAGATTTTCATGCTCAGTCCAGGAACTCAGGCCCCCAAGCAGTGACATCCCCCAAACACACCCCGCTACCCCGGCAGCATTGCTCTGTTTCTGCTTTACGGCCTGCAAACACACCCAGGGGTGTTTTTGACAGAAACCCACAACCATTGTTGCATGACAGAGGAGCAGCTCTCAGCCAAGTGTAGCAGCCCCAAACGTACTTTCAGTGGCTTTCATCTCTAAATCTTGAGCTGCCTTTGGTTGGCAGGTGCCTGTCACCCCTCTGGCACAAGGGGCTGCAGCAGCCAGAGGAGCACCGGGAAGGGCAGAGCTGGAGCTCAGCTTTCCCAGCTCCCCACGCACCCACCTCCCTTCTGCTTTCCCCTGTCTCTCTCCTCAAGTCACAAACAGAAGCAGCATTTCTGACAGGTGTTTCAAGCCCTCTCTGTGTTCGTTTCTCCCGTTCAAGGAGTCGCTGGCAGCGATTCACCCAGCGCAGATCCAGATGTGGGGCGGGTGTGTGACCCACTCCCCACTGCCCCTGTGCTGCTGCCGTGCCCAGCCCAGCACTGCCCATGGCAGGGTGGGCTTTGAGCACAGGCAGCGACCCTGGCAGAAGAAAAGACGTTGGGATAAGGAGAGAGATGCTCACACTGAGATGTAGCCATGGCAACACACTTGTGCAGAGCAGGAGGCATATCTGCCAAGGCTCAGAGATTTGCCATTTGATCGCATGGATTTCCATGCTCTGGATGCGATCACATCACACAAAATCCAGGTCAGGCTCGATGCCTTGAATAATTCTTTACCCTCAGGGGCACAGAACTGATGTAGGAAGCTGCGTCTCGTGGAGGATATGGTAGGATTAAATAGATTATCTTTTTGGCCAAAAAAAAAAAAAAAAAAGGTGAGCTGTGAAAATGAAGAGACACCCAGTTCTGCTTTCATTGCCCAGGAGGCAGCGGGGAAGAGGCAGAACCTCAGAGCTGTGCCTGGAATCTATGTTTCCTGGGGAGGAGACAAAGCAAAAGTCTCTAGAAGCAGGGTGGAATCCTTCTAGCTAAAAATCCCGTCCCCTCCTCCCCTTCACCTTCTCAGTGTTACCCAAAGATAGGAGTGACCACATTTCCAAGCTCACAGCAGTCCCAGCACCAGCTTCCAGCTTTTCACCTAGGGCTGCCTCTGAACAGCCCATCTGGGCAGGCGTTTGTCAACACCAGGGGTTCAGACCTTCCCCTGGCCCCAGCAATCGCCAGCAGCCACGGGTGTGATGGGCAGTGCCCATCCAGCAGCAATCCTGCTTTGGGGAGCCAGCTCCTCTCCCTGCACCCCTCTGCAAGCACAGGGACCAGCAGAGAGCAGAGCCACGAGGTGCCAGAGGAACCACCTGCAGCAGCACGTGTTGGGGGGCAGGAGGAATGTGAAACCCTAAGGGGCAAAGGCAAGGAGAGAGACACAGAAACCACAGACCCCGCAGGGCTTCGGGAGATTCGTGGCACAGCCGGGATTGCAAATATTTCCCCTGGGGTTCTGCCACTGAAGCAGATCTGCAAGACTGGCAAGGGCTGTGTTTGCTCTGATCTGTGCCTGTGCAAATCATGAAAGCCAGGTCTGAAGCCCAGAAAGAAGAGGCAGCTTGAGAGCAAACAGCACGGAGGAAGATGTGTCAAGTGTCTCGATCCGAGCAAGAACTGCTGCAAACTCCACACTCCTCTCTGGGCTGGTGGGGAGAGGACACGGGGAAGGAAGGGGCAGAGTTCCGTGTCCCACCAAACCTCCTTTAGTTCCATGTCCCACAGTGATGCCTTAGGTTTTAACTCTTATATTTTTCAAATTCTGTATTCCCAGTGTGTGACTCTGAGCTGCCTTGCAGCCTGTCAGCTGCTGCTCTCTCATGCTCACACAGACATAACAAAGCCTCTCCAGGCCTGCTCTGCAAGGACACCCAGCCCGTCCCAGGCCCAAAATGTGTAACCCAGCACCTTGAGAAGGGGGGCGAGCTGAGGGGCAGTTCCATCATTAGCTAAAGTTTAATTGGGGAATTTATGCTGATCTGCAAATGGAGCAAACCTGTAACAGTGTGAAGAACTCGTGACTCGGGGTCCATCTCGGGTGCAGCCTTTGGCCTGCCCAGGGTGTGCCTCTGAAGGCCTTTGGAATAAATATCCACCTTTATTCCCTTACCCCTGTCTGGTCTCTGTTTCCAGGTTGGCCTCTTTAGGCATCACCACTGCTCAACCCCCTTTGCTCTGATGCAGTCTCCATCACCTGGCCTGGGACAGGACCAGGATAGCAGAAGCCATGGCTCCCTGCAGCTGCTTTGCCCTGGCTGCATTCAGATCTTCATAGCTGGGAGGGAGGCAGGAGCTTCATCTGAGTCAGAACTCAGCTGTGTTTAAAAAAAAAAAAGAAAAAAAAAGAAGAAAAAAAGAAAAAGAAAGAAAAGGAAGGGGAAAAAAAATAACCAAAGGTTTATTTCACATTTGGAATCTATTTTTTCCCTTTTATTCTAGCAAACCTGAAACCCCTAGAAATCTAGATGTTCTTCACCTGGCATCTTTTAAAGAGTGTTCCCTTCCCTTAGTAGCTGGAGGGCTTTAACCTTTTGAAAACAACAGGTCCTGAGACCTTGAAAAGAAAAGCCAGCAAGGCAGGGCTCATCCTCCATTAGAGCCGAAACAGGGAGGGAGGGGGGATTTATCCCAAACGATCCAAGTCTTTTGGAGAAGTTTAATTCACTCCCTTGTCAGGTCCTTTCTGTCTTGCCCTCCCCACTCCCGGCTCCCTCTGAAGCAGCCTTCCTGTCCCTTGCTTTTCACCTCTGCAGGCTTGAGCATGAGATAAACATGCCCTAATTATTTTCCTCTTGCACAGCTGAGCCCTGCAGCCCTTCATTTCCTTACCTGAATGCTCTCGCTCCGAGTGGGTTATATACGACAAAGCCTCTCGAGCGCATTTGTTGTGCAGCAGAACTCGGGTGTCACACAAGCAACTCAAACCCCTCTTTTCCCTGGCACAGACTAATAAAGGACATGAATTACTGGGGCCTTCTTACAGTCTGGGAGCCAAAAGACTGAGGGAGGGAAGAAATAAGGTCACGGATCCTCTTGGCTTCAGACAAATAGTGCAGATACCGCTCTGGCTGATTGAGATTAAAAATCACCTTCGTTTTTGCACTCGGTTTTGCAGAGGGTCATGAAGAGCTCGGTGACATTGCAGCTGCCAGAACACAAACACAACGTGCTCCAGCTCAGCAGGCATCTTGTTGGGAGGTTCTGCAGAGGACAGGGAGCAGTGGGAACTGGCACTGCACCTCCTGTCCCCAGAGGGTGACGCTGGGAGAGGCTGCTCCTGCTCCGAGCACAGGCAGGTCAGCACGGGGCTGGGCAGTGCTTTGGTGCTTTGGCTGCATTCACTGCACCCTTCTCAGCACACTTTTACAGCTGCTGGGTTCCAGAGCCTCCCATCACAAGCGCTGCCTCCTTGCTCCAGGCACAGACCCCCAGCACAAAGCCCCTGCTCCCACACACAACCACCGGGTGCAGGACGGGGGTAGGAAGGGGCAGGGAGGGTCAGCAGACATCCAAACTTTGCTTTATGCAACTGAACTATAGGAGGAAAAACCATCCCAACTTCCACTTGAATACAGGTCCTTGAAATGCTTCTCATGTCACAGAGCATGGAACAGTCTGAGTGGGAAGGGACTGTAAAGATCGTCTCATCCCACATGGGCAGGGATGTGTTCCACTATCCCAGGTTGCTTCAGGCCCTGTCCAACCCAGCCTTGGACAATTCCAGGTGATGCCTGAGGTGGCCACCTAAAACACAGAGACTAGACAGGAATAAGGGAATAAAGGAAGGGATTTATTTGAAGGGCTTTCAAAGGTGCACCCTGGGCAGGCCAAAGGCGACACCCAAGATGGACCCCGGGTCACAGGTTCTTCACACTTTTATAAGTTTGGTCCATCTGCATATCAGCATAAATTCTCCAGTTACAACCCCAGTTAATGGTGTAACTACCCCAAGTTTACCCCCCTTTCTAAGATGTTAGTTTACACATTTTGGGGCCTGGTGTCCTTGAGGTGGAAGCCTAGAGAGGTTTGTTATGCCTAACCAGCATGAGAGAACAGCAGCTGACAGGCCACAAGAAACTTCAGAGTTACACACCGGGCAGTACAGGATTTGAAAAAATATAAAAGTTCAAACTTAAGGCATCACAGGGATGGGGCTTCACACCTGTATCAGCAGCAGGTACAAGGCACAAAAGGACAAGACACTCTGGTCAGTACAAAGTAACCCATTTTCAATTTTTTCTGACCCCCCTGGAGCCCCCTGAGTGTCAGGGAACTGCCTCACCTGTTTTACACCACATGGGAACACGGAAACCTCTCCCAGGGATGCCCCAAGTCCCCCCTCTCCTTGTAGAGTCCTGTGGCAAGGTGACTCCTTCAGGAGGTCGAGGAAGACACCGCCAAAACGCGTGGAAGCTGCCAAGTTCCTGCATGACTGATGCCAATAAAAGCAAGATCACCGCAGAGATGCTCTCCACAGATACCTGTGATGCAGACCGAGCGACAGAGGCCACCAGCACTTCTGGCCATCAGGTACCTGGGCCATACCCCCAGTCTGGGAGCACACTGGGCCAGAGCTGTGCTGGCAGCAGGGCTGGGGGGCCGTGAACTCCCCACTGCTGGAGGGAGCCGCTCAGCAGAGCCTGTGGGAGTTTGCTGGCAGCTGGTCCTGATGCCTTTTCCCGGTCTTAAAATTAAGAGAGCTGAACACAGTTAGGAGGGAAAAAGGGTTTTTACCTCGGTATTTATTTAAGGATCGTTAGGTGTGATGAAATGCACATCGGAATGCACCCCGATGTCCCCACCGAAGAAAATGGCCACTCACGATGTGATGAGTATACAATTATGTGCCTTGCAAAAATTAGCACATCTATCAAAGATTCCCCAGTGAGGGACTCAGGTGAGACCCCCCACCCAAGGGACCCTCCCCCTGGATGGGCCTGGCTTTGTTTACAGAATGTGTTCTGGAGAGGACCTTGGTTTCTTTGGGCTTTTAGAATGTTTGGTCTCTAAACTTAACGAAATACTGGGTCTAAGGGGAGTTATCGAACTCAAAGAATTATAACTGTGTAAGCTAAAGGCACAAGGAATATATAAAGCTATAGAAAAGAGTGTATAAAAGGGGGTATAAAAGAAAAGCAAAAAACCATCATGGCATCAGTCCCACAGCCCAGCCTGGCTTTATCCGCTCCCCATCCTGCAACACAGCAGCGTGGAAACCTGGCAGCCCCCAGTTCTGCTTCCAGAGCTCCCTTTCCACAGCCTGCTTCTCCCAGTTCCATGTGGATTTTGCAGTGTGGCTTGTAAGATCAAAAAGGTTAGCTGGGCTTTGCCCCAGCCCCCCTCTCTGCTTTGAACTTCTAATTATTTTGCTAATTCTGAGCCTAGTGCTAAGATGCTCTGAGCACACCTAAAACCTTCCCCACAAAATCAAGCTGCAAAATGTCTCCCAGGATCTAATCCCCCAGTGAGAAATACTCTAACCTTTCCCAATAACCACGAGCAGAGCTTGTCTAGTCATTTGCAATTAAGCTTCTGAGCTAATGAAGCTGCTTTGAAAACAAAAAATAAAAAAAGAAAAAGAAAAAACCCAACAACCTCAGGTCAGTCTAATTAAGAAACGTTGTACCTTGCAGTCCCAGTGTATCTTGTGGCACACAGCTGTGCATGCTTTCAGCTTTGACAGCAGAAAAGGTGTGATTATTTATTTATTACATGAATGCGGGGAAGCTTCAGGAGCAGGAGACGCCTGTGCTGTGAGGGAGCTGAAGTAGAGAGAAAAGAAATGACATTCAGCTGGAACCTGTAATTATAAGAGGGGATGTTGACCATAGGAAAATGCAATTGTGTAATGAATACTTATGCATTAGCTTTTCTGTGAGATTAAAAGTACACAATCGAATCAAGGCCAAAGTGGAGCTTGCCCTCGAGGAGAGGCAGTTTGGAAGACAAATGTAATTATGCCACTGTCATTCGCAATGCTACCCAAAGTGGCTGAGGAAACTTCATGGAAAAAAAAAAAAGGTCTTAGGAAAAAAAATTTATTTGGAAAGAATTCTGCTCCTGATTTGAGTCTCTCTCTTCCCTCAGCAAGGGAATGGATCTGTTCTGCTGGCTGCAAATGCACAGGATCCCCCCAGCCAGCATCTGCTCCCAGAGCACGTTCCTGATCTGGGATCTGCAAACAATCATCTTCCCTCTGCTTTGCTTGTGGCTGAGTAACATTTGCACAGCAAGAACCAGATCTGATCTGCAAGAGCAAAATTTTAATTTTTAATTAAGTGCTTCGCCAGAAAAAAAAAACAAACCCAAACCTAATTTTAGGAACTGGTCCAACACACTATTATTCCCTCACGTTCTCCTATCCCTCTGCACTGCATTAGCCCAGAGCCCTTCAGGACTGTGCCTGCACTGCATGACAGGATCCCAAAATTCCCAAGCATCCCTCAAGCCAGGGGTATGTGTCACTGGTGCCTGAAACAATGATTCTCTGAGCTTGGTTGCTCTCTGCTCAACAAGAAGGCATGACAAGGTGTTAAGCAGCAGAAGCTGCAGTTAAGCCTATCTTTCTTTTTTAGCCAATTAGATAATTTTTACTATCTGCAGAAGACGCCAGGGTTAGAGGGGAGCTGCCAGCACTGCTCGGGCACAGCTCATCTTGATCGGTTTTTAAAATTCTGCTTGTTAGCTGGCGAGAAGAGACACATCCAGAGTGACCTCACATTGCTGAGAGACCCACTGAATTATCTCCATGGCTCAACGGAGCATTTGCACAGAGCCTCCCCGTCCAAACAGCAACAAAAGAACCCCCAAAAAACCCCCAAAAAACCAAAACACACATCCAAAATCCAACCATCCCAGTGAAACCCTCAAATCTTTTCTGGATTGTGCCACAGATTATCCATGGCCACGGGGAGCACAGGGGCACTGCTGGGCTCACAGCTGCAGCTTTCCATGGCTAAACCCCAAGTCCTCAGCCCAAGGCTGAGTTTGCTGAGCCCCCACTGCCTGGCTGAGCAAAGGCTCCAGCACAGCTCGTGCAGTGCCCAGTTCCAGTGATCCTGCCCCAAAAAGGCCCTGGAACATCACAGCCTGGAACAACAGCCTCGAGAGCGGACTGTGCCCGTCAGACCCACGCCACGGACTGACACACCATCGAGATGCACTCCCACAGTGAGGAAAACCCTCTTCTGCTAATCCTAACCTTCATCTCTGGGCTATCCTACAGCCCGAGAGCTCAGCAAAACCCTAAATCTGTGGGGGTGCACAAAGGGGCTCGAGGGGAGGGAGGGAGGGAGGGGAGAAATGACAGCGAGAAGACAGACTCCTCAAACCAGCACATGGGGATTGAGGGGTGGAAGGGAAAGTAGAATTTAGACAGAAGAGGTGCAGCCAAGTGTGGGAAAAAGGAGGGAAGAGTGGGGGAAATAAAAGATCTCAAGAGCATCCACTTAAGCTTTGAATTGCCTGGCTTTGTCTCTGCTTCACACAATGGAAACGTACAGTAGCAACAGACAGATGCTGAGAGCTGGTTTGCTTCTCATCTGCAATTCCAAACACCCTGTCAGGAACAAATATTTGAAAAGACATCTATCCAACCATTAATGTATCTAGTGGGGCAAATTTTTTTTTTCTTCTTTTTTTTTTTTTTTTTCCTGAAAGAAAAATAATTCTGCATTCATCACAGAGATGATCACGCAGAGAGATGCCAACAGAAGCACCGGAGGGATAAGCAAAGTTTCAGGTCTTTCTTTAGGGCTGAAGACAGCTCACTATTGAGCTGAGAAGGTGCAGCTGGTTAAGTATTTGCAGTACAGGGAAAGGGAAAAAAAAATAATCAGACAGCTGTATTTTTAACTGATCATGTGCTTGCTTCTGTTTCGTAAGATTTATTCCCTCATTAATCACTGCCCTCCCTTCATTCATGTTAAATATAAAAATGATTAGGAAAGATCCTCATCATGGTTAAAAAAATAATTAGCTGCTACATCATGTTGCACACATTCAGACAGAAAGGAGTGATTAAATTAGGAATATTAAAACCCCATTAATCTGTGTTCAACTTAAGCTCTGCTTGTTCATCTCACTGTGGCACTTATTATTTCTGACACTGAAAGATATTTGAATTACTAGCTGAAACAAGGTCACTATCAGAAAGATGTCAGGTCAGCAATTAGTCAAAGGTGGGAGAAGCTACCAGAACTGAGCTGTGCTTGACATGCCACAAATGTGTGGAGAAGTCTCCCCTTCCCAGGATCCCCCGGATGAGCAGGTCAGCACCAGGACCCCAAGGGCTCAGGGGGCGTGGATCAGCCCTGCCAAATCCTCCCTGCACCTTCTGAGCTCCTAAGGCTGCCCCAGATCGCTGGGTCCCAGCCTTTGGGAGAAGGGTTGGGCAAAGGGAACAGCCTGGAACCCCCACCCAGAGCTGTGCAGGGCTCCCCACGGGCAAACCTGAGCACAGCAGGGCTGGCAGGGCTCAAGGACAGAGTCGGTGCAAGAGGCACTGCCAGGAGAACGGAGCTTTGAATCCAACCCAGGGCTCTGAGCTCAGCACCACGAACCACCTCATTCCCACCTGTGGGCAGCAGCATCTCTCTCACCTGACCACACTCTGAGATGTTTTCTCCCTTTCAAGAAGCTGAAACTTCACTTCTATTTTAGCCCACGAAGAAAAACAGTAAGTCCAGCACAAGAAATATGATGACAGCTGAGACAGAAAAACACAGAAAAAATTCTTTTCTCTGGGGGAACAAGTGCAAGCACGGGAGCACTTGATGGCAACGAGAGAAGGTAGCCATGGATCCATGTGTTTTGTGGACTTGGACGAGGGAAGGGTACAGCACAGGGCATTCACCACGTTAGGATCACCATTTGCCTGTTGCTGTGGAGCTGGGAGCATGGCATGAGCAAAATCCCCCACGGGCAGCTGGCACTGGCCCCAGGGTGAGGCTCTCCAGTGCTGCCAGTTTCCCATTCCAAGAGAAAAGAACAAAGAGCCATGACAACAAAAATTGCAAATTTTGCCTTCAATTTCAAGCATGAAAATTTAAAAAAATATATATTTTCAGTGGAACTACCAGCTAAACTTCTTGGAGAGCCCCAGAATTGTTGTGTAGGAACCTTTAGGCTGCAGCAGGAGCGCTTTGTGGTTGCTGCAGGCCCCGTTCACCATTTCCATTGTGCTGGGCAGAGCCCTTTGGGATTTGTCCCTGGGAGCCAGGCATTCCCTGCCACCACGCACAGACTGGGGAGGATACAAGCACAGGAAGACAAAAAGAAAGCTGACAAGTCAGTCACGTCTTACAGATGAGTTCCTAAACTGATTTTTTTTCCCAGCCACAGGTGGACTCAGTGCTTGGTGGTTGACACCTTTGATATGTTTGCCATGCTTGCCCTCATTAAGGGGGAAAAAAAAAAAGCAGCACACGAGACATTTCCATCCCCAGATCTCCCAAAGTCTCTCCTAAGCACAGTGCTCCAGTACACAAACTATTTACTCTGTACTTCGCTCAGCACTGACAAAACCACCTCTGAGCCTCTTTAGAAAGGAAACAGGTAATAAATCAGCTAACAAGCCTGCTCTCTAATTGACAACACAGGAAGGAGGGAAAGATGCTGTGTCTCCTTGTAACCGCAGGAAGAACTTTAGGGAGGCAGGGTATAATTAATCGAGTTGGGATTTCACCGAGATCCCCCGGTCTTATGAAAAATGCCGTGAGGCATTTAATGGCCACAGGTGAGGAGAATCTTCGGTTTACACCTCATTTGAAGCTGAGCACACAGAATACAAAGCGAGTCAGTGCCACCCCCAAGGCCCGCACGAATTACGCTCTCCACTTTTCCATTTGCCTTTGGACGTCCCACAGCGCTCCCTCCACTTTTCCAACGAGGTGAACAGGACTGCTCCTTGTCACCACTCCAGTAACTGCTCAGGGGAAAAATCAGCTGGATATGGATCTCTCTGCCACTTGGCTGCTACTTCTTTTCAGAGGAATGCAGCGGGGATGAGGGGAGGAAAAAAAGTCAAAGCAGCAAAAACGCCTTTGCTGAAATATTTATTTACTATCAATAGTTCAGGATGTGCTTTGTTTAGGCAACAGCCACAACACAGCAGCAGGACACCCTGACTTGACCCGGGAGGGGTGGGATTTTCAGCTGGACACAACAGCAGCTCCTTGATAGCCCTGAGGGTGAGCAGAGATTTGCCATTGACTTCTCCAAGGAAAGAACTGAGCCAGCAAAGCACTTCCAAAACCCTCCTACAAATAATAGCACTGGCACCATGGGGCAGCCAAGTGTTCAACAGGCAAGATCTGCTCTCTTAGTTTGAAATGACTTTGGGGTTCACCTACAAGAGAAAACAATCACACATGGCTATCACAGACCCACAGCAACCCTTAGCCACGAGCATCAGGGAGCTCTATTCAAGAAGTGAGGAAAACCACGAGGAAAGCCTGAGGACTCCCACGAAATCAGTGCCTGGTGAGCAGCAGAAGCAGAGGTTTGCTTGGTGACTGGACTTACTGTGCCAGCCTCTCCCTGCCCCTTGACCAATGAAGTTTTGTTGACAGAGCCACAGTTATCCTTAAAAGCTGGAATTATATTAGTATTTTGTCCTAAATGCTGTCTGGAGGTGAGGGAACAGGACAGACCGACTCTGCAGGGGTCTTCATTCGTGTGGGACCTCTGTGTTTGGTAATTTGGGTGCAGTGTTGTGTGCACAACGTTGCTTCTTTTGCAAGATTAATTAAAAAAAAAAATATCCTGAAGGCAAATAACTGAAAAAACTAAGAATGCATCCAAAACCAGGAGTCATTTTGGCCACCAAGAAGCAGGCAAGCACTCCCCTGCCTCGAGTACTGTGGAATTAAGACACTCATAAATCCTTGCCCAGCAAGCCCTGGAGAAATAAAAGAGGCTTTAAATATAATCTATCCTACCACTTCACAGAGCAAGGGGAGCAGCAGAACGGAGGGAAGGAGCTGCGAGGAAAGGACAAACATAATTGCTGGAGTCAAGCAGAGGAAATTGCAGGTAAATACCAGCTGGATGAGGCTCCAAAAACTGCCCCAAAACCAGAGGTGGCTCGGGGGTGACACCACGTGGGGTGAAGGAAGGGGACTGCTGCCACAGGGGTCGAGCAGGGCTGTGAAAGGCACCGCTAAATGCACGATAGCTCGTTAATCAGAGCTGCGCCACCGAGACTGCAGCGCTGGATGGGCTTTCATACAGCTTCGACACTTTAAAAGGGTGTGAGGAAATGCAGAGCTTGCCAGCTCCTCGGGCCTCCAGCCAGCACGATGAGTGGCATCTGCAGGGCCTCTTCCAACGTGCTGGCACCACGTTCCGCCACACGTTCGGCACGTGTGTCCCCTGGCAGGGACCTGGAGGGAGAGAGGGCTCAAAATGACAGGTCTGGCAGGGAGGGATTGGGCAGAGCTGGACCCATAAAAGGAAAAATCATTCTAAACAACTTTTAAAAAACCCACCAGCAGCTGCAGCAGCTCATCCTTTCGCTTCCCAGCCCAGGTCTGTACCAAGAGTGGTGTTTCCCGTGGCCTCCGGGCAGCACTCGCCCTCTCGGCAGCTCGGAGAGGGCATTCCAGGGCATTCCAGGGCAGCCACATCATGAGAACTTTGTGTTGCCAGGGAAACAGCTCGCTTGGTAATGGAAGCATCATCCTGGGGTTATTTTCTGCTCCTCGTTGGCTCTGTGTCCCCACAGCCTCAGGTAACTTAAATCAAGGCCCAGAGCACAAACCACGGGATGTAAAGGAAAATGGAGCAGAGCCAACGCCGAGCAGGCAAGAAGGAGGGGATGCACAGCAGTGCCAAGGCACCAGGCAGGGATGGCACCAGGCAAGGTTTTGTCTTGAACACCTGGAGAACTGCCCAGCATTGCTCTTAAATGAGTCCTCATTCAGCAATAAATAAAACCAGGCTGTGAATGACCAAGCCACCAACTCCCTACAACCAAGTCGGTCTCATGCCTTCTTCTCTCTGTTTAATAACTGAGACAAAATAAAATATACTAATGATATTAGCTATAAAAACAACAATAATAATTGCAATGGAAAGGAGAAATAATTGAGTTTATTGTTTGAATAATCGAGACAAAATAAAATATACTAATAATATTAACCATAAAAACAACAATAATAGTTTTAATGAAAAGGCGGGGGAGAGGAGTAAGACCCAAGAGGAAAAAGTGATGCACAACACAGTTGCTCACCACCCACTGAATGATGCCCAACCTGTCCATGAGCAGCAACAGGGAGCTCCCAACCAACTCCCCCCAATTTATGCACTGGGCACAACTTTCCATGGCCTGGAATATCCCTCTGGCCAGTTTGGGTCAGTTGTCCTGGCCATGTCCCTGCCAGCTTTTTGTGCAACTCCTCACTGGCAAAGCACAGGACGCTGGTAAGTTCTTGAATTAGGGTAAGCACTACTGGGCAGCAGCTAAAACAGCAGTGTGTTATCAACACCATTCCCATGCTAAATTCAAAACACAGCACTGCACCAGCTAAGAAGAAAATCAACTTTATCCCAGTCGAAACCAGCACACACATGATCAAGAAGTAACCCCCAGATAATAAAAAATAAAAATCAAACCAAATTATCTGAGAAGGCAAGAAAACAGGTAAAATTCACCCAGGCTTTCTGATGCCTCCCCTGGTGGAGAGCATCTCCCAGTTATCATGACACACAGCAAGAGGAAAGCTGATCCTCCAGGGGATCCCTTCCAAAGCAGCCTCCGTGCTCTGTGCTGCTGGCCTCATTCCCAGCACGGGGACTGAGTGGGGAGAGTGCCACAGCCAGAAACTTTCAGCTTTAGTGATTCTGAAATTGTCAGTCTGGGGGTTGTTTAGACTGCAGTGACTTTTTGTGTCGCTCAAGGTTTGGGGGATTTCCAGAGCCTGTCAGTTGAGGCTCCTCTGAGCAAAGAAGAGATGGAAAGTTTTACAAATTCATCTTGTCACTCCTACACGTGTGGGTGAATGGGCCCAGAGTGGTACTAATTTGGCCTAATTTAGACCCAAACCACCCCAACCAGCCCCTGTTCCCCTCTGACCCTGCAGGGGGGAGCTGGGTGTGACCCCACACAGCAGCAGGGCTGTAGCTCCCTGAAGGCTGGCAGAGCTGGGGGTCTGCAGGCAGTGGCACAAGGCTGTGTCCATCCACTGTCCTCAGACGTTTTCAGGTCACCAAATAGCTCCAGTCTCTTTGGAGGGAGGAGGAGAAGACAGGCAGGGATGTAGGAGGAAATTTTGGGTTTTCTTATTACCTTTAAGTGATGTAAAATAATTTGCCATGGCTGATTTCAGAGCCATCAGCTCCTCCAGTGAAGCAGCTCTGACCACGACGAGCTGCACCAGAGGGGTTATTGCAGCCATCCTTTCAATTTTGGGGGCATCTCAGGATTACCAAAGCAACAAAGCTTTGGTGTTTCCATCCCCCCAGGCACGGCACAGAGAGCTCAGCTCGCTGGAGGAGGGTGACCACATCCTGGGGTGCAGAGCCTGGGTGCCACCAGCGTCTCTCGGAGCCGTGACAACAGGAAAGGAACGTGGGCACGAGGCCAGGTCACCCCAGCACCATGGGGTGGGATGGGGCAGGGACAGGATGGAGAGGTAGAACCACAGAATGGGGGTTGGGAAGGACTTTTAAAGCTCCTCTAGTCCAACCTCCTGCCATGGGCAGGGACACCTTCCGCTAGACCACGCTGCTCAAGAGCCCCATCCAATCCAGCTTTCAATGTTTCCAGGGATGGAGCACCCACAGCTTCTCTGGGTACCCTGTGCCAGTGTTTTGAGTGACCTTTCTGGGTCCTTTCAGCCCCAGCAGGGACAGGCTCAGGCCACTCCTCACCAGCTCCTGTCCTTGGTGCCACCATGCACAGAATTTGTGCTGCTGACATGGCTCAGGTGCCTCCCTGGGCTCCCACCAGGGTCCCAGCAAAGCCCAAACTGTGCAAATCTGCCCTGCCACGACAGCAATTTCTCCTCCCTGATGCATTTTATTACCCAACAGGCGGAAACCCATATTTTTGGAAATTGAATTACAGCTTCGTGACTGTTAAGAGAAGAAGTTATTCCCTTGGCTGAGCTGCATTAATAACACCCCTGGTTTACAGCTCCCAGGGAGAGAACAGTCTGAATTTTCTTGTGGTGGCTTTCAGCCCTCGAGTTGAGACCCAGAGGTCTGATCTGCTCCTCGAGCTTCTCGAGGAGGCTGTGTCAAACACCCAGAGAGGAGGCACCCGGCACTGGGAAAGGGTCTGGTTTTTAGAGGCAGGACAGACACGGGAGGACAACTTCTGAACCAGTGGCATCGGCTCACTGGCACCCAAGGACTGATCACAAAAGCAGCTTTTAAGGAAACAAGTAAACAAAAAGAAAAACCCACTTTATGGCCCCAATATAATTTTGATTTCTGCCAAGAGACAATGGTCTGTCTTAATTTGTTGCAAGAACTTTTACAACACAAACGGGCGGAGTAAAAAGGATATTCCTCGCAGCAAGGACCAGAAAGTCCGCGAACATACAGATATTTGAGTGGGATATCCTAACCCAAATCATCTCCCAGAGTTTCAACTTGATTTCAAAGATACCTCTCTCACTTGGCAGAGGAGGACACTCACCATGTCTTGGCAATTTGGGCCTTTGGACAGAGGTATTTATCTCTTTTCCTCTCTTTTTTTTAGCTTTTTTTTTTTCCCCAAGGCCCGAATTTCTTAAATCACGACTTTTATTAAACCCCAGCATGGTGCAGATCACAGCCATAATTCTTTTTCCCCCACCTTCCCACCACAAATCCATTCAAAGTGAGTGACATTTGCAAAGTGTATTTTCACGGCCCTCCGTAATCCCTTCAGAATATTAAGACTGCATTACTTTGTCTTTGGTTACATTAACTTCAATTTTCCTTATGAGTAAGTATTTGGCTAAAAATTAATATAGTGAAGTTGAAAAGAATCTTATGATAGGAAAAAGACTAATTTCATCTCTGGCTGCTCAGATACCAGAGTACACTGGGGTTAATGTAATTAACTTACAATTTTAGCCTAGGTTGTGTACATACACTGAATCTCCCTGCTGGAAACAAGATTAGATTTTATTACACTATATATCCTGGTTATCTTCACCATGCCTCCAATATTACTTCCCTCAATGACTTCAAGGCTCTGTGCTGCAATGAAAATGCAGAACCATCTGGTATTGAGCCCATGCAGTTTATTTAAGGATTTAATTAAATGCTCTAAATGGAGAGCTTCTTTGAATTAACATTTTAAATGTGACTTATTGCAGGTTTAATATTGTCTTAATGCCAACCTGGGAAACTCCATAGCCAAGTTGTTGACGTTTAAATTGAATTCATTTGGGTGGCTCCAGGGGGACTCATTAATTAATCTAAACAACTAATGGGGATTGGTTCTGACTTTTGATGAAGATTATTTACAGAGACAATTTGCAGTGAATAAAGAGTCACAGTAGGCAAATGTTTAATTGAATTTAAAAAAAAAAAAAGGACATCTCATTGTGTTCAATATCAAGGATGCATCTTGCGAGTAAGCTTTGAAATACCGAGAAAGGGACGATTGCTTGAAGCTTCCAACTGCACACTAATAACAAAGAGAATGGGTAATTACATTTGCCTGTGTAATTTGCAGCTCGTAAGAGGACAACAGGTCTGTCTGGCTCACAATGTGCAGGGAAAGACCCTAACAGGAAATATTCTGTTTTACAAGACCAAGTTGCCCCACTCACTTTTACTCACACACCAGCAAATGGCATTTTCCAACCAATCACTGCTGGAAAAACAGAGTCAACTCCTCTCACTTACGTTTGCAATAACCCAGAACAACTGCAATGAGCTCAGCAGAGCTGCTTTAATTTACAACAGCTTAACCTATAACACCCAATCTTCCTTTATTCTCTGATTATATCAACTTTGGAACCAGTTATTTGCGCCTCCGAGCGCACCACGAGCCCTGCGAGCACCGACAGCTCCTCATGTGATTCTTCTTCAGCAAGCCACAGGACCAAAACAGTTCCTGCTTCCCTGGGTAGCTGTACTCATTAAAGCAAACCTTCCCTTAGCATTTTTCCACTGTTGTTATCGTTATCCCATCTCATCTGGAAGTTTCCGGGATTGCCAGCGGTTACCACCCAACCAAAAAACCCACGGGATTTGGACTGAATGCTGTGCACACTTTCACTGCCAGGGAAACACAGCTCCTGCCCTGCCACCCCGGCTCCTGAGGGCACCAACACCTCCAGAACTCTGTGATTTCAGACATTTGGAATTTCGCAGCTGTGTGTTTAACACAAAGCTCGTGTGTCACTGGCGAGCATTGCGGGTGAGCGCAGCAGAACAAGGTGAAGGTGGCAGCAGCAGGTTGGGGCTCTCCTGCCCAACACAGCCTCTCCCGTGTGATTTCTGCTCTTGCATGCTATGGATTGTCCTTAACCTAAAGCCAAATTGATTTAAAAACAGCACTGAAAGGCGGGAGAGGTGAAGGATGGGAGAAATGAAGGACAGGAGAAAAAGGGATTGAGAAGAAAACACAACATCAAATGCCACAAGTGCTACTACAATTTTATAGGGGTCTTTAACCACGCAGAGAAGTTTGATGGAGAAATGACCCAGCCCCTGAATAGAATTGTGTGAGCTCCAA
The DNA here is from genome assembly GCA_013400235.1 of Oriolus oriolus. NCBI lineage: Eukaryota > Metazoa > Chordata > Aves > Passeriformes > Corvidae > Oriolus > Oriolus oriolus. Next base: position 354,495 of record VXBT01002918.1, read on the forward strand.
ATCACACAGCTGGGAAGCACAGCAACCACCAAAGATGTGGAACAGGGGCTACGGCAGCACACACTGACTCTGCCTCTCCCACAAAGTTACCTGGGAGACTCACACCTCTTGGTCTGCTTTAATCCAGCCATGAAGGACCTCAGCAGTGGCCAGGACTCTCAGGGAGCCTCATTCACACCCAACAAGCCACGTCTCACAGTGGGCACCTGAAAGCTTTCAGCAGGTTGTGGACACTGAACACTGCTGATTTTATCACCCACAAGAGTCAATCCAACATTTTGAGCCCCACTGTCCCACGTCCAGCAGCAACAACCAGCTGGAAAACAGAATTATCTTGGTTGGAAAAGACCTCTCGGACCTCTGAGTCCAACTGTTGGCCGAAAACTGCCCAGTCCATCACTGAACCATGTCCCCAGGTGCTCTCCATTTCTCCATCACTGTGCATGACTGCAGTCCTGCCCCGCACCAGCACTGCCCAGTGGGTTAAACCACCCCTGAAGGCTGTTAACGGGGCTCAAAGCAGATGAAACCATCGTGGACACGCTTCACCTCAGGAGAGGCAGAGCCCAGGCTGGGCTCCCAGTGCCAGCCAGGGTTATCCCATTGTTTTCCCCACACGCCCTGGTCTGTGCTGCCCAAGCCCAGGGCCGACCGCTCTCTGACCTCTCCCTGTCAGAGCTGCATTTTATTCCCAATAATACCGCAACCTGTCTTGCCTGGATCCGAGAGGTTCCAAACTTCTTTTCTTTCCGAGAGGCTGGACACATTCTGCATGCTAATTTGGGAGGCAATTGAGGGGGAGGGCACATTAAGGAACGGCACGTAGCCATTAAGCCAGGGAGACTAAAGCATCCTGCCTCGCTCAGCACGGCTGGAGACTGTCTAGAGCATCGCCAGCTGCTCTCAGATACCTATAGTGGAGCTCTTTTATGCAAACACCTCCAGTAACAGCTTTTGTGGATCTGACAGACAGAGTGGTTAAAAATTAGGCATTCGGTGGGTATCCAGTGGAGAGACATTGTGCAGCACATCTGAAGAGGGGAGTCACACTCGGAAGGGGAATTCTGAATTGTCTGAAGGGGAAGGGCTGCTCAGGCAGGCGGGACGGATCCCGATGGCAAATCGAGCAGTGCTGTGAGTATCACCCATGTCATCCCTGCCCGTCTTCCCAGGGAGCCAGCACCATAAATGTGAATTCACAGAGAGAAGGCAGCCACATCCCCCCAAAAAATGAACCAAGGCAGATATTCACTGCAAATGGGAGCATGGAGGGATGTGGTATTTTTTCCCATCAACTCGCAAAATTTCCTACAGGACCTCTCCTGCAATTTTTTTTTTTTTTTTTTTTTTTCACCGCCTCCCTCAGGGTTCTCCCCAGT
>VXBT01002919.1:0-29449 GCA_013400235.1 Oriolus oriolus
GGGAACGGAGGTGTGTTTGTGGGCGGGGCCCGGTGGGATCCCGGACAGCGCTCCAGCGGGCAGGCCCAGGGCAGCTCGGGGCCTGCCCCTGCCCCTGCCCCCTCCCCTCCCTCTGATTCGGTTCATTACCACAAGATGGACCCGCACTTCGGCCCCGCGGTGTGTGCCGTGTCCCAGGTGGTGTCCGCAGAGCATGTCCTGGTGGCTCAGGCTCCCCGTGACCTGAACTGGTACCCGGGATCTCATCTTTTTTTTCCCAGATCCTCTGGTCGCCATGGCAGCCACCAGGAGTGTGATGAGAGCGGTCCGAGTGTTTGAATTTGGTGGCCCTGAAGTGCTTAAACTCCAGTCAGATGTGTTAATTCCTGTTCCAAAAGAAAACCAGGTATGTGTGAGCTCTGTGAAGGGATATAGCGATAATGAATGTTAACAGGTGCCTGCAGCACAGAATGAGGGACACAACCCAGAACTCTACACCTAGAGTACGTGAATTTTGATCAGTGTGTTCATACTACATGACATATCAGGCATAACAGATGTGGGCTCTTTACTCTTTGGTGGGCTATATATTCCACATCAAGATTTTTCTGAAATTAGCTTCAGTTTGACACTGGGTTGTCACAGAGGGTGTTTGAGAGTTCAGTAAAAATGCTACAATGCCATGCTCTGGATTCAAGGGCTAAATCTTTTTAGTTATTGCTTCAGAGGTGTCTTTTCTTTTAGGTGTTAATTAAAGTCCATGCCTGTGGGGTAAATCCTGTCGAGACATATATTCGTTCTGGGACTTACGCCAGGAAACCGGCTTTACCCTACACTCCTGGCTCGGATGTGGCTGGGGTGATTGAAAATGTTGGGGAACATGTGACTGCATTCAAGGTATTTACACATTGGGGTGTAATTCACTAATGTGTCCTCTTTGTCTGATTGCTGTGCTACTGTACCTGGTTTTGTTCCTTATAATCATATAATCTCTTCAAGGGGGGAATCCCCTTCATGGGCTGGTAAAAACCACAGTGGGATCCCATTGGCAAACCAATCTGCTGGTGCGACTTGAGGAATGCTGTGCCCTCCTGAAGTTCAAAGGTCTCAGAAGAGGCACTGCAGTCTGTCTGCTGAACAAAAGTTGGGCTTTGGAACTATTTTTCTGGCATTGCAGAAATAGTTGAGATTGGATGCTTCTTGCTGGGGGTAGTAATTTCAGGCAGAACTGAATTTTTTTCTGTAAAGTATTTGGGAAATGGAAAGTACTTACTTCTAAAGTTCCATAAATTCTGTTATTTGTTGCTAAAACCGTTCAAATACTGTATTACTCCGGTCTAGTAATTTTACTTGGATTTCTCAGTGGGAAAGTCTTGGGACAGGAGAAGGCAAATATCAATTTACTAAAAGATATCTATGACATCTATTTAGTTTTTGAATTGCTTCTCCCATTTAAGTCACTAGACGTTTGGTCCCAAACAAACGTAAAAATTGTAGTTAAAATTGGGCTGGAATTTCCTAATTTGGAATTTATGTAACAGTTTTGAGAGGCCTGAGAGATTCGGTTATCAAGAGAGAAGAATAATTTTTATTCATATTTTCTTATCAGCAGTTTGCTGTATCTGCTATGTGTGACTTTTTGCTTCCTCTGACAATTGTGCTGTTCTTGGCTTGAATGAGAGAGAGATGTCTTAGGGTATATTAAGAGTATATATATTTCCACATTTAAATAATTTAGAAATGTTTCTTTTGTGTTTGTAAAGGCTTTTGAGGTTTTGCACTTGGAATCTGTGGATGGAATTCCTGACTTTAATCCAAGTTCACTAAGGTTCATAATAATGAGGCAGTAGGTTTGTGTGTGTTACACTGCAGGGTGGGGTTATAATTATGATACTTAGATTTAAGTATAAGGAATTATATGGTTTGTGTTGCATTGATGGTATGTATCAGCATTTATAAAAATTTCTGTGACAAATATAACTGGTTCTTTTTGATAGGAGAGCTGTAGCCTAAACCTCTGTAAATTGGTTCCTAATGTTTATTAAGGAAAAAGTAAGGGAAGTTACTGATTTCTCTGTGTTCTCTCCCTCCGTTCTAGAAAGGTGACAGAGTTTTCACCCTTGAAACGGTTTCTGGAGGATATGCAGAGTATGCAGTTGCTGCAGCCAACAAAGTCTTTCCTTTGCCAGACAAACTGGACTTCAGGCAGGGAGCAGCGATCGGAGTGCCCTACTTCACTGCCTACCGGGCTCTTTTCCAGAAGTAAGGCACCAAATCCATGTTTGTGTACTTAATTCTTTTATGTTTAAAATACCGAAGTTCATATTTTCACAGTCCTGTAAAATGGGGAGATTGATGACTGGGAAATGTTTAAAAATGTTACACTGCTGGAATTGTCAGATTATTGTGACCTAGAAGCTTGTGACTATGTTTTCCTGTTAAGTCTTTTTTCTTGAGAGAACATACCTGGAAAGGCTTCATGGAAAAAACACGTGACTCCCTTTCAGTAATCCCTGGTATTTTAGCCAGGGAAGAAAAACAGTAATAGTTCTAATTTCCTCAGTAAGCAGACAGGTGCTGTGGAGCAGAACCACTCCTTTCCTGTGACAGGTGAAAGTCCTGAACTGAGGCTCAGTACCAGGCTGTCACTGGCTGCTGGCTGCATGTTGTTTCAAGTCATCAATCACAGGATTTATTCTCCTTATTCTCCCAAAAAGGCTTATGATATCTGTTTAGCCATAAATTGGAATATAATTGGAACATAAATTGGAAACAATGGTGTGTGAACAAAGAGATTTGATGTCAGCGTCTGCAACCCCACAGTCAGTTTGTACTGCAGTCACAGTGCCAATATTTCTTGTGTTCTTCACTTAGAGGCTGTGCCAAAGCAGGGGAAAGTGTGCTGGTTCATGGTGCTAGTGGAGGGGTAAGTATTCCAATGAGGCAAATGATAGAAAGCAATGCTCTCTGTCTTTGCATCTGCTTCTTCCTGGGATATGAGTTATGCTCATATTTGTATCAATAGATTAGCAGATTGGGTTTTTATTTCAGATACTCTAGGACACATTTTCTTAGAACAAGCCCTGTTATTCCCAATAACTGTGAGACTGCATGAGTGCTGGTGTGAGCTCCCCAGTCAGAGGGTCACACACTGAACCGGTGTTTGCTGCAGGTGGTAGTTGGTCTGTGAGTTTTATAACTGATAGCAGAAAGCTGTACTTTTCCAATATGTACAAGTTGTTCTCGGTCCTGTGAGGATACATCACTGGTGCAGGGCAACTGCATTTCTGGGATGTTTTTACCCATGAGCCAACTGCTAGCTGCACAAGGAAAGGTATTGGAATATATAAATCTGTGACTGAATACTATATGAAATTGTGCTTGTAGTTTTCTTTGGGTTTTCATGACAAACTTATTTTAGATCTTTATCACACAACATTTTAGTTTAATTTATCTCCCACACTGCACTTTCTTGCTCAGTTTCTGGTGATGCACCAAACAGCTGCTATGAACAGGCCAAGTTTCCTTAATTATTTGTTAGACAACAAAAAGATGAATTCATATCTTATTCTGAGATACTAGAATGGCATTTAGCATCATAACTATTTTTTAAAATTTTCATAAACTAAATGTAGTGCTTCTATTCTTACTGGAGTGCAAAGCTGGTAGGAGACACTGAGAATTTACTTTCTAAAGAAGTAGTGTAAATAAAATTTGTGCCTGCAGATTGTCTTTGCAATGTATAATGCTGGTATTAATAGCAGGTGATTCCATGAAGAGACGAATTTCCTTGGATTTGTATCAAAAATATACGGCCCATCTTTGACAGATACGCAGCATTCTGCATCGATGTATATCAAATGCTGATAGCTATTAAAAACACCTCAAAAATTTACCGTGCCTCTGTAAATACCTTTTCTTTTTTAAAGACTATTTGGCTATCTTTAAGATCCAAATTACTGGCTAAAAATCCCATTACCAGACTAGCTTTTTAAATGGGGAGGTTCCAAGTCACTGGTAGAATATTTTAAATTTCAAATTTCAAGAAAGACAGAGGTAAAATAATTTTCTCTTTTGTTTTTTTTTCTCCTCTCAGGTGGGACTAGCAGCATGTCAGATTGCCAGAGCTTGTGGTTTGAAGGTTTTGGGTACAGCAGGAACTGAGGAGGGCATGAACGTGATCCTGAGAAACGGCGCTCACCAAGCCTTTAATCACAGAGACCCTGATTACACTGAGAGAATTAAGGTAGGCATGTGTCAGGAGCCACGAATGAAGGTTGTGTTGTTCTTAACAAAATGTGAACAGGTGTTTGCAGAAGACTTTAAACCAGATTTGTGTTGGAGTAGTAGTGTACTGCCTTTTTCATTTCTACACAAGGAAAAACTTTCTCATGCTGGAAAAGCCAGCTTTCCTCACAGGCAGTGGCATTTAGAACTTCTTACGTTCAGCGAATTCCAGTGTGGGATCGCATCATAAGTTAACACAGCAATACGTGCTACAGTTCAGCTCATTAGCTGTCAGCTGCAGTACAAAGGCTGTATTGAAAATTAAACAATAAGCTGTAGAATGGATACTTTCTGTAGTGTATGAAATAAATGGTGGTACTCAAGCACTAAAATAACATCCTGTGTCCTGTACAGGCATGCACAGGGCCGGGGGGAGTCAATATCATCATAGAAATGCTCTCTAATGTCAACCTGGATGCTGACTTGCAGCTGCTGTCCCGCGCAGGGAGGGTGATGGTGAGTGTTTGTGTCCTGGGCCAGGAGGGTGACAGTGAGTCCCTGAGTTTGTGTCCCTGAGCAGGGAGGTGATGGTGGGTGCTTGTGTCACTGATTTTGTGCATTCAGCATCACATTGAACAGCTCTGACTCGATGCTTTGGACTGCTTTGGGCAGGTTGTGGGCTGCAGAGGACGCATCGAGATAAACCCAAGAGACACAATGAGCAAGGAGTCCAGCATAATTGGAGTGAGCCTGTTTCTTGCAACTGAGGTGAGAAACAATTCTATTTTAAAGTATGCTTTATTGGCTTGTTCCAGCAGCCCTCTATTTACAGTTAAAATTATTTGTAGGAATGAAAGGATAATTTCACTGTAACAAACTTGTTAGTTCATTCCTTTATGTCTTGATTCAATCTCAGAATATCATAAAATATTTTCAGGTTGTGGAATTTGGTTTAACTCTTTCATAAATTGTCAGTACTATTCTAAAATGCAAAGACCTTGTCATAAACACTATGTTTGTTACATGCAGGAGGAGAAGCATGAATGTGCCACAGCAGTCCTTGATGGCATAGAAGCTGGCTGGCTGAAACCCGTTGTGGGCTCGGAATATCCCCTGGAGAAAGTAGCCAAGGCTCATGAAGACATTATTTGTAGCAGCGGTGCCCGAGGGAAGATGGTGCTCCTTCTATAAAGGAGCACCTTTTTCCGTTTATTTTATAGCTGTTCTAACTGCACCTTTGCTTACATGGTTCACTGTGAATGTATGTTATAAACATAACTTTGATCAGGTTGGACAGTAGCAGAAAATGCTCACTTAGATGAATTAATTAATGTTTTCTTTTTATAATGAACAGAGTTGCATTTACTGTAGAGTAATTTTGGTAGCTTTTTTGATTGATGTGGAAATAATAAATTTTCTCTGCTGGTGTGCTTTGTGCTGCAGAGGATGGTAGGGTTTGGTATCATGGTCCGTGTGAAGGCAGAGTGAGGCCACCCTAGGTAACACAGAATGAAGCTGCCTTTTACAGATACACAAAATTAAAGAACTCACTATGTGTGTTAATTAGAACTGTAAATTCTTGTAGCCACAAAATTTGTACTCAAATTTACTTGAAATAAAAGCTTTTACTGACAAAATAGTTCACTTTCCAGCTCAAAAGATGGGCAGAATCTCTCAAACGTGAACTGTTTGGAGCAGAGGCAGTGCTATTTGTCTGTGCCTGCCTCTAAGTCTGAGGTGACTGTGTCCTGGCTCATCCATAGGAACTGTCACTCTGGAGCTGCATACTGGGATTTGCCTCTTTGGAACTGGTGATTGTGACCGAAGCAGCTGATTCCTGGATGTTAAATCGCTGGCTGTGAAGATTTCAGATCTTCCTATGACCTTTATTAAAGTGAAAGTCTCCTGGATCCCTGGCTGCCTGGAGAGTAGAGGCTGCATGGCTTTTGTGGCATGGAGAGTTCTGTGAAATTCTGGAGCTCCATCCCCTGAAGTGGGCAGGGCACAGCCTCAGCACTAGGGCTTGTGTGCAGGTGTCAGTGTGGGGTCACTTTGCCATTACACTGGGTCATTTCATTGTGTCTTGTTCTCATGAACCTTAAAGCCATTGCACAACAGATGGTGTTGCCAGGAAAGACAATGGAATGTTTCTAGAGTTAATGATTTCAATTTAGTGTTTGAGTGCTTTTAGAAAGCTGCTGGGGAGAGGAGGATGAGGCCAGCTCAGCTGTGGGAAGGCAGGGACCATGTCCGCCAAGGTGCAGTGGGATCCTTCCTCCCTTCAGGCTGCCCCAGGGGAATGAAGCTGGTTTCCTTGTTTGTTGCACTTCCCACAGGAGTAGGGAGCTGTGTTTTTTGTGTGAAGATCTAAGCAATTCACCTGGTGTAAGTGATGTGCGTAGGTAGTGTCTCAGCTGATTATCCAGGTGAAGAGTGCTGACTGTTCCTGTTCACTCAAGCAGAATGCAGCCTGAGCAGTGGTGCTGTGTTGGGAACCTGCTATTCCTCTTGACAACGCTGCTAGAGAAAATAAAACATCTCTTAATATCAAAGTATTAAACAGAGGTTAAAAGTAATGGTTAATGATGGATATGATTGTGAAGATGATGTGCATATAAAAGGATATACCTTTTCTCTGTACTCTGTTGGTGTTTAAATATTAAATTATTTTTAATTCAGTTTTAATTTAGTAAGGGTCTATTGCATGAATGAGAGGCTGATGGTTTGCAGTGGCTCCTTTCTTGCTTAGTGCTGCCACTGCATCATGGATGATGTTTGGAGGTGAAATTCAGAGCAAGTCTCTGGTCTGTCCTCGTCGTTGCTGTCCCAAGGGCCGTGGTTGTAATGGGGTTTGTCACCAGAAGGTGTCAGAACAGTTCTGTGTTATCACATTGCTGCTGCTGTCTGCCAGGTGACCTGGCAGAATGGCACAGCAGGGCTGGGACTGACTTGTTGGGAATATCATGTAACGCTTATTCTTCTGTCTGTTTCCAGTGTATGGTATAAATGGAAGATTTTTTTTTTTTAATTTTGGAAGAAGTAGTGTAAATGGAACTAATGAGGTAGGACTGAGGTGTGTCTGATCTGTGCAAGCCGCCCATCTAGAGAATGTGTCAACCTGGAGAGTCCTTGGTTCAGCTCTCTTTTTGGGACATGCTGCCCCTTGGCAGTGCAGAAAAGGATAGAGGAAGAGAATAGGGGTCACAGACCACTGAATTTGGCAGAATAATTCTCTCAGTTTGTTGAGAATCTTCAGACTTGACTGGAGGGGATTTCGGAGGCAGTGGTTCCCAGTGGCAGCCTGCTTGGTGGTTGGTGCCATAGGTGGTTGGAAGGGTCGAACAGGCTCTTGTATTTGTGCTGACTTTGGCATTTGCAGGAGAGGTTTGGGGGTCAAAGCGAGGAGTTGTGTAAGATGCAATGGTCTGGGAACTGCTGTTCTATGTGTTTCTGAAACAGAAAAGAGTGGAATTGTTCTGAAAAGCAGCTGCTCTTTGTTAATCTCATTGTGCCCCAAATAAATGCTGCCTACATTTTCCAGTCATTAAAAGTGTCATCTTCTCTGTGTTGTAATTGTTCTGTGTCTGTTCCTGACTTCTTCCTGTGCTGCAGGATGATACAATAAGTTAGCCTGAGACATTAATTACAGGGTTGGGAAGATAAAATATCAAGAGAATATTGATGTTCTTAATAATTGCTCCCTTTACAGAAGTCAGATCAATATTGAGTGTGGGTGAATCATGCCATGGAAAACTTGAGGATGATGAAGTCTAACATTTTGAAGCAGATGCATCAGGAGGGAAGGTTGTCCCTGCTCCTCCTCACTGCAGGGATCTTCGATCAGATCAGTCACTGCGTGGAAGCATTACCTGTGAGTTTGTACTTCAACTGGGACTCACAAGAACTGCAGGAAGAAGGGAAAAACGAGCATGGAAGGGTGGTTGTATTTCCTTTATTTCAGTAAATCAGGTGTCCATTGCCATGCACACTTTGGTGCTTCCTGTCATCTGGACTGAGAGATGGAAATCAGGATTGATATCGGAAATGCATTGTGTCACCTCATGCTATATTTTTAAGTTCTGGGTCTGTGTTGTATGAAAATGCCTTCATACTTCTATTTTTAACTTTTCTCTTTTTTCCCCCCGTTTTCCCCCCCTTTCTTCCCTTTTTTCTTATTTTTTCTCTTTTTTTCTTCTTATATTCCCCCCTCCCCCTCCTCCATTTTTTCCCCCCTTCCTTTTTCTTTATTATTTTCCTTCTTCCATTTTTCCTTTCCCCTTTTCCTTCCCCTCCCCTCACAGTCCGGAGCTGCTGCAGCACCAGTGTCCTGCAGCCCCCTCGCCAGCCCTACCCATCTGGGTTGTTGTGGCCAGTTCTGGGCTCCTCAGTGCAAGGGAGACAAGAAGCTGCTGGAGCGGGTCCAGCAGAAGGTCACAAAGATGATGAGGTGTCTGAAGCATCTCTCTAACGACGAGAGACTGCCGAAGGTGGGCGCGGTTGGTGTGGAAAAGAGACAACTGAGAGGGGATCTCACCAGTCCTTACAAATATTTCCAAGGGGTGTCAGAGAATGGTGCCAGACTCTGTTCAGTGGTGCCCAGCGACAGGATGAGGAGCAATGTCCATGAACTAAAGCAGAAGTTCTACCGCAACATGAGGAAGAAGTTCTTTCCATGGAGGGTGGCAGAGCTCTCAAAGAGCTGCCTGGGGAGGGTGTGGAGTTTCCCTCTCTGGAGGTATTCCAAACCCACCTGTATGCGTTCCTGTGTCACCTGTTCCAGGTGACCCTGCCTTGGCAGGGGCTTGGACTTGTACTCCCCAGAGGTGCCTTCCAGCCCCAGCAGTTCTGGGGTTCTATGGTTCTGTGACGCCGCGGCGTAGCAGGGGCGGCGGGCGGAGCACCGGCTCCCTCCCGTCTCTCCCTCCCTCCTGTGTGTCTCTCCCTCCCTCCCTCTCTCCCGTCTCTCCCTTCCCTCCCTCCCTCCTTCCCTCCCGCCGTCTCCTGGCGACGCCCGGGGACGCGGCGGCAGCGCCGGTGCCGTGGGCAGCGCCGAGCCCGCCGCCGCCATGAGCGCCCCGCAGCCCCGGTGAGTGCCGCGGGGGCGCGGGGCCGGGCTCCGGCCGCTGCCGGCCTCCCAGCCCTGCGGGAATGGTGACAGGGTCGGGGCCGCCAGCGGCGCCTCCCTGCAGCCCGCGCCGGCGCTGGGGCTGGGGGAGAGGGGCTGTGGGTGCCTCGAGGGAGCCCGGGGGAATCCGCCCGGCTGCGGGTGAGCGCCCGGGACCCCGAGGTCTCCCGTCCAGGTAAGGCCTTCCTCCGCGCAGGGATGATGGAGCCGTGGGGAATGGGGCTGCTGGCTGCAGGTGATTCCGTAGTTATCTGCCTTCAGACCTGCAGGTTTTGAGTTCACAGAATCCGGACTTCCCCGAGCTGATGTCAAAGACAAACAGTGAGAAACAGAGAATCTCTGCAGGTCTGCATGACAAAATTTGGCACATCCTGGTTTAGTGGGCAATGCTCTGAGTAAGGAAGCAATGGTAGAACTTACTCTTAGGCCACACAAGAAATCAGCAGCTGAACAGTCCTTTGGCTCCCAGTTCCATGTCTGGTTGTGTGGCTTAAGACTTCCTCTGGGGGGGAATGGCAGACAGATGCCAGGTAGAGCCCAGGCACCATGATCCCCTGTGACTCTGCCAGTTAGTAACTGAAGCCTTGATGCTCTCTCACAATATTTATTTGGTGATCACTGATTTAATTGCACTGTGAAATATTAACTGTGAAGATTTGCTTTACAAAACACATAGGATGCCTGCTGTGGCTTTGTCTTGCTATTCTGCCAAATGAGTGAGAGTGGTCTTAAAATTTACCATGGTACCCAGCTCTGGCTCTGACTGTAGTGCTTTGGGTAAGCTGCCAGCTGTGAACAAATATACTATTAATGAATAATAGTGTCAATGATTCATCATAGAATTCTAAATAACCTCAAATATCAAATTACTGACCTAAGAGTGACATGCTGTCACTGGCTGCGATGCCAGAGAAACAAACATGACACTCATCTTGAGAACAGCTTCAGATGTACTCCAGGAAACTACAGATCAGTCAGTTTAGGTTCTGTGCCAGGAAAATTGTCTGCAATTCTAATAAAAACCCACCTTTTTTAGAGAGAAGAATGAACAGGATAAATGGGCAGAGAAAAAGGAGTGCCAGGAATACGCAGAAAAGAGGGATGTGATTACTTTGACGGGCTGTGTAGAGCTGTCTGAGGCTGGTGCTTTCCCTTTGCTGTGTTTTTTTCCTGACATGGATTTTGTCAGTTCTGTACTTCTGCCTGTTGCAGAGGTTTTAAAGGTGATGTTTGTGTGTGGTTCTTAAATACTGGAATCTTGAACAAAACGGCTCAGACGAGAACTTCTCTTATCCTTTTGTTGATGCCATGGGCAGACTAAATGGGACCAGTGGTTGCTTTGCTGGAGTGTTCCTGGCCATCCCCGAGGCACCGGTCCATGCCAGCATTTATGGCCGTGGGGGGTTCCAGGGCCGGAGTGTGGCTGCTCTGGGCAGCACAATGCAGCCAAGCCCCGGTGGGCCCGCTTGCATTCTTTCCAATGATTTAATGGGTTTTGGTTCAGGCCCAACACATTTCCTTATTTCCTCTAATACTCTTTTGAACTCTGAATTTATTCAACATTTTTGAGGGCCAGACTGTTCATAATTTAAATGAGAAAATACATGTTCTGAGACTTTGGTGAAACAGAAATTGTCACAGCACTGTGTTCACGTGGGAGCTGCATTTTAACTAGTTATATGGTCCAGGAAATCTTAGATGGAAAGAAATGAATGAAAAGGAGTTGGATTGAGTTTCTCCTCTGCCTCAACATGCAGTTGCCAGGTGATACCATAAGTGAGTACTTAGCACAATTGGTGGAATCTGGTGGCTTCAAATGCAAACTCTGTATTAAAAAAGTAACATAAAACAGTTGCTACCATACCAGTGTTTATCCAACAGGCATAAAAGAGTAAGCTACATTGTTTGTTTAAAGTTTAATTTATTTTTGGCAGCTACCTTTGAGGTTATTGTGAAACCCCACATAAAATTCCTGTAAATCCATGATCTCCTTACTTTAAAACAATTTGTCCTTTCTTTCCTTGAGTATGCTTTTGTATGTGGCAATAGACATATAACTGAATTATATTTCCAGCTGAAAGGGATGTAATAGAGGCACAGTGGCATTTAAATCTACAGCCAAAGAAAACAAAAGAGATCAGTCTCCTGTGTAACTAAAGCACATCCTGCCCAGAGACCAAATGTCAGGCTGGACACATTATGCAACATGTACCTGAGTGTGTAAACTGTACAAATGTGAAAGGATTTAGAGTATTACAAACGGCATCCTAGTGTCACTGACTTCTTTATTTGTCCTGTTTTCCAGAGGCTGAAGTAAGATACAGTTGTGCTAAGAACAGTTTAAAATATAACTGCTAATTATGGATGCTTCAGTTTTTCTGTTCAACTTTCACATCTGAGGTTCAGTTTTTTGAAGCTCTGATCTTTGGTAACTGTGATAATTGTAGTGAGGCCCTGGCACAGGGTGTCCAGAGAAGCTGTGGCTGCCCCATCCCTGGAAGTGCTCCAGGTCAGGTTGGATGGGGCTTGGAGCAACCTGGGACAGTGGAAGGTGTCCCTGCCACCAACAGGGCCCCTGGCAGAGTGGCCGGGGAGCTGGGTCTGTGCAGCCAGAATCCAGCTCCAGGCACACCCCTGTCCTGCCCATGGTCAGGGCTTATCATGCCAGGTGGAGGAGGCTGTCAGGGCTGGCCTGTCGGTCCCATGCCACGGTGGTGGCAGTGCTGTTACACTCTGAGCTCTTGGCCTTATGTACAAGTCACGTGTTTCTGGTATGAATTTCCAGGAGGTCACAAGATACTGCTTTTGCACAGTCTAATGAGCATTTATCTGAACAAATGCAGGATGATTTACTAAGGCAGCATTTTGTGTAGCTAACTGTTGGGTAGCTCTGTTTAACCTTAACTGTAATAATTTGTCAGTCAAGGGGATTATAAACATCTCCATTGATTTTATTGCAGATTTCTTCCAACCTATAACAGTCTTACAGACAAACACCTGGCTGGATATTTCAGCAATGCCAGGATAAGACGACATCTTCAGAAATCAGGACTGGTGAGACTGAAAAGTTTTTCTCAATTCTGCATTCGATTCAGAATGTTTTTATGCTTTTTTCCGTCTTTCCTTTTGCTCATTGGAGTTTCTCTCTGCAAAGTGTTTCAGTTTGCAGATATACAGCATCATATTGATTCACTCAGGGTTTTTACACTGTGAAATGTAAGCATCTTTGACTTGTTGTTTAAATAGCTTCAGTGTTATTTTTCAAAAGTGTTTAATGGAAAACTGAAGGATTTGGTAAAGGTGAATGTGCTGAACATTTTTTTAAAAACACTGGTCCACTCCTAGGTGTGACTCTCTTTCGAAAAAGGCAGGTGCAGTAGCGAGGCAAGTGTTTAACCCTTTCCATCCCGTTGGGCAGTGGCCTGTGAAGAGTAAGGCTGAGCCCTAGGCTATTAGAAATGTGGCTGCTGCTCCTTCCATTTGGCTGGTGGAGCTCATGGGGACAAAGACAATCCTGTGCTGGAAGGTGAGTTCCAGCACCATGGCAGGGGCAGAGGTGGTAGCTAACCAGGAGGAGGAAGTGGTCTTCTGGGAAATTGTACTGTTTCAAAACATACTTTATTTCATCTTCTGCTTTTCAGTAACGTTATATTTGTGTATGGCAGATCTCAAGGAGTGGAAGAATAATACCTGAGAAAGAATACCGTCTCAATGCCATGAGGAAGGACCACCAGAGAAATGTCCAGGAGTGCTTGGCTGATGCCATATTTCATAAGGTCCTTGACATGGAGGTATGCCCTTACTGAGGATGTGTGAGCCTTCTCAGGTGCTTCCTTGCTGACAGCCAGGGGCTGCTAACTTGTACTGGACTGTTTTCCATATGTGCCCTCATGGTCCCCTGGAAGGCTCTTTCCTGCAGGGAAAAGGGACAGTCTTTGTGCTTGACGTTCCCCACATGAAACCTCCATAGGCCTCTCTATGTCAAACCATGCTCTTGTGAGAGCAGGCACTGTCCTGGCTTCCTTACTGCTTTTTGACAGCCCTTAGATTATGAGATGATATTCACAGGGCTAGTTTGCTTAAAAAAATCCTAATAAAAACAAACCAGTTTGAACATGTTTATATATACTGTCTGAGTACAAAATTCGCGCATGTTCCTGTGGCGTATCAAGAATGGAGCTGTTTCCTACAACTTTACCAATGCTGTTCTCTTGTCTGTGTGAATATGTGGAGGTGAGATGCAAATGGATTCAATCCATAGTAGTTTTATTACAGGGCTCAGTGAGGGTAGTGGCCAGGGAGAAGACGTGGGACAAGCAGGACAGAAGCAATGCCCAGTAATGAGATTTCTCTTCCTCTTACATTGATAGCGTCATCGTCAGCTGGAGATGAAAAGGAAACTTGAAAAATCTGTGAGGAAAAAGGGGATGCAGAAAATCAAGGTAAGGCTTGAGCACTGTTGGGTGCTGATGGGACCTGGCAGTTTTGCCTTTGTTGAGCAATAACCGTAAGCCTGACCAGTAATTCCTTGAGACAAGTGCTCTGTCTCTGACACTAATGGAAAAGTACAAGAAACAGACAAGTAGAGGATGACCCTGCCCCAAGTTACATCTCCTTCTTCCTTTGTCCAGAAGTTCAGGAGCTTCCATTTATGCATTTAATTCCTTCTGAATCTAGTTATTCTTCTACTTCTGCAGTGTTCTTGGTTGGGTGATTTAATAATGAGTTGCATGAAATGGTACCCCCTTGCATTTCTGCATAGTAATTAATGTATCTGCTGTCTGATATGTCTCTTTGATGCTCCATTGCTCTTGGTATGACAAAAGTTATTAAATGTTCTCCTTTTCCAAGGCATCTGTGGTTGTACATACCTTCTTCATATTCCTTCTCAGTTTTCCAAGCTAAAGGTCCTCAGTCTGAATTTTTTTTACCTGAACCATTCCGGGCTTCTCATTACCGTTGCTATTTTTTTACCTTTTCTCGTTCTACCATTTCTGTCTTGAAATGGGGAACCATAACAGAATGAATAATTCAAGATACGTTCTCCTCCCAGTAATTCTAGACCCTCTCTGCTTTTGACTGCTGCTGAGCACTGAGCTCACATGTTTTGTTGTTTGCCTCTCCACAGGATTTGGGCAGAACTGGCATGTGAGTAATGAAAAGAGGTTTTAGGAGCCTTCATTTAGGTGTCATGTAGGTCGAACTTGATTCTGTAGTTAGAGTCATGGAAATCCCATAGAATGGTTCTTCTCCCCATGCAATCACCTGAATTCATATGGGAGAAGTCATCCTTATTTTGGCAGAAACATGCTCAGCATTTAATTTCTGTATTAGGAACCTGAACGCTTTGGGAAGAGTGCCTTGAGAAGGTCGCTGCTTCATTGAGCAGCTGGTAAACAATGGCAGATCTGTTAAATTGTAAATAATACATCTCTAAGCAACTCATCGGGTGAAGAGAGGAGGAGATTTTCTTGAAAGACACTGGTCACTATGGAAATTGCAAAGGCACTGTTTGCTGATGGAACTCCTGTGGTAGGAAGTCACCCCACGGAAGCAGCGATTCTGGCACCCTATCAAGGCATCCTGGGCTTGGATAATTTTGGGACGTAAACCAGAACTGCTTCCTTCAGCAAGACGCCTGCAGATACCTGATCTGTATGTGCGGTGCTGCTGTGCTGGGATGCAGGGGCCTGGCTGGAGCCAGCGGTGTAATTTAATTCTCACCTCGTACATTCAGTGAATTCATCTGAGTCGCTCATCTGAAAGGAAAGGAGAAAGGCAGGTGGCTGAGCAAGGGAGGGTGAGAGACAGAGCTGTCTGTTTCCAGTGGGGCAGTCAGCCCAGCATTGGGTTGGTGAGAAGAGAGGGTGGGGAGAGGCTGCAGTCAGACCAGGGAAGTGGCAGGCACATTCAAATTTTAAAAAGAAAGGGACCTTCAAACAAACCAAGAATTGTGAGGTACACAGAAACAGGCAGATGAATTGAAACTGGTGGGTCAGCAGCTGGAGACAGCTGCAGGAAAATGAATCAGAGGTGGAGACAAATCTTTTTGCTTGTCCCTCACATTCTCCCATGATTTCCTTTCCTTCCTTAACCAGCTGTTCCATCGGGTCCAGGCCAGCTGATTGCCACAGCTGTCCAGTGAAAGACAGACATAATGAGACAGACATCACTGGTTTTGGATTTAGTGCCTCAGAGACATGAATTCCCTTTCTTTCAGGTGGAGCAATTCAGAGGATCGCTGGAAGATGTCACCCCTATGCACTCCCCACATCCACCACTCGGTCCGAGGAACTGTAATGGGCTCAGTCCTTTAGTGGCTGGAGATCGAGCTGGTCGCTCGCAATGGGTGAGTTCCATCAACTTCCCTATGGGCTATCATGGAAGCACAGACAGCTGGAAGTGTCCACATGGACCTTGGTACAGAGCATTCACTGCCTGGATCATTCTGGATTAGGGACTCATCCTTGATTACTTGAGGCTGATTCCTGTGTGTCGGGCTATGTTAAAGAGGAATCTCCAGAAGCTAGTGTTGCAGGAATGGCACATCAGAACCTAGAAAAAACCCCAAAAACTTTACTCTCTGATAAATCTGCTTCAGTCTTTCTGTTTTAGCTGCCTCATGACCTCAGGTAGGCCGGTATCAGTGTGTTGGGCATTGTCAGTGGACACAGGGGCTATAGACAAGGTTACGCATGTTGTGAAGTCCTGAAAATGGTGGGGGTCTTTTAGAAAACAGAGTTGAAGGGATGAAATCAGACTGGAGCTCATTTCAGGGGCCTACGGTCTGGGAGCTATGGCTTTTGCTCTTCTTTAACAGCAAAGAAGGAATGTTAATATACTCTTGAAATATAATGATACTATAGCCTAAAGTCAAAAGTCAAATATATAGCTCAGTTTTAACTGGTTCTCTATATCAATAATGATAATTGGTGCAGATTGAAGAGAAACTTTCAAGTCCTGAATGACCTTCTCTTCATATAGAGGGCACCTGGACTTGGAGTTGATTACGGTGGTGGACATTCTTCTCATCAGCACCGAACCAAGGAGCCTGCCCCCTCTGAGGTGGTGAGCTAACCTCAGTTAAACAGTGCTGTTAGGCTTTAACATTTTAACTTGGTATTCTGAAGGGTATACAAGGAAAACCTGAAATAAAACAGTCAGAAAAAAGTTGAGTATTGAGCAAAAATAGGTATGTTTTTGTTGTGCATTCTCTCTGTGTCCATGTGCTGAAGTCCATGGCACACTGCTGCAGTTTCTGTGAGTTCATTGTGTTTGCTCCAAGGCTGTGTGGTGAAGAGATAGTAACAAACCTTGCATTTATGACCAAGAGTTGTTTTGGATGGTCAGTTAGAGGTGCCTAAAGGGGTCTGGCTCTTTGGAGGCAGACTGGAAAATGTCATGTCCTGTAGGTACCTGAAATCACTCATCACTTCCAGATATCTTCATCAGTGCTATTTTTTTTCTTAGTGGTGCTGCTCTGCACTGAAAGCCATACACTGAGATTTTGTCATTGTTTTCTTTCTCCTTTTGTAGAGTTCCTTGCGACCAAATACAGCTCCAGGAAATATGCAGCAGCCCCCTCGCCTACAGCCCCTTCACAGCTGGGCTGCAGCGGGGTCTGTACCAAAGGCTTCCAAACAGAAGTGCCATGCACTGGAACATGAGCAGCAGTTTGCCCGTGGGGTGAGGCTGTATTTCATTCTGAAAACAGTATCATTTTAGGGACAGTTTTATAGCATTGTTTAAGTACTGTAGTTCCCAGAACTGTATACGACAGGGAACATGCCTTTCAAATGGCATCAGATTTTATTTAAACTCTCCTTTTTCACTTCCCCTCAATTTTCAAGACACTGTCTTACTGGTCTAATGCCCAGTTCTTGATCACAGTGACGAAAAATGTGGTGACTTACCTTTTACAGTATAAAATCTCCCTGCATACAAATTTTTCTCCCTCTATGTAGATTTTCTGTTATGTAGAGAGAGTCAGACACCTGGTTAACTCCAGTAACTGAGGAATATTTTCACTTGCAAGTCCTACAAGTTTTCATCTTCATCTACAGCTGCGAAGTAGCAAAAAGCTCCTTTTTTTGATCATTCCTTCTACTAAGTCACACTAGTGGGCTTGGAGAATGAGAGTCAAACACGGTCTTGATATTACACAGTTACTTTCAAGTGATATTTGGACTTGTCTTCTGGTCTAGAAAAACATAATGTAATTGGCTTTGTGATATGCTTTCCATGGGGTGGGAGGGTTTTGGAGTGGGACTGTGATCTGCTACCACTGTCTGGCTCCCTTCTGCTCTGCGTTTGCTGTGTATCGGGATGGTCACAGTTCTTTCTCCAAGAATTTGCTAGTCCTGTATATGTCTACTCAAATTGTGGGTGATTTAATGGTTTCTTTAGTGCTCACGACTGACAAAACAGTCAGATGTAAGTTGATCAGATGTAAGTTCTGAGAACGTGATGCAGAACTCGGAGCCACAGCATGCAGCATTTACAGAACTTGTTCTCTAGTGATGTCTTGCTGTTCAGGGTCCTGGTCCTCTTCATTTCATTCTGCCAGAGGACTAAACCTCTACTCAGAGGAGGAAGCAGCATTTTGAACCACATCTTGTATAACTGATGCCAAGTGATGTTTCTGTTGGATGACTGGCTGCTCTGGGGATGTGCTTTCCAGCTGCAAGGGAGCAGCGGTGCTGCAGGGCTGTGCAGGGTTCTGTCTGAGATCGGACCTCTGCAGGGCTGTGGCCAGGGCTTGGCTTACAGTGCTGTCTGTATCTCTGAGGGTGACATTTTCAAGCAATATGAATGTTGCCCTGCAAATTAAAAGAAAGGGTTTTAGCACAGAAATATTTTAGTGAGCAAAATTTCAGGCCCTGAGTTAAGGAACTATTTCAGAAGGATGTGTGTTGCTAAATGTACCAAGCAGTCAGACCACGGCCAGTTCCATATGCTCGGGAGCTGTTTTTGGAAAACTGTGTCACTTGTTTAAAATGTTTTTCCAGGGGGAGAGGAGTGAGTTAAGGCTTATGAATTCAGTGGAGCACGTGACTGGTGTATCACCGTATCAGCTACCTGTCATTAACCCCTGTGTGGTGCCAGTGCCACCACCCCGCCTGCATGGAGGGGGCAGGCGTGTCGCTACAGTCAGAGGTGGGCTGCCCACAGGGAGGCGGTTTCGTCCCACCACTGCATTCAATGAACAGCTTTTAATAAACGTAAGTAGTCTCTGTCTATGTACAGGTGTGTTACCTTCCTCACTGGTGTGTTTGCTTACACAAACACAGTGCATACCTAGTTTGCACAAAGAAAATGTGTAACTATTAAAATATATAATTGCCATGCATGTCTTTGTAAACTAAAACATTTGGTGTTTTTCATCAGCTGGGGAGAAAAAAGGTGCTGAACAACAACCTATAGCAACTGTTACTCAAAACCTTCTACTTCAGTCCAATCCTGTCCCTGGCTATAGCTGGCACTAGAATTTCAGGGATTTGTGAAATGCCTTGAGTGTATGAACACTGCATCTGTCACACTGTCTCCAGCCAGTTTTAACTCCTGCAAATAAAGTTGTAGGCACCCAGGACTAGAAGGGATGATGTGGGTCATTAAACCTGGTCCCTGCAATTTGGGGCTATTCAATGCACTGGGTTTTCAGTTGGAAATATATCCCAAACTCTCTGCATGTTACAAACATTTCCCAATTTAATAATCTCAGCACTTGTCATAAAAGCCTGGAAGCCTCAAGTGTGTGCTGCACAAATGTGAGCTTTGTTTTCACCCCTTGCTGAAGCTGGAAGCTGAAGGCATTTCTGTGCATTTTCTGCTGCAGAATACTAGAGGGTTCCCCAAGTCCCCGTTATGCAGCAACGCCTTGGTCACCATGGTCTACCTAGGAAAGAGTAAGAATGTGTGTCTCAGTTATTACAAGGAGGAAATCCAAGTCTATCAGCAACATTGTGGATCAGAAAACATTTGTGTCTATAAAGGCAAGCTGTTGGAAGGAGGTAAGGATAGAGTCAGAGAGTTCATATTGATTCTGGCAACATCTTTTTTGGCTAAAACTTTGCCCTGGCATCAGAATGATTTCAGCTCAGCTTGGTCAAGATATATGCATCCAGGGATGTTTATACCATCTGCTTCCATATTAAATCTGGATCTACTCTCCCATAATTGAAAGTGAGGTTACGATTACTTTTGCAGTAATGGTAGAAGAGAAATTAGAGTATTAACAAAATACTTGTGGCTTAGGTTAATTTTCTATAAAGATATATGGTTAATAGAGTAGTTGTAGCAATAAACTGTCCTTAAAGAGGGGTTATCTGAGTTACTAAAATACATCAGTGAGTGCTGCTTCTTATTCCAGAAGGAAAACTACATAGTGGGAGCCCAGTTCCCATTTCTTTTTATGTGAGTGCAATTCCATCACACCAGTAAAAGATGAATTGTGTTCTGGGAGCCTGGACACAGGAAATGGCTGGGAGGCTCTGGCCTTTGTTCTGCTGTAGCAGTGAGTGGCCAAACTGACAGTGTGACACTGGTCTTAGCTGTCCCACCTTAGGATTCTGGGACTGGCAAGAGCCAGGGCTGTGTGTGCGGAGGGGTAGAGTTTAACCAGCTGTTGAACAGACCTGAGAACCCCAGTACCTCTCCACAGAGGGCTGGGTGCTGTGATGATGCAGTTGAGATGCAGCAATTGCAACAGGCTGACAGTGAAGTGTAATATTTTTCTTTGAACCCTTTCTTTCTGTGATTGCAGATACCTTCCAGTTCACCTCCAAGAGACACCAGGGTTTCCCGTTCAGCCTCACCTTTTATCTCAACGGGATGCAAATTGACAGGCTGAGCTGTTGCTGTGAGTACAAACATCAGAGGCGTTCCCGGCTGCGCGGCAGACACAGATACTTCAGGGTTCTCGATGTGGAGGGAGCATTTCCTTGCTACAGGTATGGAGACAAGTACCCTTTTCTCACAAGGACTTAGTTTCGAGAGAGTTTGACTTGTTTCTCTTCTTTGATCTCTGTGGCTCCACGCAGCTCTGTAGAGCCTGCTCTGTTTCTCAGCGCCCCATGGGCTGTGCAGGATGGAGGCTGCCTGTCGGGGTCTCACACCCAGGGGTAGCAGCACAGCCGGTTCCCCGTGCCTCCTCAGCCGCCCTGCGGTGTGCGCACGGCCGGGACAGTGTTTGTGTCGGAGGCGGCTGAGCACGGGCGGTGGCTGTGGGGTGGGGTACATGTGCCACCCCCGTGTCTGCGGCCAGAGTGGCAGTGAAATAAATACCGAGCATGCTGCTCAGTTAGCTGTGGTTTCCAGAGGCTTTTTTTGTGATAATTTATTTTTAAACAGCTCTGCCTCTGAAGTGAGATTCTGTTGTGATACCCCTGGCTTCAGAATAAGGCAGCACTGAATGTTTGCCATAGTTCAGAAACCAAATCTGTGCAGAAAGGTCTTGGGCTTCGGCAAAAGTCAGTGCTGTGACAAACAGCTGTTTCTGCTTAGAGGCTTTAATTTTCACAAAATCTTCCTTTTCTGTAATTGTTAATTCAGGCCAGACAAGTAAACTTATGGACACGTGGATAATTTAAAATCTTTTATGTTCTTTTAATAAATAATTTTTAAAAGAGCAGCAAGAAGTTGGAACAAGAGACTCTCCACAGAGGTCTACTCTGTTCCTTCAGATAAGGACTGAATTCTAAGGAAAAAAAACGCCACTTTATTGTACCATAGTTTTTTACTCCAGTCTAACAATGAACATGATTTATGTAAATTCATGCTCAAGGGAGTGAAAAGCATCTGAATTCAGAATGGATATAGTGGCTATAGATTTCAGGAAATGCCCAAATCTCAGGTTTTTGTGGTTTCTAGAAAGATTTGAAGTGAATTTTCTGAATTTAATATAGCATCCAAAAATTGGACTAATTCCTTCCTGAGTTACTCCCCCTTTCTGTCCCCCTCCCCCTCTTACTTGTAGTGATATCTCTCTTTCCTGCCTCTTATCAATCCAGCCAACCTTATCTGATGACTAAAAACCATCTCCATTAACCTGATTTTCCCAATAAATGAGAACTATTTTCACATCCTTTCAGGCCAAGTGGACTTGTGTTTGTTTTCTGCTCTGTGACACACATTGAATGCCCACTCTGGTTCCCAATAAAAGTCCCAGCTGATTTTCCCTGGTGGGTCAGGGCTTTTGCTCACAACGAGGTGATGCTGCAGTGGTTTCTGTACCATGCTGTAAGCCTTGTTCTGAGAGTTTTCTGCTGGCCAAGGTGCAGCATTTCTGTACAGCAGAAATGCTTCAGTATCTCAAAGGTCCCTGGAAAAAAACACCAGGAACAATGCATTAAGAGGTAGGACTCTTGTCCTGAAATTGTCATGTTTATGTTTTGTGCCCACAAAACAAAAAGATTTCTGGCTTGAATGACTGTGGCGTATTTCACAGTAGTTTGGAGTCAACTGGAATGTGAGGGGAATTGCAATCAAACCTTACATTAAAAAAGCAGTTTTGGGGGAGGAAGAGATTTTAAAACATAGTTGTCCATGAAGAAAATATGATTTCCCAGAGAGATTTGGGATTAGCTAAGGTGAAAGTTCCAGTTTCAGTTTCACCCTCTGTTTGCAGATTTGACCCTATGTACTACACACAGCATGGTGTCTTGGCCCTCATGAAGGGTGTAGGGTGGTGTAGGGTGGCTTTTCATGTCTCCAGTTAATGTTCCATCAGGATTAGGAACTCTGATCTCTTGTCTGGGCCTCCTGACTGTAAGAGAGAGAGAGCACATTGCTCCATTTTATACAAGAGGAGCAGTCTCAACAACCCATTCAAAATGCTTTGTTTTCCATCTGTTTAGGTTTCTTTTAGGTGGGCAAACAGAACAGAAACTGAAAATTATTAACTTTCAATCTTCTTCTTCCCCCACAGTTCTTAGACCCAGCATAAAAATTCAGAAACCCCCAGGCTTACCCACAAACCCTCAGTTATCACTCTACTGGGTGTTACAGCAAGATCTGGATCCAGAACACATCTGACTCAGAGCTCATCTGCCTTTCTCAGTGGTTCTGTCTTCACAGCCAGTGCTTGATGCAGCTTCAAATTAATGGACACTTGCAATAATTGTGGTTCTGCTCGTATGTCAGTTGTCACCTATAAGTGTAGGCAGCATTACTCTCCTCAAGGAAGAACTGCATCTGTGTTAGGGGAACTCTCAAGGATTTCAGGGTGCTCCTCCATGTGAGTCATTGTGGCAGTGCAGAGGCAAATGGGTACTTGGTTTCACTGCTAATAACAAACTGAACTCACTGTGTCTGCTGCCCTCCATTGTTCAAAGGAAGAAAAATGTGATACTTCTCAATTTGTGTTATTTTATAGGTGCATTATTGCGATGGGTCTGGACAAAAAGCTATTCCCTCCCAAGAGGAAGATTGAGTACCGTGCGGAGAAGCATGTGTGTTCCTGGGGACATGCTGTGCACTGCGAGCCAAGTAACAGCAGTGTTGAGCTGAAATCAAGCAAAAGTTCAGAGATGGTCATCTTACCAGGTCAAGAAACAAGTGTGGAAACTGTTGAGGAAACACTGGAGACTAGAGAGGAGTATGGAAGAGAAGAAATGGAAAACCAATCTAGTCAGGAGAGTGAAGATAGTCAGGAAGACACCAGTAAAAATGGTACAGTATTCCCAAACATGAGCAGGGAGTGAGAAATGGGAGACGATGATTCTGGAGAAGGTATGGGATTGTGGGCCTCCAGCTTTGACTGTGGTGGGAGAAATGTGGTGATGTCTGTATCTGGGCAATAGAATTAGAGGGGCTCCTTTCAACCATGCAGCAGGATGAGATGGTTTGCAAGAGCCAAGAAGGTGAGTAAGGAAGGGTGGTGAGGCAATGACACAGGTTCCCCAGAGCAGCTGTGCCTGCCCCATCCCTGGAAGTGTTCAAGTCCAAGTTAGACGGGGCTTGGAGCAGCCTGGTTTAGTGGAAGGTGTACTCCTCTGTGGAAGAGGTGTCGAGCTCAGTCTCTGCCTTTACTTACTCCTTATCACCGTCTTCTTTAGAGGCAATCACCTTTACAGAGAGATTTTAATTCCTACTTCCTGTTCCTGTTTTTGCTTTCACAGTTCTGCAGTGTTACTGCTCAGCTGACTTGTTAGTCCCTTCAGATGTGTGTTTGGGATTAATGAAGCCTTTTTGCTTCAGGAGGAACTGACCTTCTGACAGTTACCTAAGGAGGTCTCACTGCCAGCAATGCAATTGGAATCTCAATTGATTTTTAATACAAAAAAATAAATCTCCTTATTCCCTTAGTTCTCATTGTCTTGGTAATTGTTTATTTGCCTAACTGGTTCTGCATCAGGAACTCTTTCATTTCTGTCCTTGGTGTTCTGTCACTTCAGCATGTTAAACGCCCTGATGGAAGGAAAGGAGGTCAGCAATAAAATCTGTGAGGTGAGGAATGATGGCCACAAGGGACAGTTGGTGTGGCAGCAGTGACAGCTCGCCTGCATGGTGCAGGTGTGTTCCCTTGCCACTGCGTGCGCAGGGAGCCCGCAGCAGCAGTGGAGTGTCTGGATTTTAGGGGGGAATCACCGACACCTCTGTGTGCTGGCACCTGGGATGTGCACAGCACAGCTTTGGTGGCAAAGGGGAGTCTTCTTTAATGCATCTGCATGAAGAGGGTCTTCACCTACAGAACTGAGCAAAGTGCAGTGAAGGGCCGGGAGCTGGACTCGATGATCCTTGTGGATCCCTTCCAACTCAGCTTGTTCTGTGGTCTGTCAGATGTCACAGCTTGTCAGGCGAGTGCCTGGCTGAAATCCAGAATGTGGGTATAACAGTGGTAATTCTGTGCAGGCTTTGTTTGTACTGGGTTTTCCCCTGGGCCCTGAAGGAGCACGTTAGAGCAGTGTGATAAGAGAGTGCCTCTGCAGTGCCCTTTGGCTGGAGTTCATTAAATTCATTGAGCTTATAAGACACTTCTTTGCTATTTAGCCATGTCAATATGCATTTATCGTGCTTTGCACTACAGTATATTAGCTTTCTCCAGCTTTCTCAATTGCTTGTATTTTTTTTCATCACAACCAGTTTTTCTCCTTTCTGTAATGAGAGATTCTTACATTTAATTTTTGAGTTTGCCCAGCTCTAAATTTTTCTAATACTTTCCATGGCTAGTAATTTTGCTTATTTTGTTTTAATGTATTAATCATACTTGGTGCATCAATCAGTAGTTTTGCTGCATTTTTGCTACTCTACAAGGAACACAATGCTTTTTTATGACAATGTGCTGTTACAATTCCTATCTGTGGTCTTAGATGCTCTCATGGCTTTAAAAAGACTGAGCAAATTCAAGGGCAAAAGGAGATTAATTAAGTTAACTTCTGTCTGCTTAAAAAGAACTTTATTAATTATGAATTCTGTTTCCTGTCTCAAAGTACAATTCTTCTATTTTAGAATATGATGAAGATTTTGAAGCAGATGAAGAAGTTAATGAAGAGGGACAGACTGGTGATCAAATGAACGTAATGTCAGAGTCATCCTCCGATGATAAAAACCATAATTTAGACTATGGAAAGGAGAATGAAACCTCATCCCAGAAGGCACTGCAGGCCTCTGGCAGTGGGAAAGATGAAAGTGGTGGATATTCTGACAGGGACTCTGGGGATGATCAACAAGGTTAGTTTTGTTCATGACAGGGCTTAGAGAAGCTGACCTGATGCATGTTCTACAGTTTGTGTGTGTCCAGTATATATGTTGAGTCTGCTTAGGGAAACCTATTCCTTCTGAAATGGTAAAAGACAGCTGTTTAGTTCTACATCTGCTGCTGAAATGCAGGCAGCCCCCTGGCAGTGAGAGCACGGGCCTTTGCTGAGCTGTGTAGGTGCTGAGATGGAGAT
The DNA here is from genome assembly GCA_013400235.1 of Oriolus oriolus. NCBI lineage: Eukaryota > Metazoa > Chordata > Aves > Passeriformes > Corvidae > Oriolus > Oriolus oriolus. The sequence goes on from VXBT01002919.1 coordinate 25,222, forward strand.
GGAGCCAGGCAGCAGGCTGGCTCTGAGAACGCAGGCAGGACAGCCCTCCGTGTCAGCGGGCACTCACGTACGGGAAGCTGCAACCCCTCACACCTTCTGAGGGGTCCCAGGTTTCTTGGAGCAACATGTTTTTCAGAACATGCACTTCTGCATGGATTATAGTTCTGACACTTTTATTTACTAAGCCTGACTGGATTTTTCTGCCTTGAGTTAGACCAATCTCTTCTTGAGCCCATGTAGATTGTGGACAGCAGCAAGGCTGTGCAGCAGTCAGCTCTTCTGTTCAGCTCACTGTTAGGTGAAGGATTACTGCCTTTTTTCCCCTCAAATTTTCCTTTTATGAATTTAATATGATGATATCTGTGTGTTTTTTTAGAGGAGACAGTGAACTTCATCTCGAGTTCAACCTGAAGGGTTTACACAGGATTTTGGAGATCTTTCTAATATTCAATGAGTTAACAGAAGGGCGCTGAGGGATTGTTGCTGTGGTTGGAGTCTTTTTTCAAATGAAGCTCAAGAGTCTATGCTAAACCCTGTCTGAGCTGTATTTAGAGATGCATTTGGAGGTGTATTTCTGTGTGATTGATAGAACTACTCTGGTTTGTTTCCATTATCAGAAAAAAACCTCCATGTTAAATGGCTTTCATTTTAATACTTCATACATCTGCGCAATGTTCTTCTATTTACACTTACTGGAATTTTGTCACAATATCCTCAGATGGTGTAATTCAGAGAATGCTATTGGATGGGATTGGGTCCCTTTGTGAGTGCCCAGTGAACGCAGATGCTTAGTGACAAATACTAAATGAAAGTGCTGTTTGCTGTTTTCAGAGAGGAGGCCTGCGGACTCTCTCTCATCCATGAGCACTCAGTGCAGCACTGAGACTGACTCTCATGCTGAAATGATGACAGACAATGTGAATGGCAAAGAGGAGTGCAACATCAAAAGTACAACTGATAGCGCAGCACACGTGCACTATGGAAATGAGAATGGGGAGAAGAAACTGCTCGGAATGGAGGAAAATCAGGAGACTTCTGCCCTGGAAAAGAAAGGAATAGATGAAGCAGAAAAGATAAAACCAGAAGATCTAGCAGCAAGGGAAGATACTAGAATTTTTCCTGAAAACATAATGGCAATGCAGCATCAAAATTCTGAGGTTAATGGGGAATTCAAACAGACTGGGTCAGGAGAAAGTAACATGAATGAGGAGGAGAAATGTCTTCCAGTGCCTTGGGAAAGCAGGGTATTGAACAGGGAGGATGGCAATGAAGAGTGTCCTTGGTGTGAGGAAGGAGGTGGTGAGTACAGTCCCTCTGCATAGCTCTGCATGCCTGTGCTGCTGTATTTGCCTTTGTACTCATTCTTGGTGCAGCACGGGGAGTCTCTGGACTTCTTCAGGCTGCTGGAATACACTGTGCTGCTGTGAGCTCAGTATCCACTCAGAATGTAACACTGGCTCGGTGTTTCTCTAAGGATTTGTCCAAAAATGAATTTGAAACCATTTTAAAGCTGAGATGGCTGGATGGCTTCTACTCCCCTTTTGCTCTTTAATGGTTTCTCTTTCTTGCTTCCTGTTTTCTTTGTGATAGTTTCTGAAGATTGCAAACCAGTCCAGGAGGAAATAGCAAAAGCAACTGAAAATGATGATCCTGTGGATTCTGTCCCTGAACCTGGTGATTTGCGTGCCAGTGAGGGAGAACAGAACGCAGCAAGTACAGAGTGTGATGCCAGTGGAGGTAAGGCTGGCTGTCAGTCAAGGACAAGGATTAAATCTTACTCACCTGAAGTCTTTTAACAGAAGTGTTTGCCCTTTCCCTTTCCTTTGGCTATCAAAGTCTCCTTGTGCTTTTTTTCTTTCCTGACTTGTGAAAAATCAGGTGATGACTAGCTGGCATCTGTAGTCATATATAATTAATGCTTTTTTGGCAGTTAAATGGTTCTAGGAGAAGAATCCAGGCCATGAAAAAACTGTGAGTCAGGAAAATAGCTGTGGAAAGCAGTAGTGAGGTTCCATGTGCTTCCAGGTAGTGTGCAGCCTCCTTGGGAAATGCCTTGGTTCCCAGGGACAGGAATCAACCCTGTATTATTCCCTGGTGTAATTACAGAATCCACAGGAAGCTGAGCGTTCTTCCTCCTTTGTGTGCATACTTCAGATGAGCAATTTGCCACCTATTTCTGACTTTCTGAGTGTCACTGTCAAGCTTATAGGTGGTGCACACACACACACACATGAGCTCCCTGCAGGCAGGGAGAGGGGCAGAGCAGGCAGGACTGGCATGACTGGCCTTGTATCAACATTTTTCCTTAAATTCTTTATGCCAGATGCCAGAACAGCAGCACTAAAGACATAATCAGAGCGCAGGGATGCAATGAGAAGCAGCACAGCAAGTTCTCTTTGGGTGCCCAGGCTGATGTCCCTTACTGCTGGGCAGAAATGGCACCTTTAACATTAACTCTGTAAAGCATGTAACACTGACATGGTGCTGAGTAAACCTGTGTTTGATTATTTCCTAGTAGCACCAGATGGAAATTTCTTGGCAGAAGGGAGGAGCAGCCTTGATGTGCAGGAGGCAGCAGGACAAGCGGAACGAGAAGGGCAGGGACAAGCCCTGGAGCAGGACGGTGCTGCTGAGGGAGATGCTGGCAGCAGAGAGGCTGGAGGAAAAGCTGCACAGGCGGGGAATTCACTGCCCCAGGCAGACACGGGGGATGCGCTGGAGGAATCCGCACCTGAGGAAGGCACCGTGGCAGAGGAACATCCCAAGGGAAAGGGGACAGGGGAAGCAGTGAAAATGGGCACAGAAGTGTCACCTGGGGAGCAGGAGGTGCTGGTGGAGGGAAAAGGGCCAGCTGGGGCACTGCCAGGATGGGAGGCAGACAGAGCTGTGTCTCAGGGGCAGGAGGGGGCTGGGGGGATCACTGAGGAGGAGGAGGCTGCAGAGGAAGGCCTCAAAGGAGTGGTAGGGCCCCCGGCAGAGGAGGAGGTGGGTGAGCCAGTGTCTGAGACAGGGGAGTCCCTAGGGGAGGGAGGGTCTGCAGGGAAGGGCACTGTGGTGGGTGCTGTGTCAGAGGGAGAGGAGGCTGTGGAGGATGCCGGCGTGGCAGCAGATGGGATTTCCAGAGTTGTCGGCCCTGAAGGAGAAGAAGCTGTTGTTGAAGAAGACATTTCTGAAGGGGAAGAGGCTGTGGGGAAGCCTGGGGCTCTCTGGGAAGCACTAGCGGATATGGAAACAGGAGAAGCAATGCCTGGAGGGGAAGGGTTTGTAAAGCCAAGCGAGTTTTCCCAGCTGAAAGCGTCAGGGGAAGAGTGGATGGAGATGGGGAAAGCTGTCTCGGGAGCAGCAGCACTTGAGAGTGCTCAGGCATGGGAGGTGGGAGGGAACACTCTCCGGAGAGTGGAGGACACGATGGAGGAGTCTGCGGAGCCTGACAAGGGTCCTGTACTGGAAGTGGCACCTGGGCTAGGGGCACTGGGGGATGCTCGGGGGGATCCTGTCACTGAAGGGTCATCACAGGTGGAGGAGGCGCCGGCAGGGCAGGAGGAGGAGGGTGCAGCAGAAGCACTTTGGAGTGGAAACCCGTCTGCGGGCTGCAAAGCAGAGACAGAGATAGCAGTGGAAGGAAAACCCGAAGGAGAGGTGGTGGGAGGGTCTGCAGAGGCAGCCGGAGCGGGCCCGGGAGGTGAAGAGGATGCCACAGATGGAGCAGCAGATGCAAAGGAGCCGGCAGCTGGGACAGAGGGGTGGCTGAGGTGTGGAAAAGCGAGCGGGAAGGGGAGGTCTCCCGGCGAGGGGCTGGGGGACGAGACGGCGCTGCCGCCCCCGGGGCTGTGCGTGAGCCGGGCAGGGGAGCCCGGGCTGGTGGCCATCGCTGTGGTGGGCGGCCAGGCCGGGCGAGGAACCCTGGCCGGGTGTTCGGCAGTGGCTGGGGGTGGCGGGGTGGGCACAGGGGCGATGGCACAGGAGGGGGTGATAGGAGCGGTGCTGGGGGCGCAGAGCAGGACAGGGCCGGCAGTGGCAGAGGAGGTGCCAGCCGAGGGAAGGGGGGCAGTCGGGGAGTCTGGGAGGGACAGGGAAGGGGTGGCCGATGGCCCTGCGGCTGGTGGGCGAGAGGTGAACCAGGAGGCAGCAGCAGGGGGCGAGGGAAGGGGACCAGTGCCCGCGGCAGGCGAGGGCCAGGGCGAGGCGGCGCGGGAGTGGGGCGCAGTGCGGCTCGTGGCCCCCCGGC
>VXBT01002919.1:29455-75941 GCA_013400235.1 Oriolus oriolus
CCACGGCTCGGAGAAGGGCTTGGAACAATGTCTCTGAGGGATCAGCCGACTGCAGAAACCTCCCCGAGCACCCCTGCCCGTGGGGATGGGGGAGAGGAACCGAGGGGCAGAGGGTTCACAGGAGGCGAGGGGCTGTGCCAGGGCACCCAGCCGCAGCTGGCAGCTCCAGGGACAGGGACAGCGCGGGGCAAGGACGGGCGGCAGGAGGAGGGGATGGAGCAGGCAAGAGTGAAAGCCGAGGGGGAGCAGGCGAGCCCCTGTGAGAACACGAGAGAGAGCGAGGTGGTGGATGTCTCGGCGAGCGCAGGGAGCGCCGCTGGAGCCGGGGAGCAGAGGAAGGACAGTCCCGTCGGAGCGAGCCCGGGTGTCCCTGGCGCGGGCGGCAGGAGCCGCAGTCCCCGTCCGGTGAGTCCTGCGCGGCTCGGCCACTGCCCCCAGCAGTCCCCGGGCTGATTCGCGTCAGAGACACAGGCTGCACCACCTCGTCCCATTCCTTATCCATTACTTAAATGTCTGCTGATGGTAGCTGCGTCAAGGGATGATAAATCCTTTTGGGTGGGGCTTCTGCATTCTTTCTTGTTTCCAAAATCCCGTGCAAATCCCTTTGCTGTGGCCCTAATTCTCACAGCCCCTCCGGCCTCTCTCCCCTCCGGCCGTGCAGAGCAGCTGTCCCTACCCAGCACGTCGCAGTCCTGGTGGCATTGGGTGAGCCCTGGGAGCGCTCGGCTTCCCTGTTACTCTGGCCTCTCCTCGGGGGAGATGTCACAGCAGTAGCTCCGAGTTCAGCGCGTTTTCTGTGACATTTTGGTCACTGTTTCGTAGGACGGTGCGAACCCAGACCTAGTCACCGTGTCCTCAGAACAGCCTCAGGATGGGGAAGAAACTCTGCTCTGAGCTTTCTCTGCAGCTCCTCAGTGTTGTGTCCTGCAACATGCACTCAGCTTGCTGTGGGTTTGTGCGGTTGGGATGTCACTCCTCTGTTTACTCTGCGAGTACCACAACCACCTGTCACGTTTCACTGGAGCAGCTCCTCAGTGTGCAGCAGACAACTGAAACAAGCTTGTGTTTGCCAGCCCAGGAAACAGCACTCCTTTGGAATGATGAAGACAATAATCACAAGGATTGTTCCACAGCTGTCTTGCTTGTTTTTCTTGAAAACCAGAGAAATACTGGACTGACTGAGCTTCCCCTCCTCCCCCAGGCACCACTTGCTCCTGCAGGCGGCCAGGGCTTTTAGCCTGGGAACTTCCCCACCCCATTTTAGGGGAAGGGAGCACTCCTGCATGCACAGTGCCCCCTGTGCCAGGAGGCATGTGGGGGGCTTCCCTCTCCTTGGGCATCCAGGCCTGCTGCTGGCCACACTTCAGGGCATTTGAAATGTTGTTGAAAGTTGTCGAATCAGAACAATTCTAACAAGTATTTGTAAATGCATAAAGCCTGGCCTTCACAGAACCTCAACTGAGGCTGCCAGGAGTGTGGTCATTTTAGAGTTGTCTCAGCCTGGTGCTGGCTGCTCATCTCTGCTGCCCAAGGCTCTTCTCAGCTCTGCCGCACCTCTGGCAACACTGGGGCCCCCTAAGACCATTTTGGGCTGGGCACCTGGGGCTGGGTGTGCAACAGCTCTAGGCCCTCTAAGCTTGGTGGGTGCAGCAGACTCAGCCCCACACAGTGGGGGGCTGTAACTGTGTTTTCAAGTAGGGAAAAGACACTGGAATGAACAGAATTTTGAGTGGATTGGTGCTGTGAGTTACTTCAGATCAATGTACAGGGAATTGGAAACTCAAATGTGATCAAGTGGTTGCTGTGTGTTTCCTCCTGGAGATGGTTGCATTGGTGTGTTCAGTCTGCACACATTCGTGCTAAGGACTGTCAGAGGGTTGTGCTTTCTGTGTACATACCCACGCCTGCTTGTTCGCTCAGGTCTATTAAATACCTGTACCAGTCTGTGCAGCTCCTTCAATTTGTGCCAATGGTTTAACTGTAGGCATTACCCCTGCCAGTGCAGCAGGGCCTCGAATTCAGTGTCTGTCTCTGCTTGCCAGTGGGCTGACTGATGTTGGGCTGAGTGCTTGTGCCACTAAAGCGGCCTTGTGCAGGTGCCCCTGTAAAGCTCATGCCCAGGGCTGCGGGCGTGGCCCCACCTGGGTGTTCGGACACCTGGGTGGCAATTCCAGGGTTACAGGTGAGCAAAGACAGAGGGATGCAGGGATTTGCCTTTGCAGGGATTCCCTGGGAGCCCCTCTGGGGCTGCAGAAGACCCAGGGCATCAGAGAAGGCCCTGATGAACAGAGCAGTGTGATTGTAAGGAACTGGAATGCTGACAGTTCATTATTTAACATTCTTGAAATACTTATAAGTGACACTTATGTGTATGATTGTAACAGTTGGGGGAAAGAATCCTATGGTTAGGAACACATATGTGGACTTCCAAAACATTAGTGTCCCTGTCATTTGAGCAGGCAGAAGTTTTGTAATAAGCAAAACCATGGAAATGGATAATCGTATAGGTTTGGAAATGCTTCCCATGGTCTCTTCTGCTCTCCTATATGGTGCTAATTAGTAATTAACTTCAAAGTGAAAAGTAGGTTGCATTTAGGGAAAAACAGGATGTGTAGCAAAAAGAAAAAAGACTAATTATTAAAGTGAGCATATGTGAGCAAAGCAAACTATCCAACAGTGCTGCCACTGGCAAAACTCATTCTTGGCTCATCAGGAAGGCTTCTCTAACTCCCTGAAGTGTCAGGTATTTTCAGTTGCCTGTCACTGGCTGCTGATGGTTGTGCCTCAGATGTGTCTCACACAGCTGGAACCTGGTGACATTCCACAGCTGAAGAGATGCATTTCATCAGTTCAAAACCATGCCAGCTGTGCACTGCGGCACAGGATGGGAAAAGTTTAAAGTCCAGCTCCTGGAACTGGGCACCAAGCCCTGCCATTGCTGGCAGAGATGAGGAATGGTGACTCACAGACACCACCTAGGACGCTGGGTGCAGACAGCAAGGGCAGCTCATCCATCTGTCCGAAACAAGGGCTGCAAGGTGAGTTTCCTGGCTGGGAATTGCCTGAGTGGTTTTGGGGCTCAGCTGTGCAAACCAGACATGACCGAACCCTCTGCCTGCCCGTTGGGGCTGAGCCTCTGCAGTGGCCCTTCTGTGCTGAGCCAGCTGTGCTGTCCTGGCTGTCCTGTGCCGTGCCAGCTGTCCACTGATTTTTCAGATATGCCGTGCCAGCTGTCCTGCTGTGGCGTGCCAGGGGATGTTGGGACCTGCTGCAGGGATGCTGGGCTCACTTCTGGCTGCTGTCCAAATCCTTGCCTGGTTGGATGCCAGATTATTTTAATCTAGATCACCTATTGCTGATATGTTAAACAATTTAAAATATCACTACAGCTGCCAGGCACTGGCAGGTCTCCAAAGCAGGGTAAGAATCCTCTTGGCATCTCATTCTTGGTAAATATTTCGGTGTGCTGGGCTCCTCAGGCTTCTCTGGGAACAGCACAGGCTACTTGCACTCCCACAAACTGCTTTGGAACATGTTCTACTCATTTACATTTTTCAGAGTTTTTGTTTGTTTTACTAACTGATCACTCCTACGAAACATGTTTTCCCCCGAGCCTGATTTTCTTCTGTAGAGAGCAATTAACTAAGACATTGTTTCCTTCAAGGAACCAAAAATTTTAATTAGTATTAAAATTATTTGCAAGCACTTGTCTTTGTAAAGAGCCTTGTAAACTAAAAAAGTTTTGCATTCTGATTTTTTTTTTGTTGCTTCCATGTGTTCCCCTCTGACGTATTCTGAGAAGGTGCTCAGGGATGACACCAGCAGCTCAGGTATCAGTGAGTACACAGAGGTATTAATGCACATGAAGTCTGCTTCCTTGCTCCAGTTTTGTTTCTCTAATCCAGTTTAGTTTCTGGTTTCCAGGCCCAGTCACTAAATGCAGAGTCACTGCACAGTTACTTCAAGCAAGGGAAAAAGACAGAAGGCAGAGGTATTTGTAAGAAAAAAATTCCTATTGAAAAAGAATCTTAGTGCTGGAACTGATTTTTCAGATATGACAAAGGATCCTTTCTGCATCCTCAATGTTTCTGGCCAATGCCAGACCAAGGAATGACACCTAATCTCTGTGCACCCTCTTTCATCAGCCTATTCCCTGCCTGTGCTTCTGTAGCTGTGCCATATGGAGCAGATGATAATCTGGCCAATTAGAATCAGGTAGGGAACTTCCATCAGCATCCCAGATGCACCTTCTCCCTTCTGCTCTGCCCCTCATCCATCACAGCATGCAAACTGCCAGCCTTGCATGTACTTCTACAAAGAGTACAACAGATTTCCTCCAGTTGTAGACAAATCTGGATGTTGTTTTGTTGTGGTTTGCTGGAGCTTTATATTTCCTTTTGTTCAACCCCTTCCATGGAAATCTTGTGGCTTCTTGGGCCAGGAGATTGCGGACAGGGTCAAGCAGGTCTCCTTGTGAGCCCCACCCCAGGCTTTCCTATGTATTTATTCTGACATTTCCATAGTCCCAGCAGCTGCTGGCATAAGTGGAATTGCATGTGAGACATGAGCCCAGCGGAGCAGTGGTAACCACTGACTGGTACCAGGGGCTGGTGGGGGGAGAGCTGTAACAGAGCTGCACTTACAGCTTCTCCCCATTCGACTCTTCAGCAAGTGAAACAAAACAAATGGAAAATGACCTCTAAACTTTGCTTAGTGAAATCTTTCCCATTTCTATTGCTTCAGGACTATGGAAGTAATGGCAGGTGTGTCAGAAGCATGGTCAGGGCCCACCAGGCAGTCATAGTTCATGTCTATCACACTGCTTGAGGCCTCACTGCAGACCTGCTTCGGGATCGTGGCTGTAGAAACACATCCATCCTCAACAGTGTCCACAGCACACTGCCCAGCAATGGTAAGTACTGATTCCCACTCAGCCAGGAAGGCAGCTCTGCCTTGTCCACACATACAGTATTACAGATAAATTTTTTTAATTTGAAAAAAGACCCCAGAAAATATCAGTGCTGTTAACTCTCCAATTGCTTCTAGAGGAAGAGTTCAACTTCTGCTACCCTGCCTCTATTGTCTTTTTTAATGCCCCATGGTCAGAGCTGCTGCTGCAGGGCCTGCTGGTGGCACTGGGTGCCCAGCATGATGGCATCCTGACACAGGTTTACTTCAAGTCAAAAATGCCACTTTGCACTGTGTTAATGTTTGTGACACAATTTTACACAATTTCCTCCTGGTTGAAAGTTTGTTTTGAAGTTCCTGTGTTGCTTTTTGTAAGCAAACAACTGAAGGGAAGCTTACACTCTTCGGGAAAAACAATCCCTCAAACCAAACCAAGTGGATAAGGAAACACAGATGTCTGGAGGAGTTCAGGGAAGGTGGGCATCCAGATATGTTCGTGTTCTCAGTGAGCAGTGCAGCAGTGCCCAAGGGTCAGGGCCCTGATGAGCCCCTGTGGCTGGGGCTGCTGTGCTGGGGAGCTGCATCAACCCATGGAGCAGGAAATGGGACACAGGATGTGTCTGGGGCTGTGGGGAACTCAAAAACCAACCAGGTCTCGTTCAGAACCCATGAACAGGAACAACTGAGCCCCCACAGTGGGTGGATGGAGGTGAGGCTTACAAGCTGTTCCTTGTCTTACTGGGGATGGGGCTGGCAGTTCCCAGGTACCTCCCAGCAAGGAGATGCTCAGGGCTGTCCAAGCCAAGGACATCCTGCCTCAGAGCTCTGGAATATAACTGATGTCTCTTTACTTTCATCTCATTGTGTTATCAGTGCCCAAGATGAAAATGCAGCATTCCCATGATACAGAACAGCAGCACAGCACCAAACCCAGCCCTTGGGCAGGTCAGCTGAGGGAGATGCAAAAGCAGAATGCAAGACAGGGACATTTGTCATCAACACTAAAGCTGTTCAGTCCAGGGATCTCAGTGTGACACTCAGGGTTCAGCGGTGCAGCGAGAGCTGCAGGTCGATGGCTGGGCTGGCGGCAGGTGGACGGCCCCTCCCTCAGCTGCTGTCCTCAAAGCTGCCGCTGCTGCCGCAGGAGTGGAACCTCATGGTGCTCAAGGGGTCGGACACGTACCCTGCCAGGTGCAGAGAGAGGGTCACCTGTGGCCTGGCACAGCCGCGGTGCTCCCCGGCCCCCTCCCCGCAGTGCCCGCGGAGTAACCGGCGGCAGCGCTCCGTGAGCTCGCAGGAGCGCTCGGCACCAGCTCACCGTTTTTGTCCACGGGTGGGTACTGGAAGTTCCTTCTCATGTCATCCAGAGACTGGCCCTGAGAAGGGGGTTGCCCAGTGCTGCAATTTAAACAGGAGGTGTCAGTTTAGGTAAGACTGATGATGGCACATCTGCAGACCACGAGAACTGTTTTCCCAGAGTGGAAGGAAAGGGCAGTACCATGAGACATCAGCCTGGGGCCCGGCCACAGCAGTTCAGTAAACAAAAAGCAAGAATAAGTCATGAAGTGAGACCATGACCCCCAGGCACACTGGCAGTCATCTACCCTTCTCAGAGTAAGTGCCCTCAAATACCCCACTGGGGGCTTCACAGCTGTCCCTGGATTGCCATCTTGGAAGCAATTCCAGGCATCAGTCCAGGGTCATTGACATGTATTTTATGTGTCACTGCTAAAAGGTGCAGATACATTTGCAAATACATTTCTCAGGCAAGGAAGACAGTGGAATTATCTTCCAGTCATGGACCAAACCCACTGTCGTGCCAACATGTTGTTCATCCCCGATCCTAGAGAAGAGAGTCGCTATGTTTGCCCTTGACATCAGTTCTCCCACTGGTAGGCTATAATACCTCAGGTATTTACTTAATGGTACAATAATATAGAGAACCCACGTGTGTCCCTGCCTTAAAAAACATCAGGAGTTCCTCTTACCATTCTGTGGGCATGGAATGAGTGATACACAGTTTTCAGGATGCACCCTGGTAGGAACAGTGGCAGCGATGCTGACTCCCACAAACCTCTGTGAGGCTCTTCCTTACATAGTTGTCTCCTGCCTCTGTACCTGCTGGAAGGCTCTGGATTCTGTCTTTCTGTCTGTCCATCTGTCCCTTCCCTTCTCAGCAAGGACACTTTCACATTCCCCCACTGCCCTCCCAATGGCAGTCTGGGCTCTGTGGTGGACACAGGTGATGGCACAGGGCTGGTGGTACTCTCTCCTGGTCCTGCCACACCACCTCCCAGCAGCATGGCCTACTTCTCTCCTTCAGCCATCTCAGTGGGAGCCTTCCAGAGCCCTCTGCCTCCCCCAGGCCCCGCGGCGACTCGTACCCACCCCTGTGACCAGGCAGCGTACGCTCGTGCGTTCAAGGCATATTCCAGCTCAAATCGACTGCGCAGTGCGGCGACGTGGCTGCGCCCAGGGCCGCCCCGGGCCACCAGGCAGTCCGAGGAGGAGGAGGGAGACAGGGACCCGCTGCTATTGCTGGAGGCTGGAGACATTAACTGGGTTAAAAAAAAACATAAAGGTACCATTATGGCATATTTACAAGTCCTTTTTCATCTTCCTCTCTCATAAGTCGTATCCCACTTTTCCTTGGACTTTTCCAGCAGCTCCAAAGGCAGCGCTGTCCTCAGCTGCTGCCACTGTCCCTGTCCCCACTTGCACTCCCATCTGCTTGTACACACACAGACCTCCCCTGCTGGGAGCCAGGTCCTTACCTCAATATTGCACAGACACTCCTCTAACTTTGTGACAACTTCTGAAAACTCTGGTCTCCCCTGTGAACACAACAGGAAAACCAGAGCAGGGTTAAAAATGGAAGGGGACAGATCTGATATGATTAGATTTACACACAGGGAAGGGATGAGTCACAGTCCCCATTGTTTCCCCTCTCCGAATTTCATGGCATAGCTGTCAGTCTCTTTGGGAATCTGATGAAAACTGCAAGTTCTGTGCGGAGCTACAACATAAAGATGTGTGTGCATATGAACTTTAACTGCAATTAATCTCTTTTTCTGTAACAATTAGATTTGAGCTAATAATGACTAGATCACAAAAATACTATCAGTAAATTATTGGCTCTGCTCTTCAGGTTGACTTTCTCTTTGCCCATGAACAGGACTTTGGACACAGCAACAGCCGTGACGAGCAGCGGACAAGTTCCTGGCCAACCTGCCTGTATGGCCATCCTCCTCCCTCCCTTGTCCATGTACCTGCACCTCTCCATGGCTGCTCCACACTGCCTGCCCAGCCTCCTCCTGGGCAGGTGTCTCTATCTCTGCATGCCTCGTGGCAGAAGGATTTCTGGAGGCTGTGCTCGGGACAGGACTGGGCAAGTGAGAGGAATGACAAGTAGCCCTCCATCTCTTATTGCCTATCAATGTCCTGTCCCAGCTCACAGTTCAGCCTTCCCAGGAAGCTCAGGTGTGACTGAAGCAGCACATACAGCACTGTTTGATAGGGAAGGGCTGAGAATACCTTAATGAGGTAACTGCTAAACAAGCTCCTCATTCCCATCACATCATTCTCAACAGAACTGCCTGCAAGAGGTAGGCGTGATTTAAGGGCTTTAGGACAAAGCCCAGTAGCTGTCCCAGAAGTCCTCCAGTCCAGGAGTGACAGCAGCCCTCTCATCCATGAGGGACATCAGAGGGATAACACACACAAACGAGGCTCCAAGTTTTATCCCTTTGCGAGAAAGCATAGTAACAAACTGGGCACTGAATGCTTCGCTTTCTCAGAAGGGTAGGAAGAACGTGACATGTCCATTTTCACTCCCACAGACTTGTCTGCGTCCACAGGAAAGGGAGGGAGAAGAGTGTGTTCTCTCCACACTGGTGGCTGAGCAGGGGAGCAGCGGGGGCTGGTCTGAGAGCTGGGGTGCAGAACTCACAGACTCCTCCCGGTGCCTCCAGCCAGGGGTGTGACAAGCTGGGGCAGGGACAGGATTTCCCCAGGGATATGTGTCAGTCCCTTGGGTGATTCCATCCTCAGCTAGTCTTTAAAGCCTTCTGCTCTTCTGACTGACCCAGTTGCTCTGCTGCCACTCCACTGAGACCTTCCACTTGGAAAAACACATTGGGATGACACTGGTCCTACAAGAACCTTGGGCTCCATAAGCCCTGCTATGAGTAACTTACTCCTAGGACAGCAGTGTGAAAAATGACCTTGGCAAAACCCACCCTCTGGACACAGAGCCCTTCCCAGAGACACTGAGTCCTCCAAGCTGGCTCCTTGTTAGCTGAGGGAAGACTGGTGGGAAGAAGGGAGATCCTATTGGATGACTGGGCACAAACCTGACTGTGAGAGGATCTCAGTGGTTCCTTCTATAAAAGAGCTTGGTTAAAAAACCGTATCTGACCATTAGCATGTCCCTGAGCTCCAGTTTACAAAGTGTTCATACTCATTTACTGCATGTGCCAAGCCCTGTCACCTCCAGTGGAACTTGATCAGCATCCATCAGATTTGCCCGCTGGAGACCATGGAAGAATGGACTATAACTTTAGAGCTGCACTCAGTAAAACTAAAATGTTTACTTCTTTACAGAGCTCAGCCCTAGGCCTTATGGCAAATTCTCTGGCTCTAATTAAAGCTCACAAATCCAATTAGCCAATGAAAAAGGCCTCTCAGGAGATGCCGCTAATCTTCTAATCACCAGTTTGCCTTTGGAAACAGCTGCTGTCAAAAGTTTCTGGGAAACAGATGTTCGAGCACCTGATAAATAGAAACAGGGACATGGCACATGGGAACTTGTTTTCAGCCGGGATGAGCCTTGAATGAAATTAAAGACAAATAAAAGGATACATTTTCTAATTTGGAGGCATTTCATGGCCATCCAGAAAAACCCCTTCAGGTATACCCCATTTTCTGCCTTTTTTTTCTTTAAACTGAGCAGATCTTGTGGATAATTTTGGCCTGTGAACACTCATTGAGCCCCAAAACTTACAATTTTTTCTCTAACAAATGACAGCAAAAGACCTTTAGTAAAGTTAAATAAAGCCGAATAAAGAACAGTAGCAAAAAAACTTCAATAAAAATAATTTTGACAAGTTTTTGCTCACATCTTGTGCAAAGTTCTGTCCATCCATGGGCTGACTGAGCTATCAATTGTTTTATAGCTCTGTCCTGAAGCTCTAAAACACTGGCAAGATGAAGTGACATTGGAGTGGCACTGATGGGTAACAAACTGTGCTGGGAGTCTTAGAAGGTAATTTCTCCTCATAGGGGCTAAGTGGCTGTGGGAATGCTGACAAGACACAGGGACTGCACCCATCTCAGTGCTTGCTTCAGTCAACACTTTAATATTAGTACATTTAAAACCAGTGTGTGTTACATGCTGTCACTAGCTGCTCCTTACAAAAATCTGAGAGCAGCAAGGAATGTTCTACTCATTCTGTGACAGCTCAAGTCATAATCAGCATTACATGATTAATTAAGTTTTGTTGAAAGGCTGAACATTAATTTACTTCCCTCCTCAATTCACCAACTCTCCTGTATTTCCTGACACACCCCGTTATCTGCCCGGGGGCTTTCTGCAGTGACTCTTCCTACAGAAACTGTGATTTTGGGGGTGCCCATTTTCCTGCTGCCAGGGCACTCACCTCAGGACAGGCGTTCCAGCCCCTCATCAGCAGGGCAGAGATGGGCTTGGGGATGGAGTAGCCGATGGGCGGGCGGATGTGGTGATAGGCCATGTCCGCCGCCGCCGCCGCTGCAAGGGACAGCGCAGAGACACCTGTTAGCCCCGCGGCCACACGGATCCCGGGAGCACACCTGCCCGCTACTGAGACACCCAGCAGGAATGGAAACGCTGAGCCATCCAACCTACGAATAAAGGAGGTGGGATGGAGCCTGGAGGTTAAAGGAGCCTTTTCCAGTCAGACCGAGAGCAGAGCGAGATGCCCATCACCACAGCCACAGGCCCACCTCTGGTCACAGGTCAGACAGCAGGGAGGGTCCCACTGGCAGAGGGGGCTGAACCCTCCCTCCTTACCCATGCTGGCTCTGACCACGTCCTGCAGCGCTCATGACCTCTAACAACTCCTGTCAGACATCCAGGGGTCAGAATCTCAGGAGTGCAAAATGCAGCCCTGGAAATGTTGCTCCGCTGTTGCACAGTCCCCCCCTCCCCCGGTTTGTGGGTGCTGTCCTCAGGTACACAAGGAGATGTACCAAGGAATGGCTCTGCAATCCCAACACCCCTGTGAGAGACAAAAAAGCCTGTGGTCAGAGTGTCTTGTTCCTAGTCCTAGGCCTAGATAGGATAGTTCTGTGCTTTTCACCAAATGCAGTATCTTAGCACTTAATAACACACTTCAGTAAGATACTGGTCAAAATTAGATGGTGTAGCTACTTCTCTAGTTTAGAGGAATTTAAAATATTAATTAATTGAGCATGTTACCTGGCTTCAGGTGAGCAAATGGAATTTCCCCTGTTAACAGCTCCCACAGGCACAGAGCGTAGCTGAAGACGTCGGCTTTGATGGTGTACCTTGTGCACTGGGTGAACACCTCAGGGGCCATCCAGCGCAGGTTCTGCGCACCAGGAAACAGCAATCACATGTTAGCAGTGTTTGCTTCCTCATACAAGCACCTATTCCTGTATTTGTATGTTTGTTTTCCTTTGTTTCCTTATTTCCTGCCTCCATCACTCCATAAAATAATTGGTAATCTGCCAGGAAAAATTTTCACCTGGTTTGCAAAATCTAGTCAGTGTGTTACTGTGCATGATATGTAACTGCATTAGCTTGGTGCTATCTCAGCTCCATAGAGCCAGGCTGAACAGGCTTTAAACATGACAGTAGGGTGGGAATAAAAACAGAACCCCAGGCTCAAGGTCTGGAAACCACATCATATGGCCCGAGAGATACATGCATATATGACACACAATAAGAATTAACTACTGCTCCAGCTGGCAGAAGTAAAAGCTGACAATAGCTGCATTGGACTGGGGCCTGCTCTCTTGGGGTCTTGCTGCTCCCTGCAGACCCCCAGTTCTGAGGCTGCTTCACGAGCAACCAGTCTCTCCCTGGGGTGACAGGTTCAGGGTGGATTTTTAGATTCCTGTGCTCCTTAGTCTGCATCCTACACAGGGCAGGACAGCCCTGATCAGGTCAGTTTTCCTAGGACAGCCCCTCTCAGCAGAACAACACCAAGCCCCAGCAAGACTCAGGTCCGAGCAGCAGCCCCACTCCCCACACAGCGAGTGCCACTACAGAGTGTTCAAGGGCTGGTTGCCACAGCCTGGTGTAGCACCACCCACCCTCTGGCACTGCCCACTCCGTTCCCTCCCATCGCCCATCCCACCCCACATTAACAGTTAGGATGATGTGAACATTCCTGGCCGTGGAGTGACACACAGGACACATCTGGACTCAAACCCATGAAGACAACAACTGCCTTGTAAATCTGACGGTGAGCAAGGGGCTGTTGTGAAGAGAAGAGCTGTGAAATAAGGGAATCAGTGCCGAGTAACTAATTCCCTGTTAGAAAAAGGAACCACCTGCCAACAGCATGTGTGTGTGAGTGGGGCAGAGCGGATTAAAAATAACTCTTTAGTAAGGAATTGGGGCAATAGAGTTCCAAAGACAACCTTATAAAGCATTGTTTTCTGCTGCAGATGTTATATCTTCCCTCATCTCTGCTATTAAAGACAGAGGAAAAAAATAAAACCAAGACAGAGAAACATTGAGAGAGATGAAATACTGCACCAGTCCATCTTTTCCAACAAACATATTTCCAATGTCTTCTTCTCATAAACTGTGCTTGCCTGTATGTCTGATATTAATTATGCGGAACAAAACAAGAAACAAACCCCAGGTTGTTTTGTCATGTTGTCTTCATCCAGGGACTGCAGAAAGCGAGATTCTGAAACAGAGCACAAAAAAGAATTACTCTCAGGGCAATACAGACACACACCTTACTATACAAAAGTCCTGCCTTAAGTACAATTCCACAGGATCCTCTCAGTCAGCACGTTTAGTTTTAGAGAATTTGGGGTTAATTTACAAGTGTTTCATAAAAACTCCTTACCTCCAAAATCAGCAACTACTGCATGACCATCCTCATACAGGAGAATATTGTGACTGGGGAAAAAAAACACTATAGGTAATTGTTTGATAGTGTCTTAAAGATGGTAAAAATGTTATAGCTTTTGGGTCATAGCTAAACATTTGAGTTCAAATCATCTCCCTGGGTAGCTAAATGTCTATAGGTACGTCTCATATTTATTGTTAGAAAGTGCACCTTACCCCTGAGAGGGCAAACCCAAAGTTTCAGAAACCATAATGTCAGCTTCTAATCAATATCAGATAAAAACACCTTCTGTAATTAGTTACAGACCAAGTCTAAGAGCTTTATTCAATATGTGCACTGGATCTCAGTGATGAAGTGACAAAGATCATGATATTTCGATATAAACACACATATGATCTTAAAATAAAATTGTGTGGACTGATTATGTTTCCTTCTAAGGCTCACGTAGGAGGTAATCCCTAATTTATGCCAGCATATAGAAGAGAAGGAGCAGATCTGAAGAGTCCACATAGAATGGATCATGCAGGCAAAATATATTTGCCTATTGCAAAAGGTCATTTAGCAGGAAAAGTGTATATGGAATCTATTGAAAATTTATTTCCCGATTCAAGGAAGTTACAGCAACTGATTTAATTTTCAGCAAAGAACACACAAGACGAAGCAGAAAAAAGACCACTTCATAAAACTGTATAATCATAGTATCATCAAGGTTGGAAAAAACTCCAAGATCACAGAGTCACACCTTTGACTGCTAATCCAACCTTTGACTGATTTGCATGCAACAAATCCAGAGAGAGACTTTTAGAAATCAGCAACACAAGCACAGGGTTTCAAAGAACATGGAAACTTGGGGAAAGACCCACAAGATGCTTTAGCTAGGTCACAAGCTTCCAGTACCTCTGGAAGTAAAGGTTTCCCTGCCCCAGTCACTACGCCTTCGCGGCACAGGGCTTTGGAAGGGCCGAGCAAATCACAACACGGAAGTGCAGGAATGTGGACACAACGATGCTGTCAGGATATTTATCAAATGCTGACTGAGCCAAGAAAATTCAGAAGAGTGAAAAGTGTATGAAAAACAGAAATGAAAAAGTTGGCAAGAGTTTACATGAGGAGGGAAAATGGAAGTAATATTGATGGTCTCAACAAAAAGCACAACTTGCTCATATTAGAGCTGCAGAGAGAAACAAGAACAGTCAAGTGAAGAACACAAATTTTACCAGATAACGGTTTTAGGACAGAAAAAAATTTAAGCTCTCCCACGCAGGACTCCCACAAATC
Source organism: Oriolus oriolus (assembly GCA_013400235.1). Classification (NCBI taxonomy): domain Eukaryota; kingdom Metazoa; phylum Chordata; class Aves; order Passeriformes; family Corvidae; genus Oriolus; species Oriolus oriolus. The sequence continues at coordinate 43,732 of VXBT01002919.1, forward strand.
ACTGTCTTCAAGATTTCCACCTTCACCTAAACCCAACCCTTGGGATGATAAATTTAATAATAAAAATGTAACCATGACTCTCCTGATCTATATTCAATCTGATTTTAGTTCTCATATGTACTTTCCATCAAAATATTGAAATTATTTTAGTATGACATGTGGAATTGTTTTGAGACCCACACCACATGCCAAATGAAAATATGAATCAAACACAAGTTGGAACTAGAGAGACTCTTGAAGGCTGCACCCCAAGCTGAGTGTAGGTACACCAGCCACACAAAGCTACAGACTTTGCTGTGGTCTTTGCTCAAATTTGGCCTCTGTCAGTAGGGACAAAAATTATCACCATGTCTCAACTGCATTGAGCCCTAGCTTCAACTTCAATCTGTTCCAGGGTTGTGTAGACTTGAATAAATCCAACTTGACAAGTCAAGACATAATCAAGACCTAGGCTGACAGTTTTTGTGGAGAAGCAGAGAAATCAGTTGAAATTCCCTTTATCCTCATGGCATGCATCAGCCTTTCATAGAATCACAGAATCTCAGAGACTGGAAAAGAAGTCTCCAAGACCTCCAAGGTCACAGAGTCCAACCTGTGCCCGATGCCCACCTTGTCACCCAGCCCAGAGCACTGAGTGCCATGTCCAGTTGTTCCTCGGACACCTCCAGGGATGGTGACTCCACCACTGCCCTGGGCAGCCCCTTCCAATGCCTGACCACCCTTTCAGCGAAGAAATTCTCCCTGATGTCCAACTTGAACCTCCCCAGGCCCAGGATCTGACAAACAATGTTGAAATGCTCATCTTGGTGCTGAGTGCATGGATGGGCATATCTGAGGACAGGAAGCAGGCTCTGGGAGGGTTTTGTCAGTCTGGTACCTCCAGGGAACACTACAGTTACTGATTTTTCTTTTTTAAAGTAAAAAAACCACACCCCACAGAAATAAGGCTTGGAAGGTACAGCTTAAAAATGCTGTAATTGCCTCAGTGGCACTTGAAAATTTGAAAACCTCAGGTGAAACAGGTGCTCTCAAGCCTGTGTTTTGAGAAATACAGCAAGAAAAACCCAAGCTGAACTGAGCTGGTAGAAGACTAATACTGAGTTCAGCAGAATTAGAAATTAATTGTCTTCTGTTAAGGTCACACAGGGATTGCAATGGTGAGAGCAGGCATTGTTCTCTTCATGAAACCATGGAAGGAAGAAAATGAGATAAGAATGAGGAGTGTGCAATCATCCTGGCTTTGTGAAAGGACATGGTTCTGGGGTCTGCCAGGTGCGCAGGCTTCTCTCTCCCATGGCAAGTGACAGGCACAGCATGTCCCTTTCCCAAGGATTTGGGCCATTAAAAGATCCTTCTGCCTTTAACACACTGTGGGTGTAATGAAAAGCAACGGATATTTTAAGATTTTACAAGGGATATTTCAACAAAGAGTCGCAGACTCCATGCCCATTACCACCAGGCTGCCATCCTCTCTTTCATCTCCCTCAGCAAGCAGCTCTCAGAAGTGTTCACAGATAGTTAGAGCCATCAAAAGCAGGTCAGTCGCTCAAAGGCTTGCTCCAGTCACGTTCAGCTGCTATGGCTTAAATTAAATGGATACTAAAATGGTCTCTCTTTTAATAAAGTGCTATAATCATTGTGGCTGCCATCCCTCACCATGGTGTAAGTAGTATTAAGTTGATGCATGTCACCATTACTGATGGCTGTCAGAAGTGAAAAGCAAAATAAACTCCCAATTATTCTTCAAATGGAAGGATAACCCCTTTTCCAGGGTAGAGACATGAAAGATTAATTTTCTCCTCTATTCTGTCCAGCCATATTGCAGGTTTATTTAATGCATTATGTGAAGTGCATTAGATTTCAGAACTCACAAAGGTGGTTATGAGTTATGTGAAAATTTTAGGTAAAAAATATGAGGCTCCTGTGAAGCCACTGGCAAAACTTAACACGGAATTTCACTCTTAGTCTTTCTCTTAAGTTGTTGCAAAGATTTTCATCTGGTAATTGTGCCTGTGGGTTGGCTGGGACTCATGCTGCAAACACAACTCCTGCTCTCGCACTAAACTTCCAGAAGTTGAGCTCTCTCAGCAGCACACATCAATGGCACCAACATCCCTACAGCACATTATCTTCTGACCCTCACAAATACGACCTGTACCAGTTCTGTGGGGCAATTACATGCTTTCTGGCTCTCTAGGAAGGCACTGGTTTGGGTTTTCTTTTGTGGAAATCGTGATTTAAAATCCTTCAGTGCAGAACTGTTCTTCTAAGAGCCACCAAGGCATGAGGCTGAACTGTGAGGTCTGAGTCTTGGCTGCCCTGGTCTGAGCCTTGGCTCCCCTAGAGCAGTTCCACAGGCTGCAGCAGTCAGGCATGGGGCTCTTGGCTCGTGCCACTGCCTCAGAAGCAAGGCTCTCCCTTGGAACAAGACAGGTTTGTGGCCTGGCGGGAACCTGGGCAGGGATGCAGGTATGTGAAGGAGACTCAGAAGGACAGTGGAGGACACCATGCAGCTCTGGAGGGCTGACAGAGATAAGGACCATGTTTTGGCTTTAGCAAAAGGATATTTTTCATCTCCAATCTTGCAATCAGTGCAGTTCAGGTATTTCACCCCATGTTGCTGAAACACACACGAGACTGTTTCCATAGCTAGAAGAGCAAGAACAGGCTTTTCCCTGCAGACACCGAGGACTCAGTGCTCCCATTCGGATACCACCAGAGATGGGTGAGTGCCCAGTCCCGTGAAGATCTCAGCCCCCAGAGGGGAGCAATCAGAGCTGCTGTTAGCTGTAAGGAACGAGCCAGGCAAACTGAGAAACACATGAACTCAGTGACTATGGGGAACTATTTAGAGTAAAAGAGACAAACCAAAGGGAAGGAGATGAAGTGAGGAGGGACTGTGACCAAGTGCCCCTTGACAGCAGGTGCTAGGCTGACACTGAGCATTGGAAAATGGAGATTCAGAAAAACAAACAGATGCAGGAAAACACCATCAGCGACTGCAGCCTTCAAGGACAATCAGAGTTCAGCAATTGTGACTCATAGGGGTTCCTATAAAACCTCTGAGATTATTTTCAATTGACTGCTAATGAGACACTGTGGGGTTGCAGGAGACTGCAGAGTGTCCCCGTGGCTTTGAGCTTTCATGTTGCCTGAATTTTTAGGTTAAAGACAGAAACTGACCTGTTCAAATCCCGATGTATGATGGGCTGTGTGAGATTGTGGAGGTACTCCATGCCTTTGGCCACATCTACAGCAATGATTAATTTAGACTGTAGATCAAGCATTCTGTATTTCATTTAAAAAAAGAAATACTTGAAGTTAATAAACAGTTGAAAATTATTCTTATCTGTAAATCATGGAATGTTTAAAACTGTTTTACATACAAAATAATGTTACATGATCTATGTAAAGTAAATCTATATATTGCAAAATAATGACAGTAACAACTTTGTGACTACTTATCAATTTACCTCATACACCCAATAAAGTGAACCAAAGCTCAGTATTTTCTAGTGTGTTCTTTTCCCTGTTGTCCTGTACTGAAATTAGTATTTACATCAGCATAGATTCCCTACGCATCCAAATCCTGTATGGCAGGCCCCGTGGTGGATGAGGGTAATACCTCTTCTGCTCGTGGAGCAGGGAGAAGAGCGATCCCCCGGAGATGTACTGGGTGACGATGGCGAACTGGCTGGGGTCATCCAGGCAGGCTCCCACGAACTGGATGACACAGGGATGGTTCAGTCGGCAGAGAATGGAAACCTCACGGCAGAACATGTCCACATCGGACTTGGAGCAGTAGGTGTTGGCTCGATAACTTAGAATTGACATGAGAGGAAGCAGAAGGCAAAATTATCATAAAATATGGGCTTTTTAAATACTTAAAATTAGGTCATTGACCAAGCAGGATGGCAAAGCCTGACAAACTTACCGTTTGATTGCAACAATTTTATTTCTACATCGTCCCTTATAGACTTTTCCAAAAGACCCTAAAATGGTTTAAAATAAATAAGCTCAAATATGTTTGTTATGAACATCAACCATTTAAAGTGCACTTTCATTTCTGGTACCTGAGCCAATAATCTCATGGAACTCTATCTCAGAGAGCTGAAGGTGGAAGTGTGATGGCAAACCAGCACGGAGGAGGAGGACATCGGCCTTTTCTGCAAGAGAAACACTCATCCCATTTGTAAACACGGGGCAGGGGAGGACCAAGCATAAAAGCTCTGAACTTCAGAACTCTTGCATGGGGAAAGCTGATTTTTCCCTCTAAACTGACTGCTAATCCTGCTCCCTGCTGCAGCAAACACCAGTGACAGACACATCCTTGCCAGGGGCACTCCTGGCTCCAGCGCTGTATCAGCCATGAGCACTGTCCCGCATTCCCAAACTCTGCCTGTACCACGGCATGGGAGCACAAAACTCCTTACATGGAGAATTAATCCATTTTTCTGCATAGCCAGTGCTCATTGCTGCTGCTGGGGATGCTCTTCCAGAGCCGACTGGCTCTTAGTGACATGTGTAATCTAAACTTTGTAACTAAATTTGTCACCTAGTTGTCAAATGTCTCTATCTTGTTGACCTTGTTACTTTATTACTATAAAGTTTATCGGAATATTTCTAAACAGAGCATTTTCATGCTGCTGTGTAAAAGATGTCAGGATTTGATTACCAGAGTGAACATTCAAAGTGGAAAATTGAAAGTACCACAAAAAAAAAAAAAAAAGAGGAAGAGGAAATATCTTAAAATATCTTAAAATATTAATCTGAATGTTTCAGCTGTATTTGTTTCAGAGTAACACAAATTATTTTTGGACAGAATTTTTCTTACAAGGATAATTCTTACAAGGAACATTTAATGGTGTGATTGAAATGCTATTTATTTGCATTCATGGAGAAGTGGGTATTTCACTAATGCTATTTCACATCACAGCCTCTTCTCAAAGAAATAAAAAGAAATACATATTTTTTAAAGTGAATGAAAAGAAGGCAAATACGGGAACTGTCATTGTGCTGAGCAAAAACACTAAGTATATTGTTTCCTAAAATTATCCCAGGGAAATGGAACAATGAACCATAAAACTTCCAGCAATAATGAATCCTGTGTAGGATGTTCAGGCTGACAAACACATTGGATAAAAAGACCACAAAAGTTCAAGTTTTCCCCTGCCATTGCAAATACCTTTTGTCATGCTTTTAATCTTCCCTAGAGGGGATGGCACTGACACGTAGGAACCATCTGAAATAAAGAACAGAGTGAAATTTATGGAGTTCAGAGGCAGCATAAGTGATAGAGCTGATAAATTAATGAGTCAATGATGGCTGAAAGAATGAATAATAAAGGGTGAGAATTCAGATAAACACACAGACATATCTGATGAGGGCTGGTTTGGGCTGGGACACAGTCCATTTCTTTGCTGTACCACGCACAGCAGACTGGGGTGTTGTATCGCCGCAGCCTTGAAAGGAATCTGTGTGTGGCTTTACTGATTGCTGCAGAATGGCATCGACTCGCAGGTATTAAGGGAGCCAACACAGCCTTTAGATCCACTAGATTATGTAAAGGAGCTCTGGCCAGGTTCCCAAACTCGACTGTGGCCATACTGCACTGTTTAGTTCACCGATGACTTTCCCAAAGGCTTCAGCTTTCTCCCTATACCAGAAATTTCATCCCCTTTTTTCTGCTCAAGTGGAAGCCAAGTCCTTTTAGAAATCAGAATTACAAAACATCCCTGCGTGTGCTAATCACTTGCCAAAATAATTTCCATTACACCTGTGACCTTAGACCTCTACAGATTTACATACACTTGAGCTATACCACACCTAAACCTGGAACAGGCCAAATGATTCAGGGAGCAGGCTGAAGCTGCTGCTGGCTGTAGGTTCCTCCCGTTTCCACACCTGGAGCAGAACATGACCCAGGGTACAGCATCCTCATCATCTCTGAGGCAGCGTTCCAACACATGGCCAAAGGTTTTGTTTAATCTAACTCACTTCCTGGCTCTTGTCATTTAGTCACCAATACAAATGAGTATTTTTGTAGCAAAATGCGTAATTAATTCTTCCAAAGGGGGCATTAGATATCCAAAGATATTAAAAAGTATGAAGGGGGCTGAGTACAGAAAGATGAAATGTCAACAGTCGAAGAAACACCAGGACTTAACAGCACAAAAAGAACAGCAGTGGAAGACTGCTCAGGACATGAAAAGCTGTGAGCAATGACTGACAGGGACTGATCTTCAGCTCACAGCTTTGGGCTCTCCTGTCTAGGAATAACACAAACTGACAACTTTAATTTAAATAACTGAACATTAAATTAAGCACACCCAGAAAATGGTGAGTCCCAAGACAATGATTTTATTTGTGCCAGACAGAACTGACCCAAAGCTCTCTAACATGGGTGGAGCTTTTCCAGAGATTTCAGCAGTCCTTGAATCAGGCCCTTTGGCTAGAGAACAAAATGATTGCTCAGCCCATACCTCCTCCAGGCTGGGAGTATTCGTTGCAGGGGGATTCATCCTGAGGTCTCTTGTAATGCTTCAGGAGGGTCACAATTGCATCGTGACCTAGGAAAGAAAGAGGAAACACAAGGATATGCAGGTAACTCAAAAGACTTAAAAAAAAATTTAATTTATACAAAATCAGGGGATTTTAAAAAAAAAATGTCCAACATGCCTATAAAATGTGCAAAGACATGGTGATGCTAATCTAAACCTACTGTGAATCTTAATTGTAGAAATATGGGAAATTTCTGCCGGTAAAAACAAGCATTATTTTAGTAGTAGTAGTAGTAGTAGTAGTAATAATAATAATAATAATAATAATAATAATAGTTGTTAGTGTTGTTATTATTATTATTATTATTATTATTATTATTATTATTGTTATTATTATTATTGTTACTACTACTACTACTACTACTACTACTACTACTACTACTACTACTACTACTACTACTACTACTACTATTACTATTACTATTATTTTCATGAGTCCACCTACTCCTAAAATGGAAGATATGGCAAAGGAAAAACCTGCATTGCAGAAATTCTCCAATGGAAGTTGACAATAGTCTTCAGTGGGTCTGACAAGGAAAACCAGTGCCTGTAAACATTCTTTTTGTAGTCCTAACCCAGAGAAATTTGTACACCTATTGCTGTAGATGGAAGCTACGCTTGCCCCTGCCCCTTGCGAGGTACCAGCTGGCAGTGGGGCCACCTGCTCAGGTGTTTGATGCACTAAACTCTGCCTGGCAGCATTTAAAATCCTTTCCTAAACCTTTCCAAGATAAGTTTTCCCTCAGCAATTTCATATGTATTATTTTGCCAATAATCAGGTTTTTACAGACCTTTCAAGCTCATAGTTTTAATATATTACAGTCACTCTCACAACAAAAGGCACTGCTGGGGAATGTCCCAGAAGTTACACTCAGAAACAAGGTGGAAGCTGCTACCTGGCCGTACACGCAGGGCAGTATAACAGGAACCATGGAAGATGCCTCACTTTGATCACTTGATATTTGCAAGAATTCAAGATTGCTGACTGATTCATCCTTCTTCACAAGGTTCAGCAATAAAATGAGAACTCATGACATGCCAGAAGAGGAACAGCCCTTGATGCACAGGCTGCATGTCTCCTGTTTCAGCAGCACAGAAAACACTCCTCTGCTTGAGTTTGTGCTGAATTAAACTGATGTTTCACAGAGATCTGAGATGACAAATTGAAGTGCTGGGGTTTATTTGTGCCATTTAACCTGGGGAGCAGATGGTGAGAGCTCTGTCTGCAGGCCCTGGCGGGTTATTTTGCAGTGTTCTCTCCTTCCCATGCTGCCCTCTCCTTCCTGCACAGCTTCTGTGGATTTTGTAGCAGAGACTAGAAAATTCAAATACCTTTCTCATAAGCCCACATCAAACAGGTCTGCTCATCCTTTTCTCCACTGGACCTGCTGGGATCACAAGCTACGAGATTCATATCAGCTCCGTTATCCAGCAGGAACTGCACAAGGCGAATGTGGCCGTGGTAGCAGGCACAGTGCAATCCTGGAACATCAGAGAAGTGTGGGGAGCACAGCTGTCAGAACATGGCAATATGACTGCAGCAACAACTGTAAAGTGCACATTGATTTCCTTGATAAACAAATACATTGTCAAAAAAATACCTGAGGCGAGAGGTGAAAATTAAACCTTAAGGCTGCAAGAACCAATCAATTGCCTCTGCACAACGTGCCACCATTTACTCTGCCACCTGCAAACCACATTTAACCACTCTGTGTGTGAGAAAAAGCAAGTGGAAACAAAGGCAGCCCTTTGTAGTGGGGACAGGAAGGTGTGCAGTCCTTCAGACACTATATCCCAGGAGCCTATCTCTTTGCAGAATAATTTCTAACACTACTTAGAAGCCTCACTAATCAGGAACAGTTTACACCAGGTTTTGTTAGTCACAGACACCCTAATGAGCCTGATACATCCTCACTGAAGTCTCGTCACTTCTATGCCTTCTGTAAAAATATTTCAAAATATTTCTCCATCTGAAAGGTACTTGGGTGCTGGAATTACCCTGGAAATCCTGATGGTGTATGGCTTCCCAATATTTGGTGTGGTATATACCCTCATACACAGTGAGTATGATGATGTTACCTGTGTGCCCATCTCTTCCCTGATGATTGATGCTTACAACATTCTGGTCAAGAAGAAACTTGACAAGTTCTATGTTCTTTCCATAGGTGCAAGCACTGCAGAAGCAAAGGGAGTGGTGACTGCTATAGTCCATAAAAGAAGTACTTTGGGTAGCCAAAAATTTACAAAGAATTACACAGAGATAAAAATGCAGTAATAAAGGATCTTTAGAAATGTGCAAATGCATGATTAATCCACCAAAGCATATTGATTTTTATTGTTTCAGAAACATTCTAATTATTGCTGAATCACCTAATTCTACACCATTGTGCCAACAGTCTGTGTTGCAAAGAGCCTCTTAAATAGCCCTTTACAAACTTCCAGTATCCCAAACAAACCGTGTTCTGCCACCTGGTTTCTCATTCTGGCTCCAGCAGACATCCAGGTGGAACAAGGTCTGATCTCAGCTGCCAAACTGGACAAGGAAAGGAGCCACTGTCCAACCAGGTGTTGGTGAACCTGATTTTCTTACCTTCCTTGCTCTCACTTCTTCTCTCCTGCCCTCTCTCTCTCTCTCTCCTCATTCACTGCCTGGTTCTGCCTCTTACTTCATGCCCTGTCATGTATCTCATGATACAAACCCACCCTGCCTGTGTCACTCCCTGCTCGCTCTGTCCCTCACCTGGCTGCTGGTGAGACATTTGTAATTTTGGATGTTGTGCCACACACGTGTGTCAGTGGAGCTCTATTGTTACTGGCATTTGAACACCTCACCTGTGGAAAGCTGTTTCACTGAATATATTTTCTTTAGTGAGGCTTTCTGTTCCTGAGAGCTGAATTATTTCCTTGACAACTTCAAACTTCCCATTGTAACAGGCACTGAAGAGGAAGCCAGTACAGAGGTGTTAGCAAACCCAGCCTTCTCATGAGCCCCAAACCTGTCAAACAGCTGCTCCGGGGCACTCACAGGTGTAGAGGTGTGTCTCCATAGATATTCACCACGTGGGGCTGCACTTCGAAGCTGCTCTGCAGTAAGAACTTCACGATATCATGGTGCCCAAATCGAGAGCAGAAGTGCAGAGGCACGTGATCTTCGTTGTCCTGAGCGTTCACTGCCAGTTGACCCAGAAAGAGACCACAGAAAGGATTCATCCTTAACACAGTGTGTCTGTCCCTCCAGAACAACCATAACTGGTTGATTTTGTAACTGATAGAAATGACAAACCCAGGCTCCTTTGTGCAACATTCAGCTCTTGGTTCAGCCTGGCACCAGGTTTTTGAGGCAGTTTACATAAATGAACAGACTACAAGGGAATATCTGTCCATTAGAGGTGTCCAAACCTGTACTGCCAGGCTTTTACACACAACTCTGACAAACACCCCTCAGGAACATCTCCTACAGCTGAGCCTCCTCAGGACAGAGGCCAAACCAATCACATTCTGAGGGTCTGTCTTCTCTTTGATTTTCTGTGAGTAAAATAAACAATAAAAATTAAAATAAATCCCTGTTTTAAAACCTTTCTGAAATAATGCTGAATGCTCCCCAAAATGGACAGTCCTCTGAAATGTGTGGAACTTACAACTTCCCTTACGCTCCAGTGGTGTGTTCTGTTACTGAAATCCAGAAACTTCGTTAACTGCTCCAATTAACCTTCCCAGCAGTCTTGTATATAAGAAGTAAAGAAAAGTAGACTCTTTTCCCTCTTTAGTCTAAAATAATTCTTCACTTTGTAGTGTCATGTGACATGTTGGCCTTTAGTTTTCATTCTGACCCAACATTCCGGTACAATTTTACCAGATCGATTCTGAAGTGCAACAAGTAAGAGTGGAATAAATGTCAAAATTTTATAATTATAAATATCAGCATTTTAGAATATGTCCCCACAGAATGGTCTGAAGGACATCACGGGGCTCAGTCTACAACACAGCAAAGTGCAAGGTGGAGCAAGGAAGGAACGCTCCTGTACTAATCCGGTCAGAACTGATGCCAAATTCCTGCAAACCATTTCCTCTGCCTCTAGAAGGATCTAAAACTACACCACAGGATAATGGGGTTTGTTTCAATTGGTAGCTTTTTGCTTTCTAAATGAAGCACACCAGATATACTTTGTCTTATAAAAAGAAGGAGAATACTGTCTTAAAAAGAAGAAGTAGTTCACATTCAATACAACAGAAAATCAGTCAAAAACATCTTAGAAGAGTGTTATGGAGAAAAAATACATCCTATTGATTCAGGATTTACTCAAGAAGAGAACAGAAGAGTTCTTCAAATTGAGATTTTTAAAGTACTTTTATATTAAATTGAGAACATAAAGTACAATTGTCAGGGCAGTCAGGGACTGAAAACTGAGGTTGCCTTACAAATAAACAGGAAAACGGAGCAAATGCCAAATTCTTGTCTGGAAAAAAAAAAGAATTCTGTAGAAATCATTCTTAGCACTGAGACATGACATTGGTAGAAAGTAACAGGTGAAACCATCACTGTAAACGAATGGATGGAAAAGGGACAGTGCAAGAAAGTGCTCGAAAGAGCTTATGGGATTTCTGAAAATACAGAGGTTATTTAGTCCTTCCCCAGGGTGTTTGTGCTAAAAGAAATGATGGGATTGGCATCTGGAGAACCAGCCACACTTGTAACACTGGGTTTTATATGTAGGCCATACGTAAAACACGAACATTTGTGATGACACATACATCAGCAGCACATTTCTTTTATGTGTTTTTCTTGTAACTTGTGTTTGGGCTGGAGAAGGACTTTGGCCATTGTTAGGCCGCAAATATTCTTAATTTCAGCAGCATTCTGACCTTTTCAGCCTGATTCAGTGGTCACTGCTTGTTTTCAGTCGCTGTGGTTTTGGGCTGACTAGTGAGTCACATTATGTTAAAAGAAATAGTTCAAGTTTGTGATCCCAATTACTGGTCTGCACTGAACAGTGCCAAATTTATTCAGGTTCTTTCCTCAGTTCTTTTCATTCCTGGGCTCTAAAGACTCGTTCCTGAGCTGCTGCATTTATAGTAAGTTTCAAAGTGTGCTACTTTAAGAGCAAAAGGCTTCCTGCTTCCAGTCTCCCTTTTCTTTCTTTCTGTGCTGAAGATTCTGAGTTTAAAGAAAAGGACCTGAAATGGTGCCCCAGATTCTTTCCTTTTGGAATAAACTCTAACAGAGAGCAAACCTCCCACTGCCTTGTCGTGATGAGAGAACGTCTCTTTTTCCCCCCTTTATTACAATTATATTGGCTCAGTGCACACACATCGAGGCTGAAACACCCTGAGCTTGCCATTGAAGACAGCGTGCACAGACCTGACTGTGCTGCTTCCCTCCACGCTTTTTTACTGCGTGAGGAGGATGTGTGATTGCAGGCAGCACTCACAGAGAACACGGTAAATTGGTGTATTAAAGAGCAGTATGTTTCCAAGCAATGTACTGCTCCTTTCCAAAAAACATTTCTGTCACTTACTCTGAGGAAAAGAAATTAATTTCTAAATAATTTGAACTTTGCTCAGTATTTCACAGAATCATAGAATGGCCTGGGCTGGAAGGAACCTCGATCTTTAAGGTTCCTCCCTGTGGGCAGGGACACCTTCCACTATCCCAGGTTGCTCCAAGCCTCATCCAACCTGGCCTTGGACACTTCCAAGGATGGTGCAGCCACAGCTTCTCTGGGCACCCTGTGCCAGGGCCTCACCACCTTCACAGGGAAGGATTTTTCCTGGTGTTTAATCTAACCCAGCCCTCTGTCAGTGTGAAGCCATTCCCCTTGTCCTGGCACTCCAGGCCCTTGTAAATAGTCTCCCTCCATCTTTCTTTAAGGCTCATTTCAGGTGCAAGCAAGAATCTCTGCATTAATAATCACAACATGCATAAAATGTGGCCTCTAAGTTATAATATTTGTATGCCTTTGTGGGATGTGTCACCAGTGTGCGTGGCCACACCTGTGACACACAGCAGTGGAAGAGTAAGGCTGCAGTGTGGCACATTTCGTGCCTTCAGCGTTACTGAAACAGCAAAGGCAGAGGGAACAGAGCACGAGTAAGAGCCCAGCAGAACCACCAGCTGCACGCTGACATCAGTCACAGGAGAAGATGCTTTGAGCTGTGACACTGCAGAACGTAAGCAAGGAAGCGCAGTGTGAGAGCCCGAGTGCGATCCCTGCGGGGCCACCCGGACAAGGAGCCACCAGCCCACACAACAGCCAAACTGTGCCGAGAGACTTCTGCACCTGTCCAGCCCACCGCGGCTTCACACAGGCACTTTCTCTGACACAAAATGGCCCACAGTGAAGAGTAGGAAGCTTGTGGAGCATAATAAATCATGTGCTAAAAATCCCCTTTTCTGTGGAATTTCAGCTTCCATATGAATCATTTTTAATTACTTGCTGCATAATTTAGACTTAAAACCCTTCTCCTGTGCCTCATTCGCTAGTTCTCTGTGCATTTAAGTCACTTTGCCTACAAATCCCCACCACATGGCCACATGTTCTCTGCCTAGATGAATGTCCAAATAATGAACCACCTCTGTATATTAAACTTAATTTTGTTTTCTGCCCCTGTTTTTCACCTCTAACTTATTACTGAAAATAGAGTAAACGTGAGATGACAAACCAGCACACTTAAGTGAGGAAAACTCTCCAGCTGTTTTCTTGTTTCAGTTGTCCAAAGAGGATACACACACAAAGAGTATGTGTTAGGAAGCTAAGACTCTGTCTATATAACACAATGCTAAAGATTATTTTTAAGTATCTTTTCTTACCATCAGCTTTGCTTCCCTCTTCCATCAAAAGCTTTGTGATGTTGAGAAAGCCTTTGGCAGCAGCCAGATGGAGAGGTCTGTCCCCAACTTCACCACTTGCATTCACGTCGGCTCCAAACTTCAGTAAGAGGTGGGTTACCTAAATATTTAATTAAGGTTAATTAAAATATCACATGAAATTAAAACTTTGAGAAAACCAGATACAATATTGCATTGGGTAACACTGTATGTGAGCATCTCTGTAAAGTTAAAACAGGGCAAAGAGATTAAATAGAAAACTAATTTTTAAGTTACACTTCTATAAAAATACTAAAATTCTCAAAAGCAAGCGCACATTCATTCTCAAAAATGTTCTCCCAGGTGAATGGTCACCAGACACATTTGAATGACCAATCAGCATAATAAAGCAACTCCCTCAGGCCAGAGCTGTGGCTCCTGTCTGATAGGTCTCTTCTCCCAGAGCCCTGCGGGAGCTTTCCGCATCATCGCCTGAGACTGTGCCTTTGTTCTGAAGTGGCTTGTGGCAAATGAGCAAACTGATCTCTCAGCCCCCACAGAAGCAGTTTCCTCTGGATGATGAGGTGCAGCAGCACCTCAGGGACAGGTCCCTGGCTCACTCACACCCTGCTCTCACCCAGCTGCAGGGCAGAGCGCTCCAACCATCTGGACTCGCTGCTTTCAAAAGCTCTCCCTAGACAGCTCCTCCATGCACTCGAAGTGACACGTCACTGGAATGGAAAAGACACCATTCAAAGTCATCCTTTGAAACTCTGAACACCCCAGAACACAAGGCTTTAGCCAGGGAAAGACACAGGGAATACTTGCATAAACCAAACAGGCCCACTGTCACTGTTCACATGGAAGGGCTGCTCAGGGCTAACACTGGGCAGTGGATCAGCCATGTGTCCATTGCACTGTCCAGATACATGGAAGAAAGAGAGCTGAGGGGCTCAGTGTCAGCTTTGGTCAGGACTCCAGGCTGTGTTTCAGTCAGTCTGTGATCTGTGCGAATGGAGCAAGCTCAGCTGCACTGATCATGTGCACAGAACCTCAGGGAAAATCCTGCTTTCTGAATGGTAATTTTTTCCCACTAAATGAAAAGTTTGTGGATTCCAAGGGAAACCAATAGAATTGCCATTAAATTATTACTGGAAAGTGAGGTTCACTTCCTCTGAGAGGTTTGGAAAGCACATTCACATTCCCCAGGCAATCTGTGACACGGGATGAATGAACAGCAGATAAAAAGTGCCTCTAGGCCCAAGCCTGCTTATCAAAGCTTGCTAAAGAACCCTCTGTTTCAAGAGGTCTCAAGGGGAAAACTCCAGTTTTTGCTGGGGTCTAGTACAGAGGATAGAAGTGTAGAATTTTCCTCTTGATATTCAGACTCTTAGGGCAACCGGAGATGTGTAGTTATACAGAGTGTAATTTCAGCGTGTGAGGTCTTCGCATGGAAGGACCCTCTGGAATGTAAAGCAAAACCAGCTAACACTAAACCTACAGGTGCCCATGGGTCTGAATCTGCCCTCAGTTACCTGCTCATGGCCATAGTAAGCAGCAATGTGCAGTGGGGTGAAGAACACTGCGTCCTGCACGTTCACATAGGCTCCGTGCTGCAGCAGAATATCCACAGCCTGCAAGGAAACCGACAGCACATTCCAATCAGAAGCACTATATACACATTATATGTGCTCAGCTGGTAAAACAGGACTTTGAAACCTCACGCCTCCAGTTTAAAAAAAGTCAAACAGCCCCAAACAAACAAGTTATAAAGGTGCAGAGCTGTGTACAGCACGTAAAAGTGATTAACTTACAGTACTTGAACTGAACACTGAATGTCACTCATGCTTTATAAATAAGCCTGAAAATCGGTGTGCCAGTAAAAAAACTGATTTATGAAGTAAGAGGCACAGAAATGGCTGGCTGGATATTCTCAGAACAACCTTTAATTTTCTTTTAGCCATTATGAACAAAGAGCTGTAAACATATCAGAGTTTTTAGAAGTGAAAAAGTCACACAAAATGAAAGATCCTTTTAAATTTAAATGTGTGAAGGTAAACGCTCAAACCTGAGACAT
Organism: Oriolus oriolus; assembly: GCA_013400235.1. NCBI lineage: Eukaryota > Metazoa > Chordata > Aves > Passeriformes > Corvidae > Oriolus > Oriolus oriolus. Next base: position 59,174 of record VXBT01002919.1, read on the forward strand.
TTTTCAGCAAACTACCATGATAAAACCATTATGAAGTTGTAGCTGTTGTCTCTGAAAAGAGATGTTCGAGCCTGTAGCTTTTACACGAATATGACTGAAATGTCCTTGAATCAGCTTGGTTTTAATTCAGCCACGAACTGTGAGGCTGTGACACATCCAGAGATGTGACCGCAACTCCAATTCTCCTTAATCTCTTTGGGAGCTGGAATTCAAAATTTAGATTCATCTAGAAGTTTTCAAGGTGGATCTTCAAGATGAAAAAGCTGTGTTGAGTGATGTGGATCCATCTCTGATGATGAACATAAAATTAGATGGGTTTTGACACATTTTCCAGGCTGTAGCAATGGCAGCTGTGCTTGCTGCTTTGTGATCTCCTGATAAATAGAATTTTGTGTGCCGTACTAAGCAAACTCCACTCAAGTGTAAATGATGAGAGGGGTACAGAGACAGGCTTGATGTCTCTCAGACAAGGTATCTTTCTAGGAAGGAGAAAAGGAGTCTTAGAAAGCACTGAAAGCTGTCATAGGCATCAGAAGTAGGAGGGTATGCTGGAGGGATGTGCAAGGATAGAAATACTTCAGAAACTAAGGAGGGAAAAAAAAAGGTTTCTATCCTCAGGAGACAGACTGTGAGCGAAGGTGAAGCTTGGAACCCAGAGGACATTCATTCCCAAGCTGCAGAGAAAGAAGCTGGATGGGCTGGTCAAAGGCAGCGAGCAGCATCCTGGTGGGGTTCACACCATCACAGCCTGCAGAACAAGGGGAACTAACACTTCCCTTTTCCTTGTGCAACCAATTTTTATTTTAAAACAATACTTTGAACAATTTGTACAATAGTCTCACTTTGTAATTTTTCTTAAAATTCTCATACAAAAGGTTTGTTCAGAAGTTTTTTGACCACTCAAGTCATTGATGTTCACTTCAAAGACAGTTAATTAAGCCACTCTGAAGGTTAGAAGGAGCAAACAAAAAACCCCATGAGACAGACATAAGGACTTTGTATTTCGGACAAGGGCAAGGGATAAAAACTCATCTAAGAAAACTAGATCAGTGATTATTGACTTTCTAGCAGGTAAAATTTAAATGAGAAGACAATTGCAGCAATTAAGGCCTTTGCACAGTGCCAGCCTCTGTACAGCCTTACACTGAAATATCTACAGAATCCCTGAGAAGGGACTCCTTCTCTTTTCTCCAACAGATCCTTGGCACAAAAACACTCATAGCTCAGACCCTCAGGTGTGCAGGAACAGAAACTGAGTGGCACTGGTTCCTATAGTCCAAGCAAGAGCTTGGACTGTAAATCCTTGGTTCCCAGAGCAGCAGATGAACCAAATGAGTTATATAGAGTCCCACTCCATTTATGAGATGATTCTGATACAGAGCTGATCATTCCCAAGGAAGAAATAAGGAACTTTTCAAAACTACTTACAGTTTATTTCTTATTGAGTTAGTAGACTGACCCTTGTTGGGCTGTGAGCAACCTAACCTGCCCACAACCTCAGCAGGATCCCAGGAGGTGGGAGCAATAGCAGGTCTACCTTTGGCATTTACAGCAAAAGGCCCAGACATTTTAAAAGTTACTTGAAACCCCAGAGTGCTCAGAGAAGACGACTTTGTACTGTCCACAGAGGAGACACTAAATACCTGTGAATGAGACCCTGCCAGAGTCAGGCCTCAGGGTAACAGCTCCACCATTGTTCTGCACAGAACTATTGGAATCAAAGAATCATCAAGGTTGGAAAAGACCTCCAAGACCTACCGAGTCCAACCTTTGATTTGTGTCCTTTGTGCATGTTTCTTCAATGCAGAAATTGAACACATGCACAGATGTGATTTTCCCAAAATGCAGAAAAAAAAATCAAATAAAATCCAGGTGTACTTAACCAGTTCTGAGTTTTGTTTTGAAAGACATCAGTGTAAACCAGAATGACCTGCCAATATTAGCACTCACCTATTTCAGCCCTGTGCAGCAAAAAGAGACATACCTTGTGGTGGCCGGCGATGGTAGCGACGTGCAGGGCTGTCAGCGCTCCGTAGCCAACCTGCTGGATGTCAGCCCCGCCGTGCAGCAGCGCTGTGAGCAGCTCCGCGTTGTCCTAAAAGCCGTGGATTTAACCCATGTCATCCCTGGGACAGCTCTCACAGCTGAAGGGAGCAGGACCAACCCTGGCCTCTCCAGCTGGGACACCGCTGGCCTCGGTGGAGAGGGACCAGCCGTGGTCCCGGGGCTCGGGGTGCAAGGAGAGGCTGGGGGGAAGGTTCGTCCCAGGCACCAGACATCTCTCTTCTGCTACACTAAAGCCTGTATGTTAAAAAAGTCTCTATCCTGATTTTGTGGTGGCACTGGACAACTCCTCTGTCTTGCGTTGCACTGGATGTCTCCCTCAGCAATTCCAAAGCAATATCCCACCCCATGGATGACACTGCAGAAGCACATGCTGATTCCTGTGCGTGGGCTCTTTAAAGGGCATTTTCCTATGCACCACAATTGTGAAATTTGTATTTTCACCAGAAATAATGACTAGAGAGCTCATCTAGACAGTTCAGACGAATCAGTTGCTCAGTTCTGATTTCCTGTTATCAATTCTATTTAAAATAATTTACCTTATAAGCTGCCAAGTGCAGAGCTGTAAATCCATTTCTCGTTAGTCTGGATGGGCGCAGCCCTTTCAGCATGAGAGTTCTGATGTGTGATTTGTTGCCTTAAAGAGTACAGTGGAAAAAAAGGAAGTTACAGAAAATAACATGCAGATGAGGTAAGAAGCTCCTGTGTGAGTTTGAAAGCAGAGAAATAGGTATCTCGACTGCTGACCTGAGGCAAGTAATAAAATATACCTTTTGAAACCTTGAAATGATGAAGTTGATGGAAATATCTCATTGGCCAGGACAGTTGCAGGTCTGGCCACATACCAGCTCACTGTTTGTTCACACATTAATGAGGATTTAGTAAGGATAGCTGAACATCTAGAGAAGCAAACTCCTCCTTTAACATGCAGACCATGCTGCGAAGAGCTCCTTGAACCAGAAGGTGTTTCTGGACCCTCTGGTTCCTCAGGCACGGAGCTCCTTTGCCGTCTCCCAGCTGAAGCACTGCTCTCCCTACTCAGGACAACCTTACAAGGACGGTCATTTTGGCGAGGGCTAATGTGGGTCTACACAGGCAAGTGGCTTTGCTCTGACCTTTTTGATGCACAGTGAATACATATATAAATTCAATAAATTCATCTGCCTTCTGAATACTTGTGGCAGTAACCAAGGACAATGTCAGCTCTGGTAGCTCTTTGCCCTCCTCCAAGTGTTCACATAACTAATACTTAGTGTGTGTTTTCTTAAACTTCCTCTCAGCTACCCCAACTGCTCTGATATTCCCATGTACTGGTGTCATCTTTGGATAGGATCTTGCACTCGAAAATGGCATGCAAAGATCTACTCAGTTTTCAGTAGTGCAGGATCAGGTTGTTCTTCATGGTGAACATCTAACTAAGATTGATAAAATCATTTATGCATATCATTAGTCAGTGCTTTGCAGAGCTGAAACCTCGGGGTAAAAGTCTCTTTGCCTCTCTCACCCAGTTTCTGCTGAAAATTGTGTAATGAACTAATGACTTGGTGTGGACACCAGAGCAGCTGTGTGGATCCAAGTAGAAAATCCCACCATTAGTACATTTTTGTGAGCATCCCAGAAGACATCTTGCCCTCTTCTCTTGTGTATTCTGATCTCCTATCTGTCAAAGCCCTATCAGCTGATGTTTGTCATTAAAGCATTTCAGTTATTCTTCTTTTAATCAATGTGAAATAAAATATAGGTATTTTTATTACACTAGAAAAATTGGTGGTGTAAGTATGGCGAAGTGCTGCTCCAACAAGGTCCCTGTCCTGGAGCCTGAGCCATGGACAGAATCCAGAAATGTGGAGCCATGCTCTGTGATGACTGTGGATTACCAAATGCATACAGAAGCAATTTTGAATGAGCTGAACCCCTGTAGTAAATTGTGCTGCATCATCAACCAGAACTCTCCTCAGACTGAAGAATCAGCTGTTACAGGGCTCTTTGTAACCCAGCACAGCCCTCTGGCAATGCAGCTCAGAGCAATGCTGAGAGATGCTCCTCCAGCTGAGAAGCTCCCTGGAAATACAGGCCCCTGCCAGCTTCCAGCCAGCACAGATCAGCGGAATCAGAGCAGAATGAGAACCGAATCGCTGCCAGTGTGTAAGCCCCAGTCGCGACACCTACCCCCGCACACGCAGCACAGGTGCAGCAGCGAGAGCCCGTTCTCCGTGCGGTAATTCAGATTGACTTTGCAGAAGGCTTCATCAGAGCTGAAAAAGGGATTTTACAGATGATTACTTCTTTCATCTTTCAGCACAGCTTCTTGCATGCAGGAAACATTTAAAAGAGAAATCTCAGTGTAACTTTTTTGAGACACAAAGCTGAATTTATACTCAGGTTACAGTCTGTAAATTTAGAAATACTTTACCACTATCAAGTTGGGTGGTGCACATTTATTGTTTCCTGAGAAATCCTGCTATGCAATCACAATATACGCATTCTAAATTTATCTAAGTTAGGGGAAATAAGAGGAAAGACTCTTAAAAAATATAAACAATCCATACAAACTCAGCTTCTATATTAAAGCAGTAATAACTACGAAGTATTTTTTAAATGTGTGTATTGATTCTAAAATGGTGAGTAGGACATGAATGGAGCAGGGGCCGTCTTGCTAAGTGAAAAGAATAACCAGGAAAAGCCTATCAAAAATGAGTTTATACTCCCCAAATGAGATCACAGGGACAGTGATCACTGTCCTCGCTTACAGGTTGTTAAATGAGAGGTAACTAGGACATTTTAGCTTTTGTCATCCAGCCTTGTGGGCTTCCTTCAGCACAGACTGATTTGTTACTGATCCATCAAACACTCTAAGTAATTACATTTATTGAAAACTAAATACATCTACAGTTAATATTTCTTTGAAGAATCTTGATTTTGGCCTGCCCATACAAGTTTGGGATTTTCCATTCAGTATTAGCACACCCATGACCCTGATTTTGAAGGTTTGTGTAGCTATAAACCCACCCTGAGGGAGGAGAAAATTAAACATATTTAGCAAGGTTACAATAAAAAATAATGTTTCAGTACTTTTCTCTAATTTCAAAATATAAACTTTTGCCAAGCTCCCCTTAGCAGGGTGAACCCTGTTAAGAAAGGGGACACTTGGGGTTTTCTTTCAATAAATATTTCAATAATTTATTCTTTAAACAGAATTTAAAAAGCAGACAAAGATGGAGACTTGTGTTTACCTCTGTTTTGTCAGTTAAGTCTATGCTCTAACCCACTTGTTCAATGTATATCATCACTCTAAACCTGGACTAAAACCTGTGTTTCCGTATTGGGTGTTTTATGATGTGCAGACATTGTGCATGATTTGAAAAGGATAAAACCAGAGTATAACAGTTATTGGTTTATGCAAAAAATGGACTTATTTGCCAAAACTGTGTGCTTCAGTGAGAATGATTCCACAATCAGTCTGGGTTCTCACACGCATTCCTCAGAAGGGTTTCACATGCCAGCGAAGCTCATTTTTTGATGTCTTATATTAAAACCACTTTGGTATGGAACACTTTTTTTCCCCATGGATGAGGGCAGCTTTTGGAGACTAAATCCCTGGCTGATTCTTAAAGCCTGACCTACAAGGAAAAGCCTTTCCACGGCAATGTCACCAGGATGATGCATCCCCACTGCTACGGAGAGAGGAGCAAGGCTCTGTGACTGAAGAGAAGAGTTTGGCTGGCACTGAGGCTTACCTGGGCTGGCACGACAGGCTGAGCTGAGCTGCCAGAGCTCTGCTAACCTGGAAGGGAGTTTTAATTTAATTTATTCTTATGCTTAGTGCAGGGAGTTAGCACTTGCACCATATACTCCTTTGTCTTGATTATCTGAAATAAAGAGTACTCTGGCTCCGATTTGTAAAAATTATCAATTTCACTACTAAACAGGATTAAAAGGAGGCAAGTACTTAACTGAAGCATAACCAAAGCAGTCAGCACGCTGCAGGGAAAGCTCAGTGGCTCAAGCAGTGGTAGCAGTGGCGGCTGAAATGGAGCCTGAAGAATAATTTATACGGCCAGGTATATCCCGCTTTTTTGAGCTTGTGATTTATTTCTGACTAGAATGCCCTGTTTTTCCAGGCGGTTTTGATGTCTGAAATGATTTTCCCGGTCATCTTCTCGACTCATTTCCAGCCTGTGAGCTGGGTGTTTGCTGCACTGGAGCTTTGCAGGTAATGAACACGTCAGTGCGTTACTCGGCTGGGTGAGCCTGCGGGTGAGCATGGGCTATCCCGAGAAAACCAGTACTATCCTAGTTCTGAACCCACTACTTCTGTGTTTGTTTAGTGTGATACTTCAGCAATATTCCTGGCTGCAGAAACACATCAGCAAAACTGGAAAGTGCACAGCAAAACCAGACATTCTACTAAAGCTAATTAATTTACAAAAGTATATAGGTGTTTGTTGTAAAATATTGGCATTAATAATCAGCAGCCACTAATTTTGGTACTCTGCTGTGGGGCTCTGCCCAGGACTGTGATGACGAATTCCCAAAAATAGACATAAGGAACATGCATTCCATACATGAGAAACTCTGTCCATAAAAAACACCTGAAACTGAAAATACTGTTTGATAGCAAATAGCCATTTGAAAGAAATCAATAAACAGATTCCCAGAATATTTTACCTAAAAACATGCTTCAACTCTGCTAGCTCCTTTTCTTTGATTTGCAGGTCGTCCTCCAACCGCTCCGTGACAGTGGCATAGGATTCACTGACTTTCTTCTTCCATTCATCTACAACAAAAACTCCTAATTGATAAAACATTTCAGAGCACAAAAATCATAATGTCCCTGTAACCAAAACACTTGATTTTTTAACATCCAATTGTACCACTTCACACATATTTCTATTAAAGTTTAAAATATTACAGATATTAAACTGCTACTGCTGCAGCCAATACAGAAACACATACAAGGATTTCAGAGACAGTGTGTATGTATGAATCCTTACCAGAAATATTTTAATTATTTTACATAATATTTAAGAGAAAACTTAAAGCTCAGGTTGCATCTGTTAGCTCTTATTTCCGAAGCAGGCACACAGCAGAAAAAGGTTGGAGATTTAAATGTTTTTCTCATGAAGTATGAGTTAAATCAACATAGTAATATAAATTATTATGATCTCATATAATTGCCCAAATAAATTTAGTTTAGTAGCTTTTTTGGCTTTTTTGTCTTCTTTCACAGTCTGTACCTGGGTTAAGTCAAGAACAATACCTGAGCCTTGAACTCAAGAGTAAACCAGCAATGAGTTATCTCCTGGAACACCATTTGCTCCTTGCCGATGGATGGATGGCACATTGCCTGTAAAAAAGTGACATTAGTTACCCGTGCAAGTCTGGGTTGGTCTAGATTTATAATTTCCCATTTGTCCAATATATCTTCTTTGTTTCAGCAAAGTTCTTGCAGTAATATGATTCCCTGTTCAGGGGCAGTGACAGTCCTGCTGAAAAATACTTGTGATAGTCTCTGGCTAAAAATAAACACTGTGCCAAGAGGAATGTCATGCAACAATAGCATGGAGAGGAACAGCCTATGCTGTCCACTGGGCTAAAGTCATAGAAACACCCACTCAGCTTGCTTAAAAATCTCCTGTTTTTTCCCACACAAACACTTCCCTTCATCTGTTGGACGCTTAAAACTAGTGGGAAGTGGTAATTTGGCAGCTTGCTACTGATTTTGTAGAGAAAATGGAATTTAAGCAGCTGAATCCAGCGTTCTGTGAGGATCCCCAAGGAGTGCAGGGGGTCCCCAGCTCGGAGAGGCCAGGGATGATTGCAACTCACAACCCCCTGACACAGGGGGTGGCACTGGGAGCATCTGGGTATGGCACTTAGGAAGTGCAATATATAATTCAAAGTGAAATGCAAACATACACACATAAATATTTATATTTCTGTATTTAAAGTGTGGCAATTGACCTTGGCAGCTGTTCTGTGTGTGAGTTCTCATCTCAGTGCAGGATTTCAGGCAAGCAGAAATGTTAATAGAACACACATCTCTAAAACCTCCCGCTTGCTGCATCCCACTGTAACAACCTCGCTGCCTTGACAGCTCCTGGCACTACCAGCTCACCCCTTTACTTGCACAAATTTACATATGAATCCAAGGATCTGTTTCAGAAGAGTTTGAACTGCTGTGACAATGCATCCTGTGATATTCAACCAATTATTTGCAGAAAGGCACCAGCCTGGCAACAGATTCCCACATCCAGTCACCAAACAACCGGGAGAGCTGGGGGCACGCTCCCAGGCGGGATTCCCTCTCTCAGGGCCACACCTTTCCCACATATGCCCTCCCCACAGGGCCCCTTCTTCCATGGGACCCTCTCTTCTGGAGAACAGGACTTTCCTTCCATCCAGACCAAGCCAGCTGTGGCAGGAATAAGACAGACCCCAGAATCGAAAAAACGCCCTATTCATTCTGCACAGAAAATGCAGTTTAACACAACAGCTTTATAAAATAAAAGCTTGAAATATCGAAGAAGAGACAGAGATTAAATTACTTGCTTTACAAGAAGTAAATACCTTGCACAGCACCTTGTATTCTAGCACCATCAACTTCATGAAAATACACCATAAAGGAGTCCTCAGTCTCTGTACTATGGATCTGTTCACCCTTTGCCAACCTCTGCGTGGGTGAAGATTCATCCATAGGGATGGTGGGAGCAGAGCCCTGGGAAGGGCAGCTCCCGGGGCTGACAACGTGGCAGCTTCACTCACCTGGCAGCAGCCCTCAGGGAATCCCTGCAACATTCACATCCTCGACTGTGAGAGGTAGCTGCAGAATAACTCATATCGGGGGGAAGAAAAAAAAGAATAGTAATTGTAGAGCCTGTTGGCAAACAGGGAAGAAATTGTGCTGACTCTCTGTAAGGCCAGTTTGAATGAACATCTCCACAAGAAGCACTGGAATATCATGAGCAATATTTGTCAGTGAGTAAATTCCTCAGATGTGAATTTCACAGAATACTGAGCTGTACAAATTACTTTTTTAAAAGTTTTGTTGCAGTTTAACATTTGGAACGTGCAGCTGTCATGGCCAATCTTACAGCAGAAATGTGTGAAAAATTCTTTTCCCATTTCTGGTTTTGAATGTCCTTCCCAGGGACGCTTTACAGGAGTAAGTCTTTTGAAATTATCTTTATTTCAAATTAATTGGAACATATCCACAATTAACATATATCCACGTCTATAATTTACTTGAAGAAGCTGCAAGCTGCTCCCATAAATTTCATTGCCATTCTGGTGATACTCGGACACGGCACAGGAAATGAAAAGGGCGCTAAAAGAAAATATGTATTTTTAAGAAGAAAGTAGAGGAACTGTGTGGCCCTTGTAAGGGAGCAGGTGTTTGCAGTGGCTCCCCTGTGGCCGCAGATGAACAGAGTGTGTGGCCGAACACCGCTGCTATTTTTGCTCTCACAACACCAGAGAGGCCTTTGCTTGGGGACTCAAGCTCCACATGTGCAGAGAGCAAAAAATGAAGCTCTTGCATCAGAGGTTTGGGAATGAGAAGAGGCTGGAACCTCTGAGCTCCAGCAAAAACACCCTGAGAGGGCACGAACATTGCTCTGCAGATCCAGCTGATCCTTGGCGCTTACTTCCTCTCGTCAGCTCCCCAAATCCTTCTGGCACAGATTCCGCTCAGCTGCTTGTTTTTATTTCAGCTGCCTTCCCTTGTGCTCTTTGTTAAGTGCCTCATTTCTCAGATTTCAGTTTCCTGCACCAAAGGTCACTGAAATAACCCCTCTCAGGTTTCAGAACACAGACAGTAGGGCTAAACCTCTGCTGATCACGGCACGTGCTCAAGGCATTCAGGGAAATCATTGTAATGATGTTCATTATGAGCCCTATTATTGCACTACACAGCAAAACTAATTAAATAAACAAAGCTGACATGAAAAAAATCATTAAAAGCTCATCCTGACTTTGAGATTATACATTACATTTCAGGATAGATGGAAGCAAGCAATGATCTAGAGGACACATGAACACTGCACCCATCTGGGAAACTATGGGGCTCAACCAAAATCAAACTCCAGGTTTCAGTAGATGACTTCATCCACAGAAGGTTCTGCGTGCCTGGCACTCTCAGTACTGCATCCTTCGTCGCTCAGACTGCAGGAAAATCATGGGCCAGGATGCTGTGATGGTCTTGTTTTAAGAACCTGGTACTGGAAACCAGCAACCCCCAAATCACTACGATCTTGCTGTGAAGTTTTAATGGGTGGCCTTGCACAAGTCTCTCAGTTTCCTTGGGACACACTTATCCCAGCTGGCTGCATGAGAAATTGTTGTCATCTACATTAACAGCAGACTTGGGAATACAAAGATTACCTGGAGCTGTAAATGCAATACAGATAAAATACATACACAGATTGAATACATCAGACTTGGATTATTATCATCAGGAAGGGTCTGGTCTGCAGGCTTTTTGATTTTAATAAGATGTGCTCACACTGTAACACGACCCTTGCTGTAAGAACTGCAATTTGTTATAGCTAAAAATGCACACACTTCATCAACAGCTGCAATAGAGAATCATAGGATCACAGAAGCATTCAGACTCAAAAAGCCCTCCCAGACCATCAAGTCCAACCATTCCCCTGGCACTGCCAAGGCCACCACTAACCTCTGTCTCAAAGTGTCACATCCACATGGCTTTTAAACCCCTCCAGGAATAGGGAGAAACAGCAAAGAGTTCCATCAAACAGGGAATTCATTAAGGCTCTGGGTTTTCGGTCTGAAGCTGATACAGGAAATTCAAGAGAACCAGCTGTTCTCTGTAGCTGGCAGGTTAAAGCCACATTTCAGCCTCACAGAGGAGCGTGCACAAAAGCAGGCCTCATGTCTGCCGAGTCTTTTCAACAAAATTCACCAAATGGATGTGCATTTTAATTTTTAAATTCCCCCAGCCCTGGACAGCTGCATGCTAAGAGAGCCAGTAATGTTACCAGTCTCCACACACTGACATTCCCTACAGCACAGGCCCTTTCCTCTGAATAGTTCCATAAACTTCCTGATCTCCAACTTCACAATGATCTTTTTATTGACAGTAAGACCACCAAGGATGATGGATGCATTAGAAATTTAATGGGCAAATATACACTATCTGTTGCTCAATGAAAATTACTGGAAGCCTATATATAAAAAACTATTCATTGCCAAGTGTGGAATCCAAGAATGAACTTACAGAATGAACTTGCACAGACAGAGCCCTGTGTGAGACAAAAACATTTGGGAAAATAATTAATATAGCTCTGTATAAATAAAATATATATTGTAATGTTTTTCACAACTTTTTACATTAAACTTGATCGCAGTTTAAAAATGAAAAATGGTACACCACCAGATATTCCAATACCTGTGGAGTAAATCCATTAAACCTGCTAATGTTATCCAGGGCTAATATTGACTAAGATCTGCAATCTTAGATCTAAGATCTTCTCATTTTGAGACAAAAATATTCAGTGTGAGGGGAAAGCATTGGGTGACATACAGACTTAAAGCAGTGCAATGTTTCTTACCTGGTATTGTATAACCTATGCTTATTCCATTACAACAATTTTTTTTTTCATTAAAACCTTTGCCTCAAGATCTGACCTGGGGGCGAGCTGTGCTAGTCCATGGCTACCACCAGGATGACTCCTGTCCCTTTTCTTTTGTCTTGGAATTCACGCTGCTCCGTAAACCACAGCGGCTGCTGCTGGCCCAACCTACCGCAACCTGTTCCATAAGCTGTTCAGTCACTGCTTTTCCTCATTCTCCTTTCCCAATATCTACGTGCCAGAAGCAAGTCCACTTCCTATTTTTATCCAGTTTTCTTTCACTAATGAAATCAATACATGGTACTCAGGGAATTCGGAACAAATGCAATTGTAACAGTTAAAGTGGATGATCATGTTAAATGATGCATTTCCCTGTTACCAAACACTCGGAGAACTCGCCTGGCAGCACAGCAACCCTCAGGAAAGTCTGTGCCAAACTAAGTTTGGTCTCCAACTGAAGATGCAAAGCCCGTGTCAAACGTGTTTCTCCTAAAATGTTTTGTGTAACAACAGATGAATAAATCATGCAAACAGGATGATCATGATATACAAATTACAACTCCATGCTCTATGACTACCTTCACTTTGTGACTTAAAGCATTTATCTTGGACTTGAGTGTTCCCAAACCTACTGCTTCCATTGTTTAACTAACATTTCATACTGACTTTTAGACCCTCTATTTGCTCAGAAATTCTTACTCCTTTGAAGTCAGCTCCAGCAAGTCCCAACCTCCATGTTTAGCTTCTTTGTATTTCTTTTTGGAAGGTTTCTTTATTAATGAAGAAGAAACCTAGTGCAGGTTAAAGAAGGGTGGGTAATGCTCAGGGGATGTTACTCTGCTGCCTTGTAGGTGGCATAAGAAAGGTGCCATTTGGGAATTCAGTCAGCAGGGAGATAAACACTGTCATCGTGAAACATTAAATAAAACATGAAAACCCACAGAGAAATTCAAGAGAAAAAGATGCATCATGTTTACAGACAAATCACGCTGATATACTGCACAGCATGCTCCTAAAAACAGCAGATTTCTCTATTTGGAGCTGGATCTTGGGCATCTAAACTAGAAACAGGGGGACTTTATCGTTAACTGTATGTGCAGAAGGGGGAGAAGGGGAAGAGAGTTTCTCCAGAGATATGCACTGTGGTGCTGCTCACAACGAACCCCTCCGGTGTCTGCTCCGCTCCACAGGAGGATAAACCACCACACCAAGGACTCCAACAGTTCAGTTTAGAGAAACACAAAACCCTGGGTTTTGCATGGCACACGTCAGTCAGTCTGTGGGTAACAGAGAGCTGGCAGCTTCTCAACCACACTGCCAGCTTCCAACAACTACCAGGGAAAAAAATTAATCAGTATGTCTCGATGACAGGTGTTGACCCCAGTACTACAAGCCACAAGGGGAAGAATAATCTCTCATGGCAATCTTTGTTCCTCTGACAAAAAACAGGAAAGGATAAAAAAGTTACAAAACAAAAGAGAAAAAATTATTAATGCCTGACAAAATGTCTTGAATTAAAAGCACTTTTAATAATTTCACCTCTACCCAATTGAAACCGTATTGCAAAATGGCAGCACGAAAAGAGAGAAACATAAGTTGTTGTTTTATTCTATGTGCTGGAGCTAATATTCTACCCTTTAAAAGCTTTTAAAGCAGTTTTCAGTCAAATAGACAATTAATTTGCTCTGTATCATATCCTTACTGACAAAGACTACAAGACCTAACATGCAACCCATAGAAAGTCACCAATTAGTGTTTTCAGATCAGAAATATTTCCCTACTTTAATCAAAAGGACAGTTTATCTGCATTTGCTGCTTTATTAATATTATGCAATTTCTTTATTTCTACTTCAATGAGATCAGAGAAGAGATCTGTGTACTTTTCCCTTAGGATTCTTACAAGCTGGGAAGTAATCAATCACCCACAAATGAAAACAGGAGATTTGTTCAAGTACTGTTCATTCTAAAATCAGACTTCTCTTTTTGTCTTTGTAGGCAGATTTCATCATAAATTTGCTTCCTAAACTTCAGCATGTCTTCTACATCTTTGTAGGTGAGCATTTCTTCAACAGATAAAAGCTGAAAGCCGCTCAGTTTGAAAGCTGACTTGTGCTGCACAGAATTCAGCATGTTCAGTGACATCCTAACTGATTCACTTAGAGTAGAACAAACAGGGAAAATCCTCGCAGTCCACAGCCCCAAACATGTGTCCTCACTGGAGAAGAGCTGGTCCGAAGCCTCTATGCTCCAGAGGTCAAGGCATTCTGGTAAGCTGGCTCCAAAAAACTGGAGGGAACGTATATCTGACAACAATTTCACCCTCTTTTTCAAGTCGTCGCCTATGCTGAACACCATGGTGACGTACTCCACACGATCATTAATTTTCACACTTACTGAACTCAGGAAGCAGTTTGAGGGTATGTCTACACTGAAATCTATGTAGGCACCACTAACAATGCTGCCTTTCCCTAGCGAGACTTCAGGCCCAATTCTGGAGTACTCAATGACAGACCCAGGCCCTATCACACATCCGGGCTCAAGGACGCTCTGCATGATGCTTAACTGATCCACGGTCTTGGCTGCGTCAGGAACGATGCTAAAAGCCACAGGCTGCAAGTCAAGCTCAAATCTCAGTTTGCTCTCAGCAGTAAAATGAAACAAATACTCCTGAGTAGTTCCGATGTGGTAGAACTGGGAGTTGTTGAGGACTATGACATTCAGGGCGGTGCCTTGCAGGAGGGAGTACAGCTGCTGCCGCACCTGCACCAACCCTGAGTCCTCCTTGGAGACGTTACTTGTGTTTTTGGTGTAATCCGGAGTGGCTCCAGGCCCCAGGGCCTGGAGAAAGTCACCATATGCATCTATTTCACAGCAAAGAGTGCCCATCTGCTTATAGAACATCAGTAGCTGCTTTGCAGTGCTGTGATCAATGTAGAACACGCTGTCCGTGTACACACACTCTGAGGCCGTTCCCGAGTCACCGCGGTTCCCAGAGGAGCTGAGCTGAGGGCGATCCCCCCTCACACACACTGCACCACTCTGCTGCATTGTCTGCACGTCAGGCTTGTGCAGGAAACGATAGCACGATACATATTCCAGTCCTCCTCTTCCCGAAAAACTGGACGGATCCAACACAAACACCCCGTGAGTGGTCCCAACTGCCAAATCTGAGGGGTGGGCCAACGCGGTAAATCCAGGTTTATCAAATGTGATGGTTTCTGTGACTCCAGTGCTGTACAGCTCTATGTCATCTGAACATGTCACGAGGACTCCTGGTTTCATGTGGCGGGGGAAGTCAATGTACATGGCCAGTTTCAGCTCCAGCATCTGGTACATGGGATCGCCAAATGGCAGGGCTGTGAAGATCTTCCCCAGGGCACTTGCATTTGGCAAACGCTGGCTGTAACCACCTGGAAAAAAAACTCTTTCAGTCACATAGAGACACTGTATGCAAGTAAGCAAAAAACTAAACCTATGCAGCTATTTCACAAGTACACAAAGGCATTAAAAACCTCTCAGCTTGGTCATAGACCAAGTCCCACAGCAGATCTAACATGTCCAAAACCCAGCCTGCCTTATATAGCTCATATTCAAACTGTGATTGATTTCGTTACCTTTTAAATTTGTTCCAGAGCTATCTGTCACTGAAGTGACAAAAGCAAACGATACCTGCGTTTTCCTTGGAGGAGAACCCCCACATTCCCGATGGGAATTTTAAGCCAGAAGTGAGTCAAATAAGCAGAGGTTTGGTCACAACACTTGTTATGACTTGGTTTCTTTCTCCTCTGCAGAACTGATGTTCTTCCACATCTGGAAGTGGCCTGGCTAAGTGGACAGGAAGGCAAGTATTCAGCCTCCCCAGAGGTATGAGGAGCCCAAGGTCCCCTGACAGAAGGTCGTGTTCCTTAAAAGGATATTTCAAGGCAGAAACTTAAACCGCACCTGTGAATCACATCTCTTTCTCACTGACTGAGCAAATTTAGTGCGGAGAAAAAATGCTGAAGTGACGGTAACATCTTGTAAGCACCAACCTAATTTCAAATTATCAGACACATGGGTTACTTTTCTGAGGGAACTATATTTTGGAACTCTGACTCCTCTGCCATTTTATTATTTTAAGGAAGAAAAAAAAGAAAAGGTATAATTTTAGAGCAAAATATGGAAAATTAAATTTACCAGAATGGATTAGCAGCACAGTGAAGGAAGTCCACTGATCACCATACTGCTCTTCCAAGCACCGAAGAACATGAAGAGTTGATCCACCATTTCCTAAAGATAAAGTATTTTAGTATCTGTGAAAAGAGCTCCAATAACACCTGTTCTGGTAGGTGAGGTGTACTGGTGCCCAGCCAGCACTGACGGGATAGTCTTTCTACCGTATCATGGTCGATAAGATCACGCACAGAAGCTGATGGACAGTCCCTCTGGAAGTCTGCGCTCCCTGAGGGGACGGCATCCTCAGCAGACAGCTCCAGGGAAGGCTCTGTGATTTCCCCTCCCAGCCACCTCTGCACAGCCCCACCATTTGAAACATTTAATCAATTAAAGAGCCCATAATTCAGCCATAAAAACCAGCTCCTGTAAGAAACAAGTCACACAAGCCTACTAACGGATTCAAGGCAGTCTTCAGAAGTACTTCTGATGTTTACAGTATAGAAATAAGGCAGATTTGGGATCTGAGAAAATGGTTTGGGATATTTTATGTGCTCCTACAATTTAAAACTGCCAGATTTCTGAGAATTAGCCTCTGCATATTACTCTACACTGCAGATAATACTGGGATTACTTACTTTGTACATCCAAGCGAACAGGAATTAAGAATTACAGGACGGTATTACGGGCAGTTTTACATCACCACTGGGCAGCGTATTAAAACATAACCAAACTGTTTAAACAACCAGGTTAAGGGACGTATGAATATGTAACACACGAGTTAGTGCTATTCGGTACCCGTAGGACACGCTCCGAGGAGAGCTACAGCCCATTCACCAGCACCACCGCACCGCCCCTCCTGCCCGCTACCGCCCGGAGCCGGGCCCCGCCCGGAGCCCTGCCCGGAGCCGAGCCCCGCCCGGAGCCCTGCCCGGAGCCCTGCCCGGAGCCGAGCCCCG
>VXBT01002920.1:0-16249 GCA_013400235.1 Oriolus oriolus
GGAAGGAAGGAAGGAAGGAGAAGCTGGGTGGTCACTCCTGACCTGACTCTTACCGGTGTCACAGCTGGAAAGTCTGTCCTGCTTTGACGGCACCACCATCTGTGCCACTAGCCCAGATTAACACCTCTGGAACACTGCCCTGTGGGAAGTGGGAATCACAGCAGAGACAATGGAAATCAAAGCAGGGGGATTGGGAACTGACCTGTCCTGGCCTTCCACTGAGGCTTGAGCCAAAGCTGGGCTCCAGAAGGATCTCTGTGGGTCAGTGACTCTGCCATCTGCACTTCAGGATTTGTTTGCACCTTCCAAGCAGGCGCGGGAGAGCAGGACCCCGATCCCAGGGATGCGGCTCACCTCGCCAGAGCCAGGAGCAGTGGGAAGGGAAGCTGACAGGGTATTAAATGACTCTCAAGTCAGGTTTGTTTAGAACCTTTTAGTTTGAAGGAATTTTTTTTTTCCTGAGGAATTTCAGCCCAAATCCCATTAGTAAATGTCTCCTTGGACCTTACACTGAGCTGGTTTGGTCTGCAGAGTGTCCACGGGGACTGACCCCAAAACAAGCCACTGTCAGCTAAGGCCAGTGAGGACAGGAAGAGATGGGAAGGGGTGTGCTGGATCGACCACGGTGATGCCGGATGAGTCCAGACTTGATGGCTTAGGCTGCCCAGAGAAGCTGTGGCTGCCCTTGGATCCCTGGAAGTGTCCAAGGCCAGGCTGGATGGGGCTTGGAGCACCCTGGGATAGTGGAAGGTGTCCCTGCCCACGGCAGGGGGTGGGGCAGGATGGGCTTTAAGGTCCCTTCCCACCCAAACCGTTCTGTGATTCCATGACTTGAGGACATGCTGGTTTTCCACGTGAGTGCCTCTGCTTGGCAAATGAGGAATGAGACGGATCCTGCTCTCCTGCCGGGGGACTCTGCAGCCCTGGGGAAGCGAGGAGCACCTGCTCCCCATGGTCACGCATGGAAGAGATTTGCAGAGTTAGCTCAGCTTTGAAGTCAACTCGTCAGCGCAGTTCCAGGTGTGGAGTGGGTTCACGGGGGAAACTCAAGAAAATAAACAGCTGGGTGAGAGCAGCCAGCAAAATAAACCCACTGCAGCTCTGTGTGGGGCTTTGCTGTGGCAGCCGATGAGCTCACGGAGCGGTGCCAGCACAGGGAACGAATCCCGTGGCCCTGTTGTGAGCAGGAGAGGGCTCAGCTCAGCTCAGCTCCTGGAAAGCAGGTGGTGACTCCACAGTTCGCTCTCCGTGAGGCGGGGATGGATCCCCGCACCCCGTCACAGCCAGGACGCGGCGCCTCGGCAGGGACGCGGCTGTGCTGAAGAGCCCGTCGGATCTTCCTTTGAATCGTGAGGGAATTCAGAAGCGGCTTTGAGGGTCTAAAGGGAAAAAGAAAAGAGAGGAAGAAAAAAGGAGGTGAGTGTAAGAAGTTGGGTGTTTCTATAGCAGCAGCAGCAGCACCCCGTGCTCAGCGCCGGGAGCAGGTGGGAGCGCCCGTCACTCAGCACAGCGTGGTGACAGAGCTGGCAGCCGCCTGATAAGAGCTGCTGCCTCCACGGCTGGGGTCCCACCAGCTCTGGGGATGGATCCCTTCCCTGGGAAGCTGCTGGAGATGGGGGAGGAGGAAACCATGGGCTCAGGGAACCTTGGAGAGTGGGGAGAGGCTGCGCTGGACAAAACCCCGGGTTCCTGTGGCATTTCCCACCTGAGGGGCTGTTCTGGAGCAAGA
Source organism: Oriolus oriolus (assembly GCA_013400235.1). NCBI lineage: Eukaryota > Metazoa > Chordata > Aves > Passeriformes > Corvidae > Oriolus > Oriolus oriolus. The sequence continues at coordinate 1,730 of VXBT01002920.1, forward strand.
GGCTCTTCTCCCGAAGAGCTGAATCCCAGGAGACAGTGATGGGCGTGGAGGAAAGGGGCAGCTGGGGGCTCTGTGTTCCCCCACGAGGCAGTGGGTGACAGGAGCTCCAGGGGCAGCAGGACTGGGATGGAGCAGCCAGAACAAACCTTCCTGCGCCCAGCGGAGCGTCCCGAGGACAGGAACTGAGAGAGCTGGTGCCGAGTCAAGAGAGCAGCTGAGAAAACACATTAATGCACCATAAAGAATGTCTTTGCTTCCCAATGATCTTTTTTATTACTATTATTTATTCATTTATACGCCACTGCTTTGCTTTGTTTTTCCTTTTCTTTTTTCTTCTCCTTTTTTTCTCCTCTCCCAGCTCTTTCAGTGCCTCATACCACCCTCTCCACCCCTGGAGACTGCATTCAAACACTGTCTGGTGCTGAGGGCTGGCTGGGGGGGTCCAGGGCCATCAGCATGCCTGGCACACGCCGAGCCCAGCCAGCAGAGCAGTGCTGGGCCCGGCCACAGCTCCTCCAGCCTCCAAATATTTGGATTCTAAAAAGGCTGGGATAGAAACACCAAGAAAAATAAATATTTTACAAACACAGTAACCGAAAACCTAAACAGGAACCAGCCGCCTCTCTCTGCCCAGGGCACGCTACTGAAGCGGAGCTTGGATGTCACAGCTGTGGCACTGACACTTTATTTCCTTACAAAGGAATGTTCTGTGGCTGCAGCATCGCATCAGGCCGCTCTCACGGAGCTGGGAATGAACAAAACCTGTGTCGGGATGCTGGGCGGCTCCTGTGTTGGGAACATCCCCCTGCTCCCGTGGGGCTCTGGGCCAGCTCAGGAAATCAAACCCTTCCTCCTCCACACCCCGGGAAGGCACAAGGGGAGCCTGGACCTGGCCAGGCTGCGGAGGTGAAGGATGAGGGGGGAATGTTCATTGTCCTGGGGGTCACATGGGGAGCCTGGACCTGGCCAGGCTCAGGGACTGGAGCATAAGGGGAGAAGCCTTGCTCAGGGCGGTGGTGGGATCCAGGGCTGGCTGCAAGAGACAGGGCCAAGAAGTCCTGAGCAGGATCCTCCTGGGCAGGGGATGGGGCAGGGCCTGCGGACCCTCCCCATGCCTTAAAAGCACAGGCACTCCAATGCCCTCCACTGCCCTCACTGGCCCAAGGGCCTGTGCTGGTGACTGGAGGCACCTCCAGCACCAGGCTGGTCTCTGTTCAGCATGGGAAATGCTCCCTCCAGGCTCCAACAGTCACCATCCCATTCCTGACACTGTCAGTGCCACCAGCTGGGACCATTCCCCTCGGGAAGCCGCCGAGCCCTTTCAGTCAGCGGTTTTTTGGCTCCAGTTCATGGTCTCCGCAGACCAAAGGAGACCTTGTCCCTTTGACTCGTTATTTACGGGTCCCTCAGGAACTGGAGACACAGATCCCTTTGTGGGAGAGGAGGAGGAGGAGGGTAGTGGTCCTAAACCAAAGAGGAACAAGACGTTCCAGTGCGCGGTGCTGCGGTCACTGGCTCGGCTCAGCTGGGGACTGGTCACAGGGGGCCACCATCATGGCACAGCTGTCCCTGGTCCCTCCAAATCGCTCCTCTTGCGGAGCTGTGGGGGAGTGAATGAGCACGAGGGGCTTTGGTGGCCTCAGCGCTGGACACAGGATAGGAGAGACCCTCAGAGTCCTCCTGCTGCCCCTCCAGCCTCCCACCCGTGCCCAGGCACCCGGGCTCACACCCACCCCCCGTGCCCGCTCCCCACTCTGGCTCTGGGGAGGGCTCCGCGTGCGCGGGGCTCTCTGGGGTGGTGGTGGAGCCTTTTTGTTGTGGTTGTTATTTTTAATCCGCATATTGTTCTGGATTTGCGTCAGAGACAGCAGGTTGGAGAAACGTGCCTGGCTCTCGGAGCACAACGTGGCAAGGTTGGCAATGCCCTCCAGCTCCAGGAGAACGCGCTGCCTCCAGCGGCCGCCGGCTCCGGCAGGGCCGGGCCGAGCCCCAGCGCTCATCCCAAGGATTGCAGCAGCTTTTATTCACTCCTCGCTTTGAGCCCCAACAGCGAGGCCCTGAGGATAAGCAGGGTAGGGAGGAAGGGGCTCTCAGCACCAGAGCAAGCACAGGGTTTGGTCCCGTGGGGCTGCCCCATGCTGGCATCCAGCCGCCGCATGGGACAGGAGCTCGTCCTACCCCTGGGCACGAGGGATCCCACAGCATCCGACCCTCTGCTGCACAGGGAGCTGCTGAAGAGCCAGGAAAGTCACACCCTGCCCTGGAAGCCCAGAAGTCCCAGCCCAGGGAGCCTGGAGCATCCTGTGTGGGTCAGTCCCAGCAGGGTGAAGCCAGCACCCTCCGAGCACGGAAGCGGCGCAGGTGGGGACAGCTCCCCCCCCACTGCCACTCTCGTGCTGGGTGGAAACAAACCCCGGAGAAGTCAGAAGGAGCTGCTGTGAGCCCCCCAGGAGGGAGGGACAGTGATGGTCCCATGGGAGAGACACGAGGCTGGGACGGGGACCTGGTGACCTCCTCATCACTGGAGCCATGTTTGCCATCTTCTTCCCCTCCTCACCCCACTCCTCATCCCATCCCTTGGGAGCTGTGCCCCACTTGGGACAGGGGCTGCCCCTGCCTCTCCCACCTGCGGGAAGAGCCCCCTGCTCACCTGCNGCAAGCCTCCAGGAATGAGAAGGAAAACACGCCAGGATCTCACTGAAAGCACCAACTGTTCTCCTCGCATGTAAATGCTGCTGCTCTTTTGATTTTAAAAGGCTTTAATGCCGAGTTCATCTGCTAATTCCCCTCCTGCCCCTTGTGTATTGTATATTAGGAGAAATGTTGTTCTGTATCCTGAGCAGTTTATTTTATCGAGTTTAAGAGAAAATCCCATACTGAGATGCTGCAGATAAATATTCATTGTCACATCTGCTTCGGTTTAAGATTGTTGCCTAAAAATGTTAAAAATACAAACATATTTGGCGGGGGAGAGGCTGGGGTGGGAGGATTGGGGTGGGCTGCTGAGTCTGGGCCCTCAGTGCAACTCGTCAAATGTTTTATCACCAGCAAGGAGAGGAATCACAATGAGGGGAAATCACCCAGGGGAAGGAAAAAGGGAACAGCAGCCTGAGAAGGCTCAGCCAGCCCCAGCCGTGGGGCCAGAGTGGAGCAGTGCTGGGTGGGAGCATGCCTGGCATCACTCTGGGCTGGGGGACAGCTGTGGCAGTGCAGGGTTGTCCCATCCTCAGCCTCTCAGAGCATCCTCCAGGACCTCTCACAGCCCCTCAGCGCCCGGGATTGGGGGACAGATCAGCAACAGCCGGAGCAGGAGGTTTTCCCTGTCTCTGGAGCGCTGCACCGTGGGCTGGCAGTGCTGGCAGCGCCCAGGGAGCTGCCCGGGGGCTGTGCCGGTGCTGGGAGCCCCTGTCCAGCCCAGCTGTGCCTGGCAGTGCCGTGGTGGCCCTGCTTGGCAGCCGCCCCATCCACAGCTGTCCCGGCTCCACCCGATACAGGGGTGATGGGCACCAGGGGCTCCACTGGTGGCAGTCCCAGCTGGGACATTGGGAGCTGCCCTGGCTTCTGCTGCCTCTGGGAAGGGCTTGTCCAGGCCACACTGGACACACACAGTGACAGGACAGCTTGGGACAACATCAAGGGGACTCAGCTTGGCACAGTCTACACTGTCCCTGCTCCAGAGACAGACAGAGCTCTTCCCTCCCACTCCCTGCCAGTCCATTACCTCTGGCCAGCACTACGATTTTATTTTGTATTTAAGTAAAATAAACTTGACCTTATTTTATTTTTCTTCCAAACTTTTGCAGCTCCACCAAACGCAGCCGGTGGATATGGAAGGCATAGTAATAAGGATAACGCTTTCCACTTGCTGAGCACTTTATATTCTCCGAGCACTGTACAAACATTACCTAATTAAACAGAGCAAGGCAGCAGCCCTCTGCTCCGGCCTAATGCTGGGAAATGGAAACAAGGAAACTCTGAACCAGTATGTCAATAACATCAAAGTCCCATTGTCCTGGCCTTGGCTTTGTTGCAAAGGAATCCGAAATTGTCTCAGAGTTTCCAACATGGCTTCGGGCTCTTCACACTTGGGAAACAAGTGTGAAAAAACTGTTTGGGAGTCAGACGACAAGCCCTGATCAAAGTTGGCAGAAGTGGCCACGGAGACCCCGGGACTGCAGCCTCGCCTTTGATGCCGCCTCATGTGGGAGCCATCCCGGCGGCTCTCGCCCCCCAGCCCTTCGCAGGGCTGGCATCTTCCTCGGGGCCCTCATGTGCATCTGGGGAATGTTTCCTATTAGGGATTCACACTCTGGTTGAGCTGCATTCCTAATTGTGGAGACTCGAACGGCCCTAATAGGAAACACACCCGCAGCAGAGTCCCTGTGAGTCATTCTCCCATCGGAGCGCTCCTTGGGCTGCTGCCACATGGCAGGGCCAGGGCCCGGGGGGACCCTGCTCCCAGCCGTGCCACCATCGCCCCGGCCTCTCGGTGGGTGCCATGCCAGGTGCTGGGAATTCTGTGCCCGCCCTCCGTGGCACGGGGCCTTCGGGAGGCGTTCCGTGCCGGCCATCCCCTTCCTGCAGCAGCATCGGCACCTCTGCGGGCAGGAGGGGCTGGGTGGGAGCCTGGTGCTCGGTGGTGAGTGACCATGAACGTGCTCACGTTTCCATGTCGTGTTCGTGCCGTGCTCACGTTGCCATGGCCACGCTGGGGTCTCTGCCCGGCTGGAACCGTGCACAGCCACTGCCCATCCTCTGGGATGGGGCCAGAGTGGGGATGCCTCAGTGCCACCTCCCACAGCAGCTTGGGGGTCCAGGCTGTGGCCCCAGAGTGCAGCCACCCCTTGTTTAGCAAACCGAGGTGACCTTGGAGTGCTGCCCCTTTGTGCCAGCGCCCAGGTGTCCCATTTGTCACCGTGACAGCCCACACGGCTCCAGGAAAAGGTCACCTGAGCTGTACCAGCCTTTCCCTTTCACATTTATGCTGATGCCAAATTAATTCTTCATCAGAAGCCCAAGTGCCCCCTGTGCCATCGTTTGATGTTTTCCAAATCTGCCTGGGTTCAGGTGCTCCCCTCCCTCCTCCCCAGCACTGAGACCCACCAGAGACAAAGCATCAGCCCCCGTATTTTTAGGACAAATTCCCTGATTCTGGGGATGTTCTGGCTGAATCTCAGTGCATTTTTCTGTGCCTGCTTGACAGCAATACCTGGTGATGTCAGACAAGCCTCTGGGGCCCTCAGCTCTCATTACCAGCCTGTCTAATTAAGGAGAGATGCTGTTGCTGACTGCTTTGGAGAACGATGTGGGGAGGCAACAAATGCCAATCTCCATCACCAGGGTCTGTGCTTTTGGGGTCTGGATCTTCAGAGACAGGAGAGGAGCCCTGACTGTGTCCCAGCCAGTGGAATGACAGGCTCAGCAGCAGGAGGCTCCTGGGCAGCAGGAACCCCCCTGAGCCCCAAAGGGCACAGGGCTTGGGGAGTCAGGAGCCTGATTTTATCTCAGCAGACTCACTCCAGTTGCTAATAATTAGCAGGGGCTGGGTGATCATTAAGGCAAAATGAGCCACTCCCCATCCCTTCCACCCCAGCTGGAGGTCTGGGTTGGGAAAGTGAGGTCCTGCATGTTCCAGTCCAGAGCCCTCTCAGCCCTGCAGCCCCTCTGGAGTTCCCAGTGAGGCTGCTCCGTGTCCCCTTGCTCTGGAACAACCTTTCCCAGGACTTTCTCTCAGGTTGGGGATGTTTGGCACAGGGGGAAGAGGGAACTCTTGTTTTTATTCTTCTACAACGGGAATGTTTTTCCTCCTGTTATTCATCAAATTCTGCTGGAATTTAATACTCACCAGCTCTAAACAGCCTCTTGCACTAACAGTGATTGATGGTTTCCAACAAGTCCATAAATGCTGCCCCTCCTCAGCCCTGCACTTTCTCTCCCTTCTCTCCCTATCACTCCATCTCTCCTCTCTTCCCTTGCTCTCTCCTCTCTCCCGGGCCAGACAAAAGCTGATCATGCTGTTGTTATGTGGATTGATTTGTTTTCTGTTTCTGCTGTGTTTTGGGGTAGGAAGACATCGGGGATTTGTGAAAGAGCAGTGAAATGCCATGGCCAATGAAGCCTGACTAGAAATTCCTCAGGTTATTATCTCTTAGGTTAGGGAAATCTGGGCAAATTTCTGTACGGAAACACTTGAGGAGCAGAAAACAGCAAAGCTCAGCAGCAGCTGCCCAGTTCTCCCAGCCTGGAGAAGCCTGGAATGGGAGCTCTGCCCATGGGAGGGGGGTGTGCCTGCACACTCAGAGCGACGTGCCAGCAGACATTCTGGGCTGGAGGGAATGTGCACAGGATTCCCAGCCCAGGGACCTGGTGTGGGCTTCATCCAAGGTCCCAGCAGGATGGAACAGCCTCCAGGACAAGGCTCCCGAGCGGCCTCGTGCCCACAGGGGCTCAGGGAGTGACAGCAATCGCTCTGTTCATGCCTGGATGAGCAACTTGTAGTCCCAAGGCACAAATCCCCGGGAGTTCCGGCTCTGTGGGCTGGAGACAGCTGGTCCCAGGGAACAGCGAAGGAGGAGATTGAAGCAGGTAAGGTGAAACCTGGGGAAGTCGCTCTGTGACTCTCTGGAGACAAAAGCATCCAGCAAATGCTGGCAGGGAGGGCACTGTGGGAGGCCCGGGGTAAGCTGGTGAGGGTGAGGATGCCGGGCAGGTGATGCTGAGGGACCAAGGTCCCCCCAAAAGGCACAGCCCCCTCCCCACAGTGCTCAGCTCCGCTGGGAAGGGGCTGCTCCCGGGCTGTCTCCACTGTCACGGGGACTCCTGGCCGTTCACTGGACTTCCCACAAGGCCGGATCAACCATCCCTGCCTTTCCCTTTCCCTCGCAAAGCTCCCTCCTACCTGGTGGGGGCTGCCCTTCCCTTGGAAAGCCCGGCGCTCCGAGGAGCCCCGGCTCTCCTGTTCCAATTAAGCTACCTGAGATAAAATCTGGGGAGCTCTTAGAGGGAAACAACTTAAAGAGATGTAAAATGGTAACTTGATTTACTCATTTGTTCCTGACCGTTTGATTCCTCCCCGAGCCGCCACCCAGCCAGCTGGGTTATGTGTCACCGGGAAAAAAAATCCAATACAGGCAGATCCCTTATCAGATCAGTGCGTTAAAAGGATTTGGGGAATGCTAATGCAGGCACCGGGAGTGGGAGATGGGACCGGCTGGCTACGGGTGGCCGAGCACGAGGCAGCACCTTGGCTCCCCCCTCCCCGGCTCCTGTTTCCCCTGGGATGTGGCAGCAGGGCTGGCTGGGCTCTTCTCCCAAAGCAAGGGCTGAGGGACGGGAATCTCCACCACGTCCAGCCTTGGCCCAGCGTCCCTGGGGAATGTGTCTTGCCCAGTTTTGCTGGATGAAGTCAGTTCTCTTTCAGGGTGTGAGCTGGCAGCTGCGGCCCGTGCCTCTGCTGTGAGGGGTGTGCTGCTTCTGGCTGAAGGGCATCCTGCGTTTTCCAGGCACAAGGACGGGAATGCTGCCCCATCGCTGACTCCAAAGGCCCAGCCCAAGGGAGTTCTCTCGGCACTGTTCCCCAAACAGCCCTGATCCCATGCAGATGGAACCTGGACCCGGGATGGGGATTTGAGGTCAGCAAGGAAAATCAGAGAGGTTGTGAACTCCTCGTCCCTGGCAGTGTCCAAGGCCAGGCTGGACGGGGCTTGGAGCAACCTGGGATAGTGGAAGGTGTCCCTGCCCATGGCAGGGGGTGGGACTGGATGGGCTTTGAGGTCCCTCCCAACCCAAGCCAGTCCATGATTCCATGAAAACACCCCAGCATTAGGACCTGACTCACACTAATGACTGGGAGAACTGTTTTGCAAGTTAACAAATGCAATTTGTTCCCCAATCCAGCGCAGGGCAAGGTCAGGCCGGCGGGAAGCCCACGGCTCATTCCCTCTGACAAGTGCAGCTCTGTTTCAATTACTGGTGCACATCCTCGCCGTGTCCTCGGGAGCAGCCCGAGTGCCCCCCGCCAGAGCCGGGAATTCTCGGTAACAGGAGCCCTCATCCCACTGGTTCTGCTGTTAAACCTGTGCTGGGATGTGGGGAGAGCCGGTCCTGGGTGTCCCAGGGATGAAGGGCAGATTAGCAAGGCCCTGCTTCATTCGGCTGGGAATATATTTAGCTCCTCAACGTGCTGTGGATTAAGAGCAGCGGGAGGCCTGGCAGCTCCACTTCAGAGGCTGGGAGGGAACGTTCCCGTTCGGCTGAGCTGACATTCCCTTCGCAGCACCTGTCGGATGGGTGTCCCGGCCTTCCCGGGGCTGCTCCCCTCCTTCTGCCCTCAGGCAGGATCCTTCTCTCCCTGCTGTCCCTTGGCTGCTCAAAGCAGCTTCTGCGTGAGTCAGACTCAAGCCGTGAAGGTTTCAAGGGTTTTGAGAGTGTTTTAGGGAAAAGAGCCCCCTTTTAGGGTTTGTTCTTGTGCTTTGCTGTGCTGTGCAGTTCCTTTCCTTCCACCAGTCCCTGTCCTTGGAGTGGTGCAGCCCTTATCCAGGGGAATGAGTTCACATTTTGGGGCTCGAAAATGTGCATTTTTACCTCTTGCTGCCCCCGTGCTCAGCTCCATTCCCATCCCATGGGGCTTTTCCCCTCGGGATGGTTCTGTTACCTACTCCTGCCCATGCCTGTCCCTGTTCCTGAGAGCATCCCATGCAGTTATCCCCATGCCTGGCCCATTTATAAATTGTATGGAAATACAAATGTCCCCCTGTCACCCCCACAGGATGTGCCACCCTCCCGTACCCTCAGGCAGATGCTCACGAGTGCTCCCAGCAGCACCAGATTAGAGCAGATTTGTGTTTTTCCCTCACTGGTATCCTGGGAGAAAACCTGTTTTCACCACATTTACAAGGGAGGTTTTCCAAGCAATTTTCTCCACAGCAATCCCAGAACTGGAGACCCTGGAGTGTTCCCCTGTGCCCCAGCACAGCCCTTCCCATTCTGGATAATCCCATACAACCTAGGCTGGGAATTCCTGGCAGCTGGAGAGCGCATCAGGTTGTTTGCAGGCCCCTGGCTATTCTGGGGACTGTAGGAATTCAATAACCACCCCTGCACTGGGACGTGGGGCTCTCCCAACCCTCGGCAGCCCATCTGTCCACAGGGGTTACAGGAAGCTTGGGAGACGTTGACAAAACCCAAACTTGCACTCAGTGAAACGAAAAACAAACTGAAAAAATCCCCTGTCCAAAACCTGCCTCGGGTCAACCCAAACGTTTGGTTCAACCATCGAGCAAACATTCCATGTGCGCTCCAAGCTTTTCCTTTTTAAGCTCCTTAAGTGGGCTTGAGTTAAACACAGGCAAATTTCTCCTGGAAACATCATTTCAGCCCGCATCACAGAACTTCAGGAAGCTTTCCTTCAAAGCCAGCAGAACAAACCGGTTCAACTCGGCTGATTTGATCGGATTTCTCCCTTTTCAGGGGCTACGAGATCGTTCCCGTTGCGTCAGCGTCGCGGTTGACCTGCGGCTGCACTTTTGGGTGAGAAACGTGTTTGGCAGAGGAGTTTCCCCCAGCTCTGCCTTCTGTGGCCTTGTTCGATGGCTGGTGCCAAGGGCTGTGCCTGCTGTCCCCGCCGCCACCGCCGCTGTCCCCCGGCTCCCCGCAGCCGCCGCTCGGGCGCGAGCGCGGCCACGCCGAGACACAGCAAAGCCAGAATTTCTGGTTTCCATAAAGGAATATGGAGAATATTATCCAGTGAGATTCGAAACTGAGGTGGGAAAGCTGCCAGCGTGCAGCGTTTTCAAAGAGCCTCCTGTATCTCGTGTTGCTGAAAACTGGGAAGTCCCGTGGGATGGGGAAGGGGGGGCGGGAGGGGTGGGGGGTCCCCGTGGTGGGCATGGGGATGGAGGCAGAGCAGGGGGAAACCTTCTGAAGGGGGCCTTTCATATTAGAATAAGTCATAATTAATGCTATCAGGTGGCAGGAAGGCAGCGTCAGGTAACGTGAGCAGGGCCTTATCTCTCCCTGCATCCCGGGGCTGTGGCTCTGGGCCCGGGGAAAAGCAGGAGGCTCACAGAAAGTGTTGGGAGTGGGGTGTGGGGGGATTGGGGCACTGCTGCCATGAGGAGCCCAGCTCCAGGCAGGATATCCTGGGAGAGGTGAGGTAAAGCAAGCCCTGGGTGAATGAATCCACGTGGATCCACCTTCATCCTGATGGGAGGAGGGAGGGAGTGGAGAAGGGGTGAGCACCCACGAGGCCCCACAAGGTGGGTTTTGGCTGTCCCATCAGTGTCTGTGGAAGCTCCCAGGCCTTTTGTGGTGCCACCAGTGCCACGGTGGCCCCGAGGGGCTGGGCTGGTCACTGGGACTGGTTACTGGTGTCTCTGGGACCTGAGCTCCAGGTGTGCTTTGGGCCATTTGTTCATTAGGGGCTGATCAGACCTTGCCCTGCCTGGGTCCCACAAACCGGATGTCCTTTATTTACACGTTTTCAGGCCAAGCTCGCTCTCTTTCTCTCCTCCACAACTGGGTCACCAGACACGTGATGCCACCTTAATCAGTGACGTCGTCCCTGACGCGGGCCTGTAGCCCAGGCTGAGCCTGAGTCACCTGGGTTAGCACATCCCTGGCCACGGGGACAGGCTGAACAGGAGGGTTTGGGGAAAAGTGCTGGTTTGGGGAAAGCTCTTTTGCCATGTAGAAAAAACATACTTGGAAATAAAGCACTTAAAAACTGGTGGAGCAAAACCTCCTCATGGAAATGCCTGTGTGGGGAAAAAGCCTCTGTGATCTCAATTACCTTCCTCTGTGAGGATCCTGCATAGCTGAAATTGTTTAGTTTCTGAGCAGCAATGATAAAAAAAACACTTTAGGTTTTTATTTCCCTACTTTGGCTTCCCTTGGGAAAAGAGCCGGAGCAAGCGATTCCACGCATGCACAGAGGCACAGGCACGCTGGGGCACACAACAGCCAGAACAAAATCCCAACAAACACAACTTGTTTGCTTTAATTTTGTTTTTCACTGAAAAAATGTGAACTTCTCTGAGAAAAGACAATGCGACGGGTTCGGCTCAGCTCTGTGGCCTGCCCTACTTTTGGGGAATTTGTTTTCCAGTTTGCAGCCATCCTTAGCCTTAAATTTCTCCTATTAAGGATAAGACTAAAGCAGCCCTAAGGCATCGGCCCTTGGAGGGAAGATGAAGCGGGATGGAAGCACTCACGGAAGGCAGCCTCTGGTCTGGGCAGGAACACAGGTTGGGATTTTTGGATTGTTGGAGTGTCCTGTGCAGGGCCAGGAGCTGGACTCAGAGACCCTCGTGGATCTGGGATTCCATCCCCTCGTCCTGGCTCCTCAGCCTTGCCCTCGCTGTGGGGTTGTGCAGGTGACGGATGGACCCAGGGATGGATCCGGGGTGGTGATGGATGGGCCCCCCCGCCCGGCCCCGCTCTTTCATCGCCCCCTCGTCCCTCCCCAGCGCAGAGCGAGATGTCAAAAGCAACACCACTTCACGACCAACCCCAAATAAACACAGGAATAATGGGTGATGAATGGTCCCTGCTCTGAAATCCATCTCGGGAGGAGATGTCGGCTCCTCAGGGAGCTGCTCCAGCTCGGCAGTGCCACGGCGGGAACGTGTCACCGTGTCACCGTGTCGCCGCTCCCGGAGCTGCCTGGCTGTGTCACAGCACCCGGGGCAGGGCCCGGGGCAGCTGACGGGGGTTTGCAGACGTTCTCCTGAGCATCCACCTGCCCGCGCTCCCGTTCGCTCCGAGACAGCCACGGGGAATGAGCCGGCCGCGGGGACGCGGTGAAAGCGCCCCACATCAGCGCTGTTCCGATCCCGCATCCCCGTGCCGAGTGCCTCTCCTCTCCGAGCACGGCGTCCCCCGAGGCCGGAGCTGACTTTGTTTTCCTGTCTCCCGCGGCACAAGCAGCGCGGGAACGCGGGATGAATAGGAATGGGAATAACAAATGGGCTGTAGATAAGGCAGCGTCTGCGGGAGTCACCGCGAGGCACCGGGGAGGGAAGGCGGAGGGGGAGGATGCCGGAGTTAGCGGTGTCCAAACGGGATTAGGGTGACAAATTTCAGGGCGGGGCTGGAAGGTGCAGCGGTGCTGGAGCACGGAGCCCTCCCTGCCTGACTTCCCTCGGGGCCAGAGCTGTCCCTGCTCGGCCAGGAATTGGGAACACACCCCAAACACCAAGGGATGGAGGAGACGTGGGCACGAGGGAGAGGGGACAGGCAGGGGGAGAGCAGAGCCCAAGGAGTTGCATGGCAAGGGCTGGAGAGAAGGAGGAAGAGGAAGAGGAGGAGGAGGAAGAAGATTCCCATCTGGGTGGGTGGCAGATGTTCTCACCTGTGCATGGCCAACACCTCAGCACAGCTGCTGGGAAACCGGGCAACCTCCCTGCCAGGCTGAGCAATTCATCCCTAGGCTTTTTTTGTTCATGGCTGTCACCTGGGAGCTGGGCCGTGGAACCAGGAGGGAAAATCAGCTTTATAGTGGGGGACACCCCATGGGAACAGTCTGCGGACTGGAACCTGCTTGTGTTGGGTTGGAAGAGGCAGAAAAGCAGGGGAGAGGTGTCAAACCATTGGCCTTCAGCTGGTTTAAAGGTGTCAGCAGGCAGAAGGGAGGGGAATGATTTAGAAAGGTAGAGGAATGTGGAGTTAGGAAGGTGGGATTGAGGAAAGGAAAACAGGTGATAAATTTTAAGGAAATAATCCAACAGAGAGAGGCAGAGGAGTGAGAAACTCCTCTCTGGGAAGAGATGGGACCATCTTGCTGTGGCCCTGGGAGATCAGCTGAACTTCCAAAGTGTGCAGCCCTGCAGCTCCTTGGGGGTGGCACAGGGAGCAGAGATGGCTCACTGAGGCAGAGACAGCTGGAAAACACCAAATTCCTCTTATCAGGGACGGAGAGCCTAACTCTGGTTCTGCTCCTGCAAGCTGGGACCCAGCCCAGTCCTGAGAGGAGCATTCCTGGCTTCTCCTCCCCCTCAGTAACAAATCCTGGAGCAGTTTCCTTGCACCATCCAGGGCTGGACACTGACAACACACCCTGGAGCCAGCGCTGGCTGCGCTGGGGCACAGGAGACCAGCCTGGTTTGGGGCAATTCCAGGCTTTTTTAGCTTTGTGGGAGCATCTCAACAAACATTCGGGCTGGCCTGCTTCCCAGCAGCTGCACACGGAGATCTGGGATGCACAGAGAGGCTTTATGGCCTCTGCAGCTCCAGGTAAGGGTTGATGGGATTGAAATGAGCCAAGGAAAGCTCAGAGCCCACGAGCCTGATGCTTCCACGTCTGCTCCAGGGAAAATGGGGGCAACCCCACACACACACCGGGCTCCCTGTACTGCCAAGCTGGGGCGAGTAAGGTCGGAGTTAGGCAGAAATGAGAGACAGAAGAGGCTGATTAGGTCACTTACTTCGTCCTCTTACCAATTAGACAGGAAATTATTTAACTGCTTTATTTATTTATTTAGGAATGTACCTCAGCAGGAAAACCCCGGCGGCAAGAGCCGCCGTTGTGCAAAGGGAAGGGTGGAAGCCCAGCTCCTCGTTCATAAACACACACTTGTAAAAAGCATCTTCTGAAGGAAAATCTGGGAAGGAAATCTCTCCTGACAAGCCTCCGAGGCTATGTGGGCTACAGGGCCAGGGAGGGAAGCGGGGTTTGCTGTGTGCTGGGTATGGGTGCTTTTCTGGAACATCCCTATTGCCTTACCTCCTTTACTAGAGACATTTTCCAATTCCAGAGGGGCCCAAGAGACCCTCAAAGCCCCCGGGCTTGGGGCTGTGGCTCCTGGGGCAGCACCAGGCCCCTATCACCCCCTGCTCACCCAACTCAGCCCAGCTCAGCCCCTTTCTGGGAAAAGCTTTGGCTGATGAGGAATTTGCAATGCAGCTCCTCCAGCGGGATGGGAGGGTTATCCCATTGGACAGCTGAGAAGATTTATGGGGTCCATAAATGGAGCTCTCTGGAGAGAGCCCAGGAATGGTTTGAGCTCTGCCCCAGGTCCTTCATCCACAGAAATGCAGGATTGCAGGGCCACGGTCACAAAGAGGGAGAGCGGTGCCAGCGGCTCCCTTCCTGCCTTGGTGTCATCAGCACTTTGCTCTCTCTTCGAAATGATGATGAAAACCAATTTCCAAACCTCAGGGTTTGTTGTTTTTTTTCTCCCTAAATGGAATTCTTGCTTCCCAGCCAGCCTCAGCTCGCTTGTGAAGCAGGAGAGGCCGGAGGCTCTCCTGGGTGGAGGTGGGCTGGAAAGGGCTCGGACTCTGCCTTGGAAAGCAGAGCAGAGAAACCCCACGGCCGGGGCTGCAGCACCCAGGGGTCAGGGAGGGCACGTCCCAAAGGCAAACGGGGCCATGGCCAATGTGACCCAGCCAGGGGGATGAGACAGAACTGGGGACAGCTGTCCACACCTGCTCACTGGCCCGGGGAAGCTGGGTGTGGGGAATGGGGGTGCTGTGTGTGGGGAATGGGGGTGCTGTGTGTGGGAATTCTGTGTGTGGGTGCTG
>VXBT01002920.1:16788-29597 GCA_013400235.1 Oriolus oriolus
CTGTGTGTGGGTGCTGTGTGTGGGGAATGTGGATGCTGTGTGTGGGTGCTGTGCAGGGAATGCTGTGTGGGTGCTGTGTGTGGGTGCTGTGCAGGGAATGCTGTGTGGGTGCTGTGTTGCAGGGTGCCCTGTTGGAGCACACCTGGGCCCCGCACACCTGTGCCCTGCTGGACCAGGGCTCCTGCTCTGCCTGGCGTGGGCAGGATTGGATGTGCTAAAGCATTCCCATGGCTCAGGGCTTCAGCTGGGTGGGGCACAGCGGGTGACCGTGTCTCCTCGCGCTGGGGCTGTTTCCTCTCCCTCTCCCCATCCCAGGAGGACACGGCACAGCTGGGCTCTGTCCCCTGGGGAGGTGGCAGAGGCAGCTGGGTGCCACTCCCGAGAACAGCGCTCCGAAGGATCCCGGCTCAGGGACGCAGCTGCTCTGCTGTTATCACAGGAGAGCAGAGATGAGACAACCCAGTTACCGAGGAGAGAGAGGGAGAGGCTCCTTCTCCCCGCCATCCCCTCCGCTCCCCCTCAACCCGCTTCTCCGTGATCATTCTTGTTATTCATTTCCCCTCTCTTCTCCTTGCCAGGCAGACGCTTTCACAGGGCAAATCCAAACGAAAGCCTTGCAAAGAGGATGCTCATAAAATATTTATGGAGAACTGTGGTGAACACGAGTAGGATAATGAGGGTCTGTGGGAAATGGGATGTGTCCAAACTCGCACAGTGAAGGCCTCGTACGAGGCAGAGGCACGCGGTGGAGGCCATTAGTGAGTCCTGCAGGGTCTGCACTCATTTCCTTCTGCGTTGCCACACACGGATCTGTTTTGGCTTTCCCTCACTGGCACTGGGGCTTTTCCTGCATGGCAGCTGCTGCCTGCGCTGTGTGGGGAACTGGGACAGCTGGATTGTGCTGGGGGTCTGTGCAATGGTCAGTGCAGTCCCACGGCTGTGCTCGCTGGGAGCAGGACAGGGACACCACAGTGCCACCACAGCAGGACACAGCCACTGTGCCACCTCTGGTGTGCAGCCTGGTCACCAGCCCTCCTCTCCCAGCTGCTTTTCCTGCGCTCCCACCCCGTGACTGTCCTGCACTCCCCAACGTGGCCACACAGGGCAGCCAGGGAGGGCAGCAAGGTCTGGCAGAGGGATGGGACGCAGTTCCCTTCACCAGGGTTGCTTCAGGAAGTGGAAGGGCTCAGGGCTGAGCACCTCCTTCCCCCCATCCTTCCCTCCCACCCCCTGCGGTCTGTGGGGCTCAGTTCCCATAAACCCTCAGACACTCAGCCCTAAGGCCCACGATCCTGAGCGCTGATGGTGCCAAGAAGGAGCTCTGAGGCTCCAGTGAGCTCCGGTAAAGTGCAAACCTATCCCGTCCTGAGAGCAGAGCCCATAAACACAGCAGCCCCGCTACGGCAGGGACGAGCTGCCTTAAACCGTGTCTTCCAGCAGCTTATCCAGCTCCTTCTCCAGTTACCCCGAGCGGGTGTCCCGCAGCTCCCGCAGCTGGAATGCTGCTGACCTTTGGAGAGCCTCGCTGGGTCTGCCCCAGCTCCGGCCCGAGCTGCAATTCCTCTGCGGTTGGCCAAGAGGACCTCGGGGGCACGGCTGCTCCTCTTCCTCCCTCGGCTCTCTTCCAGCGAGCCCCCAAAAAGCCCTTGAACTCGTGTTGGAGCGCCGGTCCCGCTGGGAGCCGTGCCGCTGGCAGATGTTTGCTGTGATACAGGACACGACAGCTTTTATGACTTGTCAGCTGGAACCCAATCTTTTCGGGTCTTTAGGTTAAAATGGAAAAGCAAAGCTTGCACGCACGGCTGTGCCAGCAGCACGGCCTGCTGAGCCTCCCAGCAATCCCAGAACCTTCTGGAGCAGGAACTGGGGTGTCCCTCACCATCACCCAGCCCAGCCCGGCACCCCTAGAACCTCCTGGAGGAGGAGCCTGGGCTGCCCTCACCATCCCACTCCGACAAGGCTGCTTTTCCCAGCCCCATGTCCCGGGACACGCCCTGTGTCCCTGCAGTGACACACCCGTGTGGTTGGGATGTTCCTGACCCCAACCCAGACCCCAGCCCCCAGGGGTGGGCAGTCCTTCCCTTCTGCCCCACGAAGGACCAAACAAGCAAGGTCACACATACTTCCCTTATGATGACTGAAGGGAGATTCCCACCTTTTCCAGGCTGGGAAACCAGCGCAGCTCTTCGGGCTATCACATGTCAACATTACCAAATCCTGGAGAATTACAAGAAACCCCACATCTGCTTCACTCCCACTGCTGCAGGAAGGAGAATTATCCCCCCCAGCAGCTGAGAGGGCTCCTCACCGCCCCAGAGCTGCCTGGTGGAATTGTGCTGTCTCCTGTGTGGGAGCAGGCAGCGATGGTTCAGAGAACCAAGGCGTAGTTTAGGTTGTTTATTCAGCACTGCTGAGCCCAGGTTTAGGTTTAAATAAAACACTGCCAGATTTCAGGTCACCCTCGGCACCTGTCTTGGTGCTACCACAGCACCTGAGAAGGTCACCTGAGCTGGGTTTGCCAATGATTAAATGACTGATCAGTGTCACATCACGGACCTCTGGGGGATGAGGCACAACGCCCTGGGACGGAGACAGAGAAGCTGCTCCCTCGAGGCTCCGGAGTGGTGCCTCACCCTGCAGACCAGCACGGGACACTCGGGAAGTGCTGCTTGGCTGATGGATCCCACCCTGCCCTCTCCCCCCCATCTCCATCGCCCACAAGTCTCAAAGTTCAAGTGGCTCGGGACAGGGAAGAGTGTTCCAGACATGAAAGGTATTTCTGGGCATGGGGGAAGGAGTGATTAATCTCAATTACACGGTCGGACACTGCATAATCTGGAGCAGCAGATTGGGTTACGAGTCCTCCTTCCCATGGCTCTTGGAGGGGGGTTCCAGCCCGAGGAGACTTTGGAAAGATGTTTTGACTGCTGAAGTGCCAAACTTAACCCCGTTGTAATCGGGGCTGTGGTGAAACATGGATGTTGTTTTTTGCTTCCTGAGCCTCCCGGACAGCCCGAGGTTTGTGCAGCTGCCACCTCTTGCCCATTCACAGTGTGACAGCTCCCACCCCAGCTCACTTTTCCCAAGGTCACTGCTCAGAAAAAAAAAAGGGGAATAAAAAGGAATCAACAGAGGCTGGTGCTTCCAAACTCCAGGAGCTGCTCGGCAGCCTGGGCATGAGCAGAGGTGGGAGGGAATTGCTGCCCACCCAGCTCCCAGGATCGTGGTCTTCCTCCTCCCAGCCCAGACGCTGCATCCCGCAGGGCTCTGCAGAGCTCCCACTGCCCCTTCCCGCAGCTCCATGGCTGAGCAGCTGAGCATCCCCCCGACCTGAGGGCTCCTTGGGATCCGTGTACACCAAACCCTGCTGGGATGCTGGCATGGATCAGCCCCACATCAGCACCAGCAGGATTTGAGCAACGTTCCCTGAGGAGAGCGGTGGCCGCGGAGCAGTGAGGAGCCCAGACACACAGAGCAAAGGGTTTCATCCAACAAAGCTCTCCTTGTTATTTAACAGCCTCTTTCCCCGGACTAAAGAGCTGTTCCTGATGTTCTGTGGGGACTAATAACAACCGAATCCCGAGCTGCGATGGGCTGAACACACCCAGCGTGTTCTGAGGCTCACCCGGAGAGATCCCCCATCCCTGCCGTGCTCTGCGTCCTTTGGGGTGTCACACAGCACACGGCCCTCAGTGACATGAGACATTTCTGGGTAAGAAGTTAAAAATAAATATATTCCCAGGGGGAGCTGCAGAGGAATAGACCGAGCCAGGGTGTAATTACCTGAGCTGGAACAGAGCCAGGCTCTAACTTGTATTGCAAATTCTTTGCATTGCTTTAGATACCTGCTAACAAAGTGATTATAAAAACCATATTTATAGAAGATTAGGAGCTATGCAATAGATCCACATCCGTAATTAGCCATAATAGATCTGCATTGATTATTATTGATGTTAATCCTCTTCTAAATATGTGCGCATTAATTAGTCGGCGTTTACCACAGACGCAATTATTTTAGGAACAGACACAGTTGGTGGGGGCAGCAGACAACGGGGTGTTTATTCCGATTTCAGTGTTTATTTTTCTCTCTGCAGCAGCACCTACATGAGGTTGTACAAGAACAAAGAGCATCTGAGTCCAAGGGCCTGGAGCATCCAGGCTCCCGCGCCGTGATAAGCACTTACAAGTGCCTGGGAAGGATCTTGCCAAAATATTATTTTTGATGCATAAAATATTTCCCCGTTACTATGAAACGCAGCGCGGTGCCAGCCTCCGAGGGTGACACTGCTGCTTTTCCATGTCTGCCTGAGGGGGTGTTTGGCTCCAGCACCACGTGTGCCTGATCCCGGTGCTGCCGGTGGCTGGACTCGGGGTGGGAATCACTTGTTGGGAATGAAATCTGGGTGGGCTGCTGGGGGGAGCCCTCATGACACTTCCTGAGCGGTGCTCAGCCAGGGCGGGCTTTCAGGAGCCTTGGAATTTGCTCATCGCTTTCCCAGCTGGGAACCACGGGATGTCCTGGTTTGGGCAGTGAGTGAATGCAGCCTCTGCAATTCTGTCATGATGGTCCGGCCCCACCAGGACTTGAGGACCATCTGCACTCAAACAACAGTCCCCAGGAGCCACTGGGCTCCAGGGGCTGCATGTCATGAGCTGTTTCTGTTTGAGATGCCCCAGAGTGTCCCAAAAATAACTCGACTCAACCAACAGGCAAGTGGAAAACACCTGTCCTGTCTTTTTCCCTCTCTGCCCTTCATCTTCCTTTATTTCCTTCTCTCTGTCCATTGTTTCTCTCTCTGCCTTCAGGCAGAAAGAGCAGGAAGGAGCTGTTGCACCCCTCTTTGAACTGTGCTTTTCCCGCAGCCCCATGTCCCTGTGTCCCACTGTCCCCTCTCCTCCATCACCACTCCCATGGAGGTGCCTCCCACAAGGCAATGCTAGAGGAGATTATTCCACCACTGGCACTCCTGCCAGGCCAGAGCACCTCCAGTGGTGAAGAGTTTTGGTCAGCTTTGGGTGAGAAGAGTCCATGAGCATCCCATCACCCCAGAAAGGGCAGGAAGCAGTGCTGGGAGAACTGGAATGAGGAGCTGGAGGTGCTGGGTGAAGCTGCAGGACCATCAGGTGCTCCAGCCTAGCATGGAGTGGGGTCACAGCTGCCACCATGGGACGTGGTCCCTCTCCAGAGGAGGGAGGAGGAGCTGCCCTGTCCCACCCGCTGCTGCCGGGGCGATGCCACATCCCAAAATCCCCATCGCTCCCAACCCCAGACACCTGATGGCTGAAGCAGCTTCCCTCCAGGGCTCACTTGTGCCCAGAACACAGCAATCATAACCCAGATCCTGTTTCCTGTGGCGTAAACCCCCTCTCCAAATCCAGCAATTAGCCTCCAATTTGCTTTCCCCATTAATGGCAAACGGGGTCTCTCTGGGATGCTCTGACGAGACCCTGATTTCTTCATCAGTTCAAAACCTTTCCCTCGTATTTATTCTTCACCCTTCCCCCAAATGTATTTCCCACCACAAAAATAACATTTTTCAGATCTTTGCAATTATTTATTCCACATTTTTCTGTCACAGCTTTGCGGGAATCAGCGTTTCTGGTGGGAGCGGGGAGGGAAGACGAGCAGCTCCAGCCTCTCCTTCCACAGCCGATGCGCCAGGGTCTTGCGCAGGGTCGGTGGTCCAGGAGGGCCCCCGTGACACCCACAGAGTTCAGACCAATTAGGAACTTCTGACTGGGGGGAAAAAGGGAAAAGAAAGAGCTGGGAAGGCTGGGCTCGCCTTTTTCTCCTCTCGTCTTGTTCCTCGTCTTCTTTTTAATGGCAGGCCCCTGGGGGCACGGCAGCATCCTTCAGAATGGAAATCCTTTCCAAATGGAAATCCTCCCTGCCCCTCATGGCAGCGCCTGAATGTCACAGAGGGGATGAAAGGGAGCCAAAGGCGACCCTGCTCCCCATGGCATCGTGGGGGGAGGACCGAGCTAATGGGAGGACGGAGACATCAAGGAGGGGCGTTCAGGGGCAACCTGAGGGGCTTTCCCTCCTCCTCACTGGGAAGCAGCTGGAAGGGAGAGAAACAAATGAGAGACACCAGAACTGTGACATTTTCAAGGACCTGTAGCCAGCATCACCCATGGAGGCACAAGGCTTCGGAAAATCAGGAGAGAACGTGCCGGCCGGGATGGGGCTGGCATCACACCCGGCCAGAGGAATGCTGATAATTTTTGTGGCCCTTAAATCTTTGCTTAAAATAAACCTTTTCCAGCTGACGAGCCCTCACAGCCCAGTGTCCCCTGGGACCTCCTTCCTCAATGCCCAAATCAAATTAGGGACCATCCTGGACAAGGACAATCCATTCCCTTCAGGAAACCCCGGATTTCCTGGGCTGGGGCCGCTCTGTGCCGGGGGCTCTGCAGGCACATCCCGTTATGGTAAAATCTGCTGTTCCTGGGCTTCAGCTGGGATAAACCCCAGGGAAATAGCTCCACTTCATACCCACGGAACAATGCTCCGGAAAATGGAAACAGCTTTCCAAAGAATCCTCCTTGGTTTTCCTCCTTCACTGTGCTGCTCTGCCAGGGCTCCGGGGAGGGGGATGAGTTTCACGCCCCTGGTCAGGTTGGTGTTGGGTTTGGGATCAGGTTCTTTGGGCTGATGGTCATCCCGTGCCACAGCCCCACAGGACGAGCACAGCTCTCTGTGCTGCTCAGAAAAAAAGGAAAAATCCTTCAGAAAAGGAATTTATGGAAGAAGTAAGGGGCAACCGGGCCCACCGGTACCTTTGGTGTGTATGAAATTCTCCTCTGGAAGGGTTATTAGAACATCCCAGTTTAAAGGGATTGGGAAAGCAAATTCTTTGGGGTAATTCTGGGAGCAGACAGAGGCTTTTGTCCAAAACTCGACTCCAGCACATGTTCAGATCTGTTGGTCACACATCCCAGCCTGGCCAGGGGTGCAGGTGACAGCCACGGATGCAGGACCTGGCTCAGCCAAGCCCTGCTGGTGGTTGGAGCAGCGTGGGGAAGGGAGGGCTGTGGGATCTGGACTTGCTCCCACCACTGGGCTCCTCCAGCTAAAGCTGGGGGAAATGTGCTTGGAAAGAAAATGCCAGTTCATTGAAACTGAAATATTTCATTAAAATATTTTGGGTCTGGGAAGATGCTGCCAGCGGACTCCCAGCCACGTCTCACAACTGGATTGCTTTTCCCTGGTGCCTGGAAAGCCGATGGGCTCCCTGGTGCTCCAGGGTGGCTCCCTGGGTGTCCCACTCTGACACCGGGGCCAGGGGCTGAGGGGGTGTCTGGGAGCCCCACACACAGAACTGCGGAATCACAGGATGCTTTGGGCTGGGAGGAATCTTGAAGCTCACAGATCTCTGGCAATTCAGAACTGCCTGGATTTGCCATGTTTTCGGTGGGAGATGGGGACAGGGAGAAGTGCAGCTCCTCGGCACTGCAGCAGTGAAGCAGGAGGGAGAGGCTTGATGTTGATTGAGAAGGAAGTGTTTGAGATGGAGAATTTGAAAAATGAGCCCTTCCCCATGGCCGTGCTGCTGTTACAGAGACTGCGGAGAGCGAGGAGGGGGTGAAGGGCTGCTCCTTCTTGAAAGTCTTCTTGGTTTCACTGGATAATCCCAATTTACAGAACAGCTGAGTTTTAAAATGCCGCAATAATCCACTCATTAGCCCTCGCTGTGAGGCGGCGCCTCGGGGCATTCCCCGAGGAAGGTGGGACGGGTGGCTCAGGAGATAATTGCTGCACACTCGAACCCCCCCGGAGGTGGCGGATCCACTAATTTTGGTGAATTCCTTTGTGTCCACAAGCAGCTGCCCTGTACGAGGGCTGTGCCGTGCCATGCCATGCCATGCCATGCCGTGCCGTGCCCATGCCCGTGCCCGTGCCATGTCTGCAGCAGGACTCCCAGCGAGGCTGCCGAGCTCCACGCAGGAATTCTGCCCGCTGAGTGCCAGCCCTTCCTGCTGGCACCGACAGCTCCCCGAGGAATGGCAGGGTTGGGATATGGGAGTCAGCAGAGTGCCTGAAGAGGCGTTTCTGGTATCAGCTGTAGAAGCAGAGAGCTGGGGAGGAGAGCATAGAGCTCCTGGGGCGGCTCCCGGCTGGAAGGGGCCATGGAGAATTGGAGAAGCCAGACCTGGGCTGCTGCTGGGGGTGCCAGGCTGAATCCCCTGAACAAATCCCAGGTCATGGAGCTGTGGCTGCCCCATCCCTGGAAGCGGTCCAGGCCAGGCTGGACAGGGCTTGGAGCAACCTGGGGTAGTGGAAGGTGTCCCTGCCCATGGCAGGGGGTGGAATGAGAAGGGCTCTAAGGTCCCTTCCAACCCAAACTATCCCAAATCATTGCATGGTTCAGTTTATTGCACTGGCCCTGAGCATTCACAGGAGCACCTAAAGGAGGCTCTCTGAGCAGAGTCCTCTTGTGGGGAAGGCTCTGGACTCAGTTCCCTTTGCTGATGGTCCCTGTCCATCCTCCCAGTGCTGCCTTTCCTCATCCCGGTGGCTGACCAGGTAAACAGGCAGATGGCAAATATTTTGGGGCTCATTTAAGACAAATAAGCCCAAGGGTTGTTTGTTTTATCAACACGGCCTTTAGTGGGGTTTAACCACAATTACATTCTGAAAATCAGGTTTTTTGTTTCTTTCTCTTTGCATGGCACCCTGTGAAACAGAGAAACACCTGTGTCCCTCACACATGAGCAGGGCTGGGGGGTTTTCAGTGAAACCTCATTTTCCAGACCAAGGATGCAGGAGGCGTGAAGAAGCTGCCGAGAAAAGACCAGAAGAGGCTCCTGACTGTTGGAAAAATGGAGCCAACACAGCTCAGCCTTGAATGACCTTCAAATTTTGGGCAGGCAGGTTGCTGTTACACAGGAAAAATATTATAAAGCAAGGGGGGTTAAAATAACTGACATTTCTTGGCCATGTACTGGGAGAATGACGGGTGGGAGGTGACGGCACCGGAGAGCGGATGGGAACATGCTGGAGCCGTGTCACTCTTCCCACACTGAACCTCCTCCACACGCTCTGGTGTCCAGAGCCTCTGATTTTCCTCCCTAAATTGTCACCACTGTCATCCTCTGTGCCCAAGGTGGTCCCCACATGGTGTGAAGGTGACGGATGGTGGCTCTGTGTCACCCGGGGTCAGGCGGCTCTGTCCATGCTTTGAAATCAAATCCTCGGGAACCAAAGTAGGAAAGCTGAGGGTTGTTCCCCATTCCTTTTCTCACCCAAATATGTCCAATCTCATCAACATTCCCCTGCAGCTGCTTGAGAAATTTCCAAGAGCGCCTTGTTTTGGTTTGGGTTTTGTCAGAAAATGTGGAGCTGTCAAAGCCGAGGAGCTGTGTGGAAATGGAATGGTTTTGACGAGACTGTCATCGGGGGAAGTCTCTGAGCTCCAGGACGGAAGGGCTGATCAAACCCAGACACATTGGGGGAGACAAACGACCCTGAGCCAGCTCAGCAAGGAGAGCCAGGCCCGGGGCTGCGGCGAGGCTGAGCCTGGGGCAGCCCCCTCCTCCCCTCTGCAGAAATTTGGAACAGGGTGCCCAGAGGAGCTGTGGCTGCCCCATCCTGGGAAGTGTCCAAGGCCAGGATGGACGGGGCTTGGAGCAACCTGGGATAGTGGAAGGTGTCCCTGCCCTGGGGATTCGAACAACATGAGCTTTAATTTCCCTTCTAACCCAACTATTCTGGAATTCTATGATTGTATTAAATATTATGGGGAATAGCCTGAAATCTCTGTGCACCCCAAAGCTCAGCTCGCTGGCAGCCATGGAAGGCACACCCAGAGAAAATGAAGATTCCTCTCACTATTTCCAAACAGTTCTGGCTGTCTCTACCCAGAGAGACCTAAAAAGGGAAACTGTCCTTCTCCCCAGCAGGGTTTTGTAAGGCAGGGCCTGGGAGAGTTTTGCTGATCTCTGTTTTCACCTGCATCCATCTCCAGCCCGTCAGGGACAGCCGAGTGTGCAGGGATGATGCGCCAAGGACGGGGCATTGGGACACCAGGAGCTGCTGGCAGCGGAACGTTGGCCCGGCCAGGGCTCAGCCACCTTGCTCAGCTCTGCTGCTCCTCAGGAAATGGATGCAAAGTATTTTATAAACAGCAACATTTGCTTTTCAAAGCAGCACCTGTGTAAACAGCCCTGGAGGGAGCGCATCCACCGGGAGCCGCTGGCAAGCACCCAGAGCCCATCCCGGAGCAGGGCCAGCACTTCCTGCAGCCCAGACTCAGGGGGGATGCTGGGCCACTGTCCTGCTGTCCTGCTGTCCCTGCTCCCAGTTCCAGACACGGCACCTCCACTCTTCCCGTGCCATCCCAGTGCCATCCTCCTTCTCCACGCGCAGGACAATGCCACCATCACTCTCCGGTGGTGATGACAACCATGAGCCAGAGCACGGGGAGAACATCCACGGAGAGGTGGTGCTGGAGCTCAGCACCCCCAGCATCCCCCAGCACAGCAGCACTCCCAGACTGTGCATTCCGGTGGATATTCCAGCGATCTGCCAGACAAGGACACTGCTGCTGAGAGAGACAATTTGTGTCACATCCCCTCTGTCTGGGCCTCGCCAGCTGGAACCTGGGGTTAATGATCTCTACTTCAGAAAGTGCTTCAAGATCCTGGGCTGAAAAAACGAGCTCAAATGCAAATGATCCTGCTCATGCCACGGGGAGGTTTATGGCCTGCACGGCTCTTAACAGCACATTAATTAGGGCACAGGATTGAAAGTGTGCTGTGATTAAGCAAATAATTACAGAAGGAGAGGAGTGAATGGGGTGCAGGGTGCAGTGCCTGTTCCCGGGCTGCTCCCACCCCACACATTACAGGTCTGTGTTTGCAGTTGCTCTCAGCTTTGCCAAACTGGAATGGTTGGAGATGAAATTTTCTGGGCCAGTGTCTGCCTGGAGCGAAATCACTCTGCAAAGTTTCAGCCAAAATGCTGAAATCTGCTCCCAGGAATGAAGCTCGTGAAGAAAATGTGCTGAATTCTGACAGCCGTTTCTTTACGATGCTCTCGCTCCTCTTCCCCAGGTCTCTCTACCGCAGGAGCTTCCAAACTGGGAGGATGTTTTTGTGCCTGGACATGCCCTTTGTGTCCTCCTGCCTGGAAAACACGGCTGGGCTTGGCCACGTGCTGAGCCTTGAGCAAGGACAGCTCATCAGAATTTGCTATATCTTTGCCATTAGAATCCTGATCAGGATGGGGTCTGTGAAGCAGGAAAAGGAAGGATGGGAGGTGGATTTGAGATTCAGACATGCCAGCACCCCTCTGGGGAGCAGTCCCCAGCTCAGGCCGTGTCTGCTGGTGTCCCCAGCCGTGATTTTTGCTGGTGAACAGGACACCTCGTGTGAGCCTTGTGCCTTAAATATCCAAATCCAAGATCCTGGGAGCTGACTTCAGGAGTGCTGAACATCCCTGGCTCCGAGGAAAGCCATCAGGAGCTGGGCTTGGAACAAACCAGGCTGTTAGAGAAAAGGCCAAGTGCCATCAAAACCATCCCCTGCCTCCAACTGGGCGATCAGAATTGCCGGTTCTTTCAATCCCGGGATATCCGCACAGCAGCGCTTGGTCAGCGAGAGGCAGAGCTGGCAGGAACTCACACCCATGGGGGAATGATCCTGCTCCCGGCAAGTGGAGGCTGTGGTAGGGCAGGAGCAGGATCTGGAGGGAAGCCTGGGAGCAGAGATTGAGCAGCTCCAGCCTTGGCTTAATTTGGGCTGTTGCGTTGGAATGGGATAAATGTCCTTCGGTGAGCAGCGATGAGCCACAGTGGGGATGGCGGCTGGGCAGTGGGGTGAGAGACCCCTCCATCGGTGGGATCAGCAGGAATGTCTTCATGAAAAGGGTCAGGCGTTGGGAGGGGCTGCCCAGGGAGGTTTGGAGTCCCCACCCCTGGAGGTGGCACTCGGTGCTCTGGGCTGGGGACAAGGTGGGGATGGGGCACAGGTTGGACTTGATGATCTTGGAGAACTTTTCCAAGCTCAGTGATTCTGGGATTCTGTGACTCCATGGTCCAGCATTGCTCCCAGCCCACAAAGCTGGGCTCCTGCTGTCACAGGACACCTCAACCCTTGCTTCCCGAGGTATTGAGTGCTCAGAAGCTCCTGGGCACATCCCAGGATCTCTCCTTCCCAGCTACTGGAGGTGTTGTGGCTTTCGGAGCCTCTCCGTGCCAGGGAGCTGTCAGCAGGCTCAGGATCTGCCTGCAGGAAAGATCTCCGAGGCAGCTGCCTACATTTTAACTCATCTTTATTTATCTCAGCCATATTTTGTTTTTAACCAGAAATTCCTGTTTTGGACAAAAAGGCAGCAGTTGCACTCCCCGTCTCTCCTGGCAGTCCGGTTCTGCCTCTCTCCAGGCAGCCCCAGCTTCCCTGCTGTGTCACATCCGAGCACGAACAGCCAGGGAATGTTTAATGTTTGTCACACAGGTGCTCTGGGGATCGTCCCTGACACTGTTTGTGACACCCTGAGCACACCGTGGGCAGAACCTGCGCTGGAACAACCCACAGAGCTGTTCCAAAGAGGGGACAAGGGCCGATGTCCAGCTGGGAATTCACCTCGGAGGATGTGCGAGGGATGTCTGGTACCTTCTTCATCCCCCTGGGGCTGCTCTGCTCACACCTGGAAAAAACAGACCCTGGGCTTTGGGAAGGGGAATCTGACCCCATCCAGCCTTGGTTCCAGTCAGCCTTTCCAGGGCAGTCAGCTGCAATTCCTACTGGAATAATTCCATCCCATCCCAGCAATGTCTTCCCTTTTTTCTTAGTGTTTTTTTTTTTTT
>VXBT01002920.1:29615-54687 GCA_013400235.1 Oriolus oriolus
TTTTTTTTTTTTTTTCTGACTGCTTATTTTAAAGGGCCAAAATAATAATTGCAACTCATTAAAACAGCACAAACCCCTCTGCCCTGGACCCAGCCAGGGAGAGCTGGGGGTGCTCACCTGGAGAAGAGAAGGCTCCAGGGAGACCTCAGAGCCCCTTCCAGTGCCTAAAGGGGCTCCAGGAGAGCTGGAGAGGGACTGAGGACAAGGGAGGGAGGGACAGGACAAGGGGGAATGGCTTCCTACTGGCAGAGGGCAGGGAGAGATGAGATATTGGGAAGAAATTCTTCCCTGTGAGGGTGGTGAGCCCCTGGCACAGGGTGCCCAGAGAAGCTGTGGCTGGCCCCTCCCTGAGAGTGTCCAAGACCAGGCTGGATGGGGCTNCCTGTGAGGGTGGTGAGCCCCTGGCACAGGGTGCCCAGAGAAGCTGTGGCTGCCCCATCCCTGAGAGTGTCCAAGACCAGGCTGGATGGGGCTTGGAGCACCCTGGGATAGTGGGAGGTGTCCCTGCCGTGGCAGGGGTGAGATGGGATGGGCTTTGAGGTCAAGGGTATCAAACCAACAGTCTGCAAAGTCCAACTTCCACCACCAATTCCAATTAACAACCACTCAAAGTATTCACAAGAATATCTGTGGAAAACAAAACAAAACAAAAAACCACAAAGCTTCCTAAATGCCTTCAGGGTCCTGATCCAAAGCTCAAGGAAGTAATGGAGAGCCTTTCTTTTGATTTCAAATGAATTTGGTCAGCTCCAGCCAGAACTGGAGAGATTGATCATTAAATAATTTTTGAAGGATTCTCCCAGTGTTATCCATGCACAAATGGCTTCAGCATCTGCCTGGCTCAAGTCAGCAATCCTTGGGTTTTTTAAGCATTCAGGTCAGCCATTAAAATACCAATTGAGAATATTTTTGCAGGTTTTATTCTCACACCAAGCTGGCAGTCAAGCTGGCACTTCTCTTTTCATCTTTACTTCCCATCACCTCAATATAGCGTGTCCATCAATTTGCTTTTATTTATTTTTTCCGGGCTATTTTAGACAATCTGCTGAAGAAATCTCACTCAGCAACGAGTGCTGACCTTGAGCCGCTCCCTTTCTCTCCCGCTCCTTTATTTAAGAATGTGCAATGAATTAAGACATCACTTTATCCCCGCGCTCCGTGCAGGCAGCAGCGGCTCTCCAATGGAGCATGAATGGCAGGGCTGCGGGCAGCGCTGGCCTGGAAATGTGATCTTATGGAAACGAGGGGTGACCTGCTTCCAGACACAACAATGTGACGGGAGGAGTCCTGCCTCCCAAATGGGACATGATGGATGTCCCCGCCCCAAGGGGCCGCGGCGCTCGGAGCCTCCTGATGGGCGCACAGGGAGGGTGTGGAGGTCCCTGGAACAGGGATGGGGCCGCAATCCTGCCGAGCTGCAGGGGACTGGCACCCAGCCAGGGCTGCCCTGCATCTGGGGACATGGCCTGGGACACGGTGGCATTGTCCTGCCGGCGCTGTAGCTGCGTGTGCCACCTGCCTTTGGGCAGAGCCGTCAGGGCCAGCACAGACAGCTCAGCCAGGCTAATGGTAGTCTGCTACCATTCCCTACCATTCCTGCTTCCCCCTCCAAGTGCCCCATCCCACCTTTCCCCGCTCCTCCCAAGGTGCTGGCGGGGTGTCCATAACCAGTGATTGCCTCAAAAACCTCCTTCCCATGGAGCTGAAACCCCAGGCAGAGAGGGATCTCCACCCCAGCGAGTGGCTGAGGCACGGCAGAGAGCGCAGTGGGACCCTGCCACTGATGCTGTGTCCCGCACCATTAACTCCCGGGAGTCACCAGGAGCAGCTCAGGAGTGAGCCCAGGTGGGAAGAGGCCACCCCAGCACTGCACCGCCAGCACCACACATCACAGCCCCACGCCGAGGGGACCTTGGTGTTTAATCACATTTGGAGCGCAGAGGAAGGGAAATTCCCCCAGTCTCGCTTTTTTTCCAACTTTTCTATACCCAAGTCTCAGAGGTAACGAGGAATTAGCACAAAACCCTACCAGACAATAACAGCAGCGTTCAATGTGCTCTGAAACTCCCGGGAACTGGAGAGACAAAAGGAATCTGTGGCACTGGGCTCGGAAAGGCTGGAGCTGTCAGAAACTCTGGCATTTCTTCTCTTTCCTTCCAGTGCCCGGCGTGAGGGGCTGCAGGGCCGGGGCTCTGAGCAGGGCAGGAGAGCAGCGTGTCCTCGGCGACCCAGCCCACAGCTCCCCACAGTCCCATCCCAGTCCCATCCCAGTCCCAGCCCAGCCCCAGCCCAGATGTGATCAATAAAGCCCCGAGCTGCAGCCCCGGCTATCGGATTGCTCCGCTTTGATTTAAGGAGTTTCCCTGCCACCAGGGACAGAACACTTGGGATGTTTGCCTGGAAACGGGATCTGTGTTTAAGTCATTAGGCCAAATTCACTGCAGGTGGAGGCAGAGGCAGCCCCGGGACGGCGCTGGGGTTGTGCCCAACGCGGGGGCTGCGCTCGCTCCGTGCTGTGCTCCTGCACCCCAGGCAGAGCTTTTGGAGCTCTCTCCCTGCTCCCAGGGCATCCAGGGTGTGCTGGCTCTGCTCCAGCTCATGCCAGCCTTAGGAATTCCTTGGTGGAGGTCCGTGGGGTCCCCACACCCTCCACCCACCCACCACCCACTGCCTGCACCTTCCACACTGAACCGCCACCCCACCCCATAGGGCCTGGGGGGTGCTGCTCTCTCCATCTTCCCCCTTTCCCTCCTTACATAACAATTCCAAGGAAACCTTGGTGTCGCTCAAATCAGGAGCAGCGCCACTGCCCGAGGCTGGGAGAGGCTCAGTGCCACGCACCCAGTGCGTCCTCTGGCTGCACCCCTGATGTCCCGTGGAGCACCCACTCCCCTCAGGGACCTGGGGACGTCTAGCACCCCCGACCCCACCTGTGGGGCTGGAAGGGTCTCGGGGCCATCAGCACATCCCATCTTCTGCTCCCTGAACCCTCACACCTCCTCATCCCCCTCTGTCCTCCACCACCATCCCGTCTTCTGAGTGGCCTTGAGTCTTCAAAGACATGGGGAGAACAGGGGGAAAAGTCCACAGAGATGACTCTTAAAAAATTTAAAGCAAAATATCTGGTCTTGGCTGCTGTTAAAATCGGAGCATTTCATTAAAAGGCTGCAGGGCTTTTAAAGACAAACTCTAAGCAGAGCCATGAATAATGCAGCTCCTATTCAGAACATGAAGACTTTAGCGCATCCATAATACATGGGGTCAACCTGGGAAGAGGCTGCTAATGCACGGGAATGCAGGAGGCAGCAGCCTCGGCTGCTCCGAAAGGAAAACAAACGCGGGAGCTGGAGCAGCTCTCCCACTGGCCCAGCGCTCTGGGGTACGGCGAGGCTCCGAGGGATTTTTAAATCCTTTTTATTGGTGTCTTTCTCAACTAAAATAAACTTTGTAATCTCATTAAGAGCTTGGGGGCTGATCCAAGCGTGCTGAATGTGGCCCACGGAGCTCCGTAAATAACTGACAGTGGAGCTGGCTCCACGCTCAGGGCTGGGAGCTGGGGGGGCACAGACAGCTCGGGGTGTCCTGGAGCGCTCTATATGCTCCACACGCTCTGGGCTTTGCTGTGGGACCCCCTGTGAAGGGAAAAACTGGACTCAGCTTGGGCAGCCAACACTGGCTCATCCCTGGGATGAGGGAGTGGTGCCTTTGTGGGTGCTGCAGCCACGGGCTGGGATGAACTTCATGGAATCACAGAATCAGTGAGGTTGGGAGAGCTCTCCAAAGGCATCGAGTCCAAGCTGTGCCAAATCCCCACCTTGTCCCCAGCCCAGAGCACTGAGTGCCACGTCCAGGCCTTCCTTGGACACCTGCAGGGATGGGGACTCCACCATCTCGCTGGGCAGCCCCTGCCAAGGCCTGACCACCCTTTCCAGGAAGAAATTCCTGCTGCTGTCTGAGCTGAACCTCCTCTGGTGTGCTGACAGTGGGTTTTGAGCCCGGCTTCCCCTGCTCCCACTCCCAGCTCTCCCTGAGCCTCTCCGAGCTCTGCAGCGAGCACTGGATGGGGCCCTGGGCGAGCCTTGGATGTGTCTGAGCTGCGGGAGCAGAGCCAACGGATAAACATCACCCTCAGGAAAACACCATCGCTGCCGTGAGGGAAACTGATTCCTCCAACAGTTTTATTCACAGAACGTTTGGTGGCTTTACCAGAGCTCCCAAGTTATCTCCCTCCTCTGCTCTTTAGCACAGCAGAGAGAGTGCTCTCCCAATCCCTTATCTCCTTAATAGCCCTTCCTTTGGAGAGCGGAGATATCCGTGGATCTGCCGTGGTGTCGCATCCCTCAAACACGGGCTGCTCTTAAAAAATGGTCCCCTTGCACAGAAAAAGCCGTGTGAAGTTGCTCGTGCCCATAAAATGAAACTAGAGGAATAAAGGAGTCTCAGTGGCTTTTGTGGGACTAATGGGGAACAATCCATCCTCTGGATCGGGGCTGGGTAAATCAGTAAATTTGGCTGCAAACCTGAATTGCTATTTACTTTTTTTTTTTTTTTCCCAGTGAAAGAAGATTTAGTGACAACCCCCCTGATGCTGATTTGGTGCCTGTGCAATCTGTCAGCAAGGACAAGTTCCCCACACTTAATCCAATTACACAAAAATTCTCTCGGAGAATTATTTGGGGATGAAATAGGCAAAAAAAGCCACGGGGGACTTTCTGTCCCCTGTTTTACATCAGTGCACGAGCTACTCCTCCCGTCTGGGGGCGGGCTGGAAGTGTCACCTCAGCACAGCCCACACAGAGGGACCCACTCAGGAAGTGCCGGTGCAGGGAGAGCTCGGGGTGTTTTATGGAATTCCCACTCCCGCGGCATCACAACTCCCACTGAGAGCTGAGGTAGGTCTGGGCAGGAGCTGCGAGGGGTCTTCAGCTCCCAGGGCTTGGAGGGACACGTGGGACCAGGTGGCTGGAGGTGGACAGAGTCCAGCTCTGGCTCCACTCTGTGAGAATCATGGAATCCCAGACTGGTTTCGGTTCAAAGGGACCTTGCAGCTCGTCCCATCCCACCCTTGCCATGGGCAGGGACACCTTCCACTAGCCCAGTTTGCTCCAAGCCCCGTCCAACCTGGCCTTGGACACTTCCAGGGATCCAGGGGCAGCCACAGCTTCTCTGGGCACCCTGTGCCAGGGCCTTACCACCGTCACAGCCAGGACGGATTCCTTCCCAGTATCCTATCTCTCCCTGCCCCCTGGCAGTGGGAAGCCATTCCTCCTTGTCCTGTCCCTCCATCCCTTATCCCAAGTCCCTCTCCAGATCTCCTGGAGCCCCTTTAGGCAGTGGAAGAGGCTCTGAGGTCTCCCTGGTGCCTTTTCTTCAGGCTGAACACCCCCATCTCTCCCAGCCTGGCTCCAGAGCAGAGGGAATTCAGGTGGAAAATGAGCGGAACCCACGGATCCTCCTCCCATGGATCCTCCTTTACTCCAGGGAGGGAGATGAGGATGCTGATCCCAGCCTGGCCAGTGCAGGGCCTTGCAGGTTTTGGTCTGCTCTAACCTGCATCTCCCTACTTTTCCCAAGACACGGGGCTGGTCCCCATTCCCGGGAAGGCAATCGCTCTGTCTGACACCTCGCTGTGCTCGGAAGAATTTCCTGATGCTCAAATTTCCTCTTCCCCGCTGCCTTTCTCACACTTCACGTCTGCAGCTCTGCCTCCATCTGCTTCCCCTCCTTCCTCTCTCCCTCTTGGGCAGGTGGGGAAAAGAGAAAGTGCCTGTGGACCGAGAAGAAATTCGCTGTAGCAGACATGGAGCTGATTTCATTCCTGGGGTAAACCTGGGAAAGGCTTCAGGGCTTTCCTGGGGGTGAATTTGGCCCAGAGGGAAGAGGAGGCATGGGGAATACATTAGGAGGGTCGCCCCACTGGCTACAAACAGGCTTCGTATTGTTACCAAATGTTCATCAACCCAAAACCAGAATTTCAGAAATGTCCAACTTTGCACGAGGAATTCAGACAATCCAGGAAATCCAGAGGTAGCCCCGTGACCCGGAGAAAGCCCTGGGGTACCCCCAGGAGCGGGGCTGTGCATCAGGCTGGCGGAGCAGCTCCAGGGGATGGAAACCCGCCACTGTGCATATATCATCGCTGCGGGGAGAGCTGAGGGGCAGAAGGCAGGAATAAATATCCCGGTGCCTCCAGATCCTGACGTTTGGCCAGGAACACGGCCGAGAGCCGGCCGCTGCCATCGGCTCCGTGCTGGAGAGCCGGGGGCACGAGGAGGGGACCGAGCTGCTTTGGAGTCTCCTGTTCCTGGGTGTCCCCTGGTCCTTTGGTGAGTGCAGGAGCCCTGTCCCCTCTCTGGAGCCTGCACTGCCACCTGCAGTGACCCCGAGTGTCCCTGGGCGGGTCTGTTCGCTGTGGCCCCACCCGCCCGAGGCCCCTGTGCCCCCTCGCAGGGGCTGCCCCGGGTCCCAGCTCGCTGCAGCACCAGCGCAGGCACGGCAGGGCCTTGGTGCAGCCGGGGTTTGTGCTCTGGAACGAAGAGGAAAGTCACTGGCAGCGGAGAGGACACTGCCCGGGCTCCGGGGGATACGCTCCGCCCTGGGCCGGGTTTCCCACTGCCCTCCCCGAGGGAGCGAGTCCATCCAGAGCCGGCTTTCCCCACGTCCCTGGACACCCTCCGGGTGAGCACCCTTGCCTTTCTTCCCCATCGCACCTGCGCTAAAGGCAAAGCTCCATGTAGTGAACCCCACGAGCTGAGGGTCAAACCAGCGCCTCACCTCCCCCTGCGCCGCCGGGAACATCCGCGGAAAGTGCCCCAAATGAACGAGAAGGGAGCGAATGTGAAGCGATTTGGAGAATTAACTCCAAGAAACGCAAATATCGCTGCCCCCTCCTTGGCTTTTAATGCATTCTGCCTTCGGCCCTGCGCGAATGACAATGGGAAAGCCATCCCGGAGAAAGCTCAGCCACACAAAGCACAGCGGCAGCGGGGCTGGGGATGGATAGAGACACAGAAAACACCGAGAACACAAAACATGCTCAAGGGCACCGGTGGGTGCATGAGGAGGGGTACAAGCCCTGTGTTTCCACGCTTTTTTCTTGTTTTCCCAGTGGCCGGATGCATTGTGGCTGTTGCTTCCCTGGTAGGAACCATGCAGCAGGGAAGTGCTGCTTTAGAGGCTTGGCCACAGCTGATAATGGATATGGTAGAAGTTGGAGCTGGACAAATGCATCCATCAGCAGTTTATGAGAGGTGCAAAATCCGGATTTGAAAAAAACCCCAGCAATTAAACCTGGTATGTTCCCCCTATTTCTAGATTTGCTTCTTTATTTTGCCTCCCTTGCCCCTAAAGGAGAAACAAATTGGGCTGAACTAAGACATTTCAATATTTCCTCCAAGAGAAACCCTTTGACTTTTCAAAATAAAATGATTTTCATTTTGTAATTCTGTTCATCTAGATTTTTGTTTTGAGGAAGGACTTGAAAATCTCCCTGCTCTGCCTAAAGCCCTGCAGCTGTGGGGCCACAGGCAGCAGGGACAGCCCTGGCAGGGACTCCCGGAGCCAGCACCTCTCTCCTGGTGTCACCTGAAAGCTCCATAAAGTGACATTATTTTGGCAAGCTGAGCCCCAGGACCTCTGTGCAGGGGGGTTTTCTTGTTTTCCCCTGCTCTGTCCCCACACCTGGCTCAGCTCAAGGCTCACAAACCGAGTGCAGGCTCAGGTGTCTGAATGACCAATATGGGAATATTCCCTCAGAGCTGCTGCATGTTCCTTCCCGTTTTACAGGGAACGCTCTCCCGAACGGAGAGGACCTGCCGAGCATCCTTCCCTCGTGCTGGCTGGCAAAGAAATCCAGAAAGTAGCTGTGGAAAACTCACAGAGAGGAAGTGTTGAGAGCAGTCCCAGCGCAGGGTGGGGAGGGGAAGGTGGCTGATGGCGTGGTGGCATCTCTGTCCCTGTCCCTGCTGTGACCTGGCACTGCCATCCAGAGGTGAGGATCCAGAGCTGAGGATCCAGAGGTGAGGATCGTTCCCGCCAGCTCAGGCTCAATAAACACCCTCAGGGCTGGGGAGGAACAAAATCCTCCAGGAGCCATTGCAGGGGTTGGGAGTGCTCTGCCTCGCCATCATCCAGGAAAAGGGAAAGTGGGAATGACAGCAATCCCCACTATCTTGGGAAAGTGAAAACAGGAATGAGGCACAGATCCCCGTTTTCTGGGAATAGTGAACGTGGGAATGAACCGGCCGTTCCTCCCTGAGAGCTCAGCTGCCCCCTCAGCTCTGTGTTGGTCAGTATTTCCTCTGTCCTGGGAAGGACCTGGAAGCCGCGCTGCACAGGAGCTCCTGTCCTGCATGGATTTGCCACTGAAACACAGCTGAAGAGCGTGAGCAGAGTCCTCTTCCAGTGACTACCCAGCGCAGCCTTTGGCCACCAGAGGAAACCACCGCCTGTCTCTTCCCAGTTCCCCCCAGCAGACCCTGGAGACCTCTCGGGGTGGGGATGTGGAGGTAGGGTTGGCTTCAGGCTCCTGTGGCTGAAGGATGAGGAAAGGCGGCTCCAGGGCTCTCGGCTGAGCGGCGCTGCAGGAGGGAGGATTCCCAGGATAATGGTGACTGTAAATCAGGGAAACGGATCTGGGAAAGCTGCTGAGCCCAGCTGGGCTT
The DNA here is from genome assembly GCA_013400235.1 of Oriolus oriolus. Taxonomy (NCBI): domain Eukaryota; kingdom Metazoa; phylum Chordata; class Aves; order Passeriformes; family Corvidae; genus Oriolus; species Oriolus oriolus. The sequence goes on from VXBT01002920.1 coordinate 38,279, forward strand.
TCACCTGGAGAATTATCAGACACTCTTAATGATTTGTGCCGATTTTCCCCCTGTTCCATCACTAGTACACAGCAATAGCCAGTGGCTCTCTGGGATCATCTCCTGGTGGGAACACCAGGGATGGGCAATGAGAGGGACAAGTTTAATGAGACCTGGGGAGTGTCCTTGGACAGACGCTGCCCTGGGATGAGATGCTGAAGCTGGGTGTGTAAAAGTGCATCACTTCACCCAATAATTCTCATTTCTTTCAGCTCTGGCTGATCCTTGGTTGCTTCCTCGGATTCCCAGTGTAAGACAAGGAGCCCTCACTAACCCATTTCAGAGATTCCTCAGGATGAACAAACTCTTTATGCCTAATTTCAAACCCACTTGAACATTATGGGTTTGAAAGTTTGTCTAAAGGATCAAATGTTACGGAGTTCCTGTTCCAGGAGAGACTGGAAAAAAGGGCACAGAGGAAAACACGCTGCAGCTAAAATAATTCCGTACATTTTACACCACACCCTCTGCTTGCTGAGCTCCAGCAGAAATCCTCCCCCCAGCATATAGAAAATTCCCTCCATCACATTTTAATTTTATTTTAAATCCAATTTGCGGAGGAATGGCTTGAAGTCTTTGGGAAGGTTATTGTTCTAAAAATCAGCGATTCAGGCAAACTTCTAATAACATTTCAAGATAGTCACAAGTCCTTTGGGTCCCTTCTGATCACTCTACCAAAGCCAACAGATTGGACACACATCTGAGACTTTTAAATCTTTGTGGGCAACTGTTAACAAGCAGAACATCGGGAAATGGCATTCCGTGGAGTTCTGCTGGCACGGCCCCGGCACGAGACGGGAGCCAAGCTGCAGATGAAGGGCTGGGGGCTGAGGCACCTGGCCCGGATCCAACCCAGCAGTGCTGGGGGTGCTGAGCCTCTCGGGCAGATCCTCCTCTCCTGACACGTCCTTGGGAGCAGGAGGGATGGGACAACTTCCCAGAGACAGTTCTGGATATGCTCATCTGCCCTGGACAGCTGGACATGGGGATGGGACACACCTGGCTTGTGCAGGGAGGTGAGTCAGGAATGAAGGGAAAAAGGGGAATCCGTTCTGGCCATGGGAATAGGGATTGTGCTAACTGGAGGTACATAAAATTCCCCTTTAAAATTAGATGGAAAAGTTCTTCCTGGATTGTAAAGCAGCTTCTTTGTGGATCAGGAACAAGAGTGTCCCAAAACAGCCCAAGAGGGGCCAGAACAAGCCTGGAAATTCACTGAAGGACTTCACACACAAGGTTGCTGCTTGTGAGACTGTGGTGTGTGGGACCATGGCACGCGTTTAGTCCCTGGGGGGAAGAGGATGATTATGGAGGGTGGAAAAGCCGGGAGAAACGTGTTCTTCCTCTTGATCTTTACTGGAGAAGACAATGAGGGGAAACATTTCCATTTCAAAGGCATTGTGCATAGGAAATCAGAATGTGACCTTAGCGGGCAGGGAAGTCTCCAAGGAGGAAATCAGGGAGCAACTGGAGAAAGTGTAGTAAATCCCCGGACCTGGATGGTATTTATCCAAGAGTTCAGAGAGAAATCAAGTGTGAACTCCCGGGAAGGCAGTGACATGGATACCCAGCACAATCTGGATCGAGGGAAACGAAACCATGATTACTGCTCTGGATCAGAAGGCAAAGATGACACCAAAATCAGAGTAATGTGAGAGGCAGGCACAGATGTTTCCAAATTCTCCAGAAGGAGAAAAATTGCAGCATAGCTTGGGAGGACTTCTCCATCACTCCGTGGTCAGCCATGGATCACCAGTGGTGTTTGGATCTGACAATATCCTGCTACTTGCGCGGTTTATGCTCACGCGTGGTGTTCCCGCAGCAGCATCCACAGGCGGCTCCTGTCCCGCCTCCCCCGGACGGGGACAGTCCCCACGGCCCGGCCACGGGTCCCCCCGTTCAGGTTGCAGCCTCCAAACTGCGGCACAGCTGCCAGGAAGCGTTTTCCCGACGTCAGGCACGAACTCCCTGACAACTGATACCACAAACCCCATAAAGCGAGCCCCACTCCGAGCCCTGCCAAAGCCCCCGCGGCGAGCTCGGCACCCCCGGCACAGCCCCGGCAGGTGTCACCTCGCGCTGTCCCAGCCAGGTGGGACACGGGGGCCGGATCCATCAGCAACACTCAGATCCCGGAATGGCGGGATGGAAACGGGACCATTACATGCTCCAATTCCTGCGCGGTGACTCATGCGACAGCAGGGACCAGGTGACAAAGCCTCCATCGCTCCCACCCCGGCAAGGGCCCGTGAGGGAGGAAGGGCCGCTCCCACCCCGGGGGTCCCTGCCCCCTTCGCTGGTTGCCTGTAAAATCAGACACCGAAACATCCCAGCTGGGGGATCTGAGCCCACGCAGCGCCGCGTTCTCCCACTTATCCTGGTTCCCATCCGAAGGAATAAAGGCTCCTTGTGCCGGGGGACGGCCGCGTCCATTGAGGGCCGTAATGGGAGCTGACAGCTCCGGCGGGCAGCGGGCGCGGGCCCCGGCGTGGGCAGGCAGAGAGCTCCGCTCGCGTCCCCCCGACAACGCCAGCCCCGGCTCCTGGCGCTGCCTGCGAAAGGTTGAACACGAGCCGCTTCCCTCCCTTCCATTCTCAGCTTTTTAAACGCCGTCGTCTCCATTGTGTGGCGGGGGGAGCAAAGCCGAGCGGCGCTGAAAAGCCCTCCCGGCGGCGCAGGGACGCGGCAGGAGCGAGGAGCCCCGCAAGTGCCGCTGGAATCCCAAATGCCACGGCAGTGCTGGAGTCATTACCCCAGCACGGGAGGCAGCCACGCCGAGGGGAGCGGGATGCACGGGAGGGACGGGAGTGGGGGGAAAGGGAGAGGGCGAGGTCTGGGGGGGTAACAGCCACATCCCTGCCCCGTGCTCCTCCTTGGGGATCCCTCGCATTCCACAGGAAGGGAACACAAAGGCTGACGGGCGCTTGTCATCACCGAGTGGCAAAGGCTGGCAAGGGCCGGTGGGACGAGCCTGGAGGGAGAGGCTGCTGGAACCCGTGGTGGTGCAGCCCCCAGGGACCGCAGGAGGGCCCTCCCTGGTGAGGGATCCAGAGCCCCCGTCAAGGTACGGAGGGGTGAAGCCCCCCAGGAGCTGCTGTGAAGGAAGGGGATGCTGCAGTGCCATGGCAACAGCCCTCCTCTGCATCCCACGGATAATGGGCAAGCTCTGCTGGAGTGGTTTCAAGGGCTTTGAGTGCAACTTGGAACATAAAAAAAGGAGAAAGAGAAGCCTGAGAGGGCTGTGGGGGTTTGGGGGCACATGGGAGAGCCCTTTCCACAAATATTATCCTTTGGTGTGGGAGAAAGGTCCATGCATCAGCTGCCTGGAACATCCCATGGACCTGTGTGGCCACCCCGAGCACACTCCAGCTCACAGACATTCCCATCATGGTGGGCTTTCGGATGGTTTTAATTTCAGTTTGGGAGGAAAGAAAGGGAAAAAGACACCATCACCCTCCCCCACTTCTGTATCTACTGAGGAGAGGAAAGGAGAGGAGAGGGCAATAAATTCCAGCTCAGAACCAAATCCCTGGATGCATCCCACACTCCAGCAGATGCCCAGGCACTGAGGAATGGCTGCACAGCATTCCCAGTCCCTGAGGACATTTCAGTGGGACAGACTGTCTGTGTGGCACAGCTCCAGGCACTGAGAACGTGGCCCCCACCACCAAGCACTCAGAACCTGCTCCTGCCCTCTGAAGCTCCAATGTTTTCTGGAATGTGTGGCTCAGGGGACGTCCTGCAGATGCTGTTGGAGTCTTTCTGCTTGTTTATTTTCCTGGCAACAGCCATCATGGGGAGGGGACTTCTGTGGTTCAACAAGTGTCTGGGGACCACAGATCCAACCCCTGCAAATCCACAAATGGGAGAGAAGAAACACAGGAGATGTGAGAACAGCCCTTTCTTCTCAGCCTGTGCATTTTCCAGCTGCCAGGACCAGCCCGGTTTACTGCAGAGCTCCAGTGGCATTGACTGATGGAATTCCAGGGGGAAGGTCATGACTTACCTTCGGTGTGGCTCCAGCACAGTGGTGAGGGTGTCCTGGGGAGGTGGCGCTCCTCAGGCTCTGCTCCCAGGCAGATGCAGTCCAGGCTTCGCAGGAAAACCGAGAGCGCTCAGTCCTCCCCAGCGAGGCCATCCCACCGAAGGATAAACTTCATCCCAACAGCTCATTCCTGCTTTGGCTCTGCTGCCAAAGCAGCCCACAAGCAGGACTGGGAAAGGGGGAAGTGGTGGGACAGGGACAATTAGAGCCAACTGCGGTGGAGGGATTTTGAGTTGATCTCTTTTTTCCCCTTTTAATAGCACTGGATTATAAATATGGCAAAACCACATGTTATCAGACACAATGAAACAATTACCCTCGGCTTCCCCACCGTGGGGATGGGCCTTGGCGGGGGCCTGGCGCTCTCTGATGTGGACACCTGCTCTCGAGAAGTGTGATGGGTGAGCAGCAACTCCACCAGGATGTGGGGCCCAGAAACACCCCAAAGTCAGAGCACATTTTAGTCCTGACCAGTTGGGTGCTACTGAAGGACAGACCCATCCCGGCTGCTGAGTCACTTTAATCCCAGGCAGCAAACAACGCTCTGGGCTGGGGCTCCGGCACATGGTTTGGATTTCCCCAGAGGAGGCAGAGCCCTGGAAGGTTTCATGGATGTCCAGGCAGCTGGGGCTCACCTTGGCCTCTCCGGAGCAGGTTCTGCTGGACACAACATTGGTGGTTTTTCTGTCCCATTTGCTCTGAGCAGTTGTGGTTTTGAGCTCATCAAACCCTGCTCTGGGTCCCCCTGCCCCGTGTGCATATTCCTCTCCCTTCCCTTCCGATGTCAGGAAGGTTTTCCTCGAGCAGGGCAGGCTTCCCCCCGGCCTGAGCCGTTATTTATGGGGCACCCCCGTGCAGAGCCCAGCCAGGGAGGTGAGTGAGTTATGGTTCCGGGTGACATCATGGACTGGACTTCATAAAGGGGCTCAGCCGATGGTCTCTGAGGACAGCTGCAAAAAAAGGCAGCCCTGAAGGAGATGATGGAGTGGGTGAGACATAAATTTCTTAGGACAGGCAGTGAAAAAACGTTTACAGCCCTTCTTTCCTGAGTCTGGTTTCAATCAGAGCCGCAGCGGCTGCAGCGATGCCTCGCACCGCGCGCTCGCTCAGACACACGCTTTATACGCACAACCTGCCTTAGTTCTTGGATTTTATTCCCTTTTTTACTGGTTTGAAAATGCCCTGGTGCAGGATGGCTTGCAGATCCTCAGGCAGCCAGCTCCCATGTCAAGCAGCCGCAGCCAGGGGCTGGATGTGGATCTGGCCTGCAGACGGGAACCGAGTAAGAATAATATTGATAAGGGTAATGAGGGGCCGGCTTTATAAACCCATCACATTGCAGTCGCAGCCTATAACAAACGGGGTATTAACTCTGACATTCATTAAGGCACTTTGCCATTTCTTCCAGGCTTAATGGAAAATCTGTCTGCTTAGCAGGGCTTGCTGCAGCGGCTGGGGAATGGGGAGGTTACTGATTAGAACAGCCCCGAGTGCTTGGCTACCCCAAAGGGCATTTGAAGTTCATTCTTGAGCTTCTTGTTCCTAATTTGATTTCATCTCATATCTTGGGGAAACTGTTTTCTACGTTTGCTGGGTCTGTCCTCAAGCAGCAGGATGAGCTGTCCCCATCTCAGCCTTCCACGGCTGCCCAAACTGCTCCAGGAGACCTTTGGGATGGAGCCTCCATGTCTGAGGTCCCCTTGCCTGGTTGGAGAAAGCCTTGCTCCTTGTGAACCCACAAATTTTTCTTGCTACAGCTTTGTGCCAGGACTTCCTGCCTTCCTCCATCCCAGATGTGGAGAACATGCTATTTCTTTATTCTTGCTGCCCAGTTTTAGAGGTCTGAGGACCCTTTGGCGCCTGTGGAGCTGTTGATTAAACAAGTTAATTCAGCCATTTCAGTGGGACTTGAAATTCCCCAAAGAGCTCAGGGAAAATGAAACACCCCACACCTCCCATGTGAGCAGCAAGCCTTGCGTTCCCCAAGTGCCTGGTTCCCTCTCAGCTGTGACCGTCACAGTAGCTGTGCCTGATTTTTGGGTGAGGAGACATCATTTTCACCTGCATCCTTGTGATATTCCTGGGGATCTCTCAGGAATATCCATACAGGTGTATGGGGGCTGATGGGGAGCAGGGCTGTTGCTGAAGCCCACCTTGAGCAGAGCCAGGTGATGCAGAGCCCTGGCACCTCCCCTTCCCTGAGCTGTGCCTGCTCTGGCCAGGACCCCCCTGCTCCCTGCACCAGGGTTAAACATCCTTTCCATGACCCTGAGCCTGGCAAATCTGCTGCATCCACCCCGGAGCCAGGAGGGTGTGAAAGCAGCACCTCTGCCAGGGTGGGCTCAGTGCTCTTGCAGGCTGTGCCACAGGACAGGCTGTGCCACACGGACAGGCTGTGCCACAGGACAGGCTGTGCCACAGGACAGGCTGTGCCACACGGACAGGCTGTGCCACAGGACAGGCTGTGCCACATGGACAGGCTGTGCCACAGGACAGGCTGTGCCACACAGACAGGCTGTGCCACATGGACAGGCTGTGCCACAGGACAGGCTGTGCCACAGGACAGGCTGTGCCACACGGACAGGCTGTGCCACAGGACAGGCTGTGCCACAGGACAGGCTGTGCCACACGGACAGGCTGTGCCACAGGACAGGCTGTGCCACATGGACAGGCTGTGCCACAGGACAGGCTGTGCCACACAGACAGGCTGTGCCACATGGACAGGCTGTGCCACAGGACAGGCTGTGCCACAGGACAGGCTGTGCCACACGGACAGGCTGTGCCACAGGACAGGCTGTGCCACAGGACAGGCTGTGCCACACGGACAGGCTGTGCCACAGGACAGGCTGTGCCACATGGACAGGCTGTGCCACAGGACAGGCTGTGCCACACAGACAGGCTGTGCCACATGGACAGGCTGTGCCACAGGACAGGCTGTGCCACAGGACAGGCTGTGCCACATGGACAGGCTGTGCCACAGGACAGGCTGTGCCACAGGACAGGCTGTGCCACATGGACAGGCTGTGCCACAGGACAGGCTGTGCCACATGGACAGGCTGTGCCACAGGACGGGCTGTGCCACATGGACAGGCTGTGCCACACGGACGGGCTGTGCCACACGGACAGGCTGTGCCACAGGACACGCTGTGCCACATGGATGGGCTGTGCCACACGGACAGGCTGTGCCACAGGACGGGCTGTGCCACATGGACAGGCTGTGCCACATGGACGGGCTGTGCCACACGGACAGGCTGTGCCACAGGACAGGCTGTGCCTTTTGGTGTCAGCACATCCCCAAGCTCTCCATCTTCCTGGAAAGAACCAACTTCCAGTCAGTCCAGCGAGTTAATCTCCATCTGCCTCTCCCGTAACCATCCCGAATTTATCAGCAATCTACATTTTCCATGGATGTGCGAGGCATTTAATAAAACCCAGAGCAAGGAGATGAAAGATTTATCCGTTTGCCCCCAGAGATGTCCCTTGCGAGGGCAACGCGGGACTCGGGAGCGGAAACCTGGATTGTTTTTTATGGCAGCTGCGTGAGGAGATACAGAGCCTTTGAAGTGCTCCTGGCCCCGCTTCCTCCCGCCTGCCCCCGGTGCCACCGGCGCGGCACGGCGGGGTCAGGGCACAGCCGGGACGGGCAGCTCGCTGGGCAGAGCAGGGTGGGAAGGGCAGGAGGGCATGGAGAAGGGAAAGGAGGGAGAGGAAAAGGCGGCGCAGGAGGCCGGGCTGGCCATGGGCAGAGCCGGCTCAGCTGGCTGCACGCAGCCCCGAAACTTGTGAACGAGCCCTTGTGTTAGAAGTTTTCGGCATAAAACGATAACGTGGGACCGCTGCCTGCCTCGGAGGTGAGAGATGGAGGGGAAGAGCCACCCCTCCACCGTGCTGAGCCCCGGGACTGCTCCGGCTGGTGCGGGACAGCCTGGAATGGCACGGCCGGGCTGCACGGCCACCAGGTCACCTCTCCTCCCTGCCGCTCGCATCCCCTCCGCCACAGCGCAGCGAGCCCCGGCTGCTCTGCAGCTCAGAGGAGCATCCCGAGCTGCCGATGCCGAGCAGGAGGAGCTGCTCGGGAGGGGGAAGCAGTGACTCTGGCGGGGGAAGGAGTGGTGACATTTCCCCGCAGTCCCCCCGTGCCCATCTGCAGAAGGGCAGGGAGGCGCCGGGCAGGTGCCAGCCCAAATAAATACAAGGCGAGCACTCCCCACGGAACCATCGGGGCTTTGCCAGGGAGGGGGGCACTGCCGGTGCCGTGGTTACTAACGAGCAATTTTAATTTCTTCCATAAACAGCTAATAAAGCTCATCTCTCTCTCCTTCTCTCTAATGCGCCATTTATTTCTTGCTCTGAAAGGCGAGCAAGGAAATTCAGGCAGGAGATGGGAGGGGGGGGTTGATGCTAAATGTCAGCGCTGCCTGATGAAGCCTAATTGTCCCTCGGAGCTGCTGCAGCAGCATCGGCACCCACGGGGAGAGCCCACGGGTCCGGGTGGCAGGGAGCTGGCGGAGCCTGCCCTGGGATGCTGCTGGAGCGATGGGCAGCAATTTTATCTGCGGTGATGATTAGGAAAAGCCTCAGAATGGGCATTGCTCGTTACTCTGCAGGGGGACTAGGGACTCATTCCTGGGCAGGGACAGCAGAGGAGCCGTGGCCAGCCCCTCACTATCCCTGGAAGTGTTCAAAACTCACGTGGATGTGGCATTGATGCGGTTTAGTGGGGAACACGGCGGTGATGGTTGGACCGGATGGTCTTCGAGGTCTTTTCCAACCTTAACGATTCCATGATTCTATGACTCCATGATTCTCTCCTTTGCCCTTTCAGCAGCTCCCACCTGGGCTGTTTTCTCCTTTTCCATTTCAAGCCAACTCTGAGCTTTGCAAATACCATCAGAAGGCTCAGGAATGTTGCTTGTCCACGTGGACTGGGATTGTTTTTAGAGTTACTGCAGGATAGTTGTCACCATGCCGAGAGGCTGGTGACGATCTCACGATTCCAAACTCGCCAGGTTGGGCAGGGGCAACACGGAGCTGGTTATCCAGGAATAACCAGGGTGTTGCTCTGGTGTCTGTGATGGTGCAGGACAGAAGGAGGTTTCCAAAGCTGCTGTAGTCATGGTTTCAGGGCCAAAGCAGAGCAGTTTCCCATGGAAGTGTCTGAACAGTGGGAATAGTGGAGATACAGGTGTTGTGCCAAGGAACCTGGGAGCCATGTGTGGAATCCGGGCCTGTGTGCACATGGGGTGTTTGGAATATCAAAGAGAGATCCCTTTTCATCTCTCAGTCTGCCTGGGGAGGGGACATGGGACAAATGTTTGCACCATTTTTTTCTGGATTGTCAGTCCTTAGCACGAGCAGGACAGGGAGGGGAACACGTTAAGGAGGCACAGGAGGAGATGTGGAGCTTTGGGCCCATCCGGAGTTTGGCTTCCCAGGGGATACCAGTGCAATTAAAATGCAAACCCTGCAGGAATGTGGGGGCTGGAGCTTCTGAGGCCCAGGGAAGTGCCAGGGCTTAAAGGATTTGACATTTCTGAATATTTCCATTTCTTGTTGGTTGTTTATTCTCCAGGGTAGAACTCCCATTCTGGGGAGTGGCACTGATTGACTGTGGCTGAGCATCCCTCCCTGCGAGGATATTCGGGCTGGATGTCCCTAACATCCATCAAACATCACCAGGCTGGGCCTGATCATGCTCTAGAAAGATCTATAGATTAAATACAGACACCCATAACCACTCCTGTGGGTAAACCATGGCCATTCACAGCACCTGAGTTCCTTGAACGGCTGAATTCTTGTTCTGCACAAGGCTGTGGCCATTCCTTAAACCCATGAGACATCCTCAAGCCTAATGCAAGAGAATTTAAAGGTGTCACAAAACTGTGGATCAGGTCTGTGGCAGTTTTAAGCAGCCTTAAGTTGTACAAAGTGAAAAACCTCCACTCCCCAGTTGGAGGTGTTTCCCAGTGTGTGCAGAGGAGCTTTGGAATATTCAAGACAGGAATGATAAAACTGAGAGAAGACTGCAAATCATTTTCTACTCCTGTTAACTGAGGATTTTCAAACAGTTTCTTCAGCTGCACTGGAGCATTTCTGTTCCTTTTGAGAACTTTGAAGCTATTTCCCCTGGCATGGATATTCCAAAATTCCTATCAATATTTTTTGTCTGGAACACACACACAGAGCTGGGTCAGACCCTCACACATCCCATCCAACTCTGTGCTGTCCATAGGCACGGCCCAGGTGGGACTGGGAAAACCCAGGGTTGGAAGAGCCCACCCCAACCACGCTGTTCCTCATGGGAACAACATCCTGCCTGCAGACATCCCGGAGACCGAGGAGGGAGGAAAATTTGTCAGGTGAATTTGTCAAGCAGGGGTGATAATCATTCATTTAGCCTGCAATGACATGGCACTTACCATGTAATAACCTGGATATTGCATGGAAATTACCATGTAATCCAAGGCTCGGGAGCTGCCATATTGTCAGGGGCTCCATGGTAATTTGTACCCTCTCATTTACAGCCCTGAAACTGCTTTTATTGTGGCAACAAAGCAGAGATTCACAGTTTGCCAAAAGGAGAATCTCCAGAGGGATGTTATGAATAATTAGGCAGCCACGGTGGTTTTGGATAACATCTTTACTGTAACTCCATTAACGAACAATTGATTGCTTTCCTAGCTCCGACTTGCCTCCAGTCCCTCCACCCAGAGCTCCTCTCGCCACTGGAAAGCCAGCTCTGCGAAGGCGGATCCACAGCGGGATAACTGCTCCGAGAGGATGAGCCCGGGAAGCAGCGTCCTGGAAGGGGCAGCAGCTCGAGCAGGCCAGCGTTCACGGGAAAGCAGAAATGTTGGTGGAAGTGTGGGGTCACTCCTCCGCTGCTTCAGTGCTGATTTCCACGGGTTTTGGAGGAGATGCTCGTGGAGAACCTGGCCCAAGGTTTGGCCGGCACTAAAGACACCCGAGTGTGAATCGCACTGGCATAACCATTGCCCATCAAATGGTTCAAAAGGGATGTGACCTTCTCCAGACGGAAATCCACCTTCAATTCCCACCCTCAGGTCTCTCTGTCCCCAAAAAAGTCCTTTCAGAACTCCCTGAGCAGGGTCCGAGCCTGACCCTTGCCACTCCCAAATGCCCATCCCCAACCCTGCCTTTGGTGTGATAAATTGCATTTCTCTGAGCCACCACCGTGGTGAGAATGTGTTATTTTTAGATGGAAAACCAGGAGGTCAGAGGGAATGTTTTGCATTTGAGGACGGGAGGGAGACTTGGCCCACGCTGCCCCTCTGCCCTCTCCCTCATCCCTGCCCCTCATCCTCCTCCTGACCCTCTGGTAACCCCCTCCCACGGAGCCTCCCCATCCTTCTCCCGGGGATGCTGCGCTTGCCAAGGGGCTGGACAGCAGCTCCCAGGCCTCGTGGGATCATGGAATCATTTAGGTTGGAAAAGACCTCTGAGATCATCAATCCAACCATCTCCCTGTGCCTGCTCCTGGCCGTGGGGTCCCTGCTCTGGACTCCTCAGTTCCTGCTCCTCTTCCAGGCTCGACTCTGCCCCTGCTCCTCTTCCTGGCTCGGCTCTGCCATTCCCTCGGACTCTGACGTGTGGAGGGAGTAGCTCTGGTGTTGTTGTTTGCTGTACAAACTCGGGAACCGGGCTGTGCCTGCGACGGGAGCGGGGTGAATGTCTGGGGGAGGTTTGCAGTTCCCAGTGATTGAGATCCTCTGCTTGGAGAAGCCTAAACAAACACTGTAACCTCGGGGGAAATTCTGCAGAGTTTTAGTTTTAAGTGTTTCCTCTAAAAAAATAACTGTTTGACCTAGAAAGCTCCCAGGGAGCATTCCTGGGGCTGGGGAGGCTCCGGGAGCCCGGCCTGGAGATGAGATTCGGAATTAAAGTGTGAACACAGAGAACCATATCTCTCTGCTTTGAGCTCAGACTGGAAACCGCTGCTCACCACGGACCCACCTCTGGTTTGCTTCCTACCAGGGCAAGCCAAGGAAAATCCACCTGGAATCACATCCCTCATTAGGGGACATGGATCACACCTCTGCGTGCCCCAGGGTTGGTGTCAGGATGGGCTGAGCTGGATTCAAAAGGGGAGAGCCCCAAATGTGAATGGTAATCCATTGCACTCTCAGACTTGTCTCACCTGGGGATGGAGGAGGTGTCTCCAAACCCTTCCCTCAACCCTTTTGAATGTCTCCCATCTGTGGTTCAAATTATACTTTCTTTCAGAAAAAAAAAAATACCCAGAAATTGCTGACCCATTTAGAGCTCTCTAAAACTGCCACTTTTAGAGCCCCCAAAATAGCTTTAGTGAGTAGCAGATGTGCCAAAGCGGAGAAATAAACACAAGTGTGCTGCTTTTAACCTCCAAACTGCTTTTTGTGCAAGGCTGCAGTGAAACCTCAAAGCGGGCTCCAGCCCAGCATCCAACCCTGCACCCGCCACGGGCCCTTCCCCAGTGCTGGGGGATGTTTCCCAGCCAGGAGGAGCCCAACTGCTCCCATGGCTAAGGAGCACCAATAAAACACGGAATTAGAGAATCTCCTGAGTTGTAAGAGACCCACCAGGGTCATCCAGCCCAGCTCCTGGCCCTGCACAGACCCCCCAACAGTCCCACCCTGTGCCTGGCAGCGGTGCCCAAACGCTCCTGGAGCTCTGGCAGCCTCGGGGCTGTGCCCATTCCCTGGGGAGCCGTTTCAGTGCCCGACACCCTCTGGGGGAAGAACCTTTCCTGCTCTCCAGCCTGAGCCTGCCCTGACACAGCTCCATCCATTCCCTGGGTGCTGTCCTTGTCCCAGGGAGCAGAGCTTGGAGCTGCCCCCTGGAAGGAGCTCCAGCCCCTGGTGAGTGTCCCCTCAGTCTCCTCTCCTCCAGGCTGGACAATCCAAGTGCCCTCAGCCACTCCCCATCCCGTGTGGCCCCTCCAGACCCTCCCCCATCCCCTGTCCCTCCTTTGGACATTCCGACAGCTTTAGGTCTTTCTGATATTGCAGTGCCCAAAACTGCCCCAGGGCTGGAGGTGAGGCTGCCCCGGGGCAGAGCAAGGCGGGACAATCCCTCCCTCAGCCAGGACCCCCGGTCCATATCCCAGCCCTGGCATGCTGAGAGCAGAGACTGGCATCAGCACCAGCCCTGCTGAGCACCGGGATGCATGTGCAGGAGAACACCTCAAGTTCCCGAAGAAAGGTGAGGGTAGGAAATGCGTTTGAGTCCTTCACTGGGATGGCCCCAGGAATTACAGCTGCTCCCTCAGCCCCGTGGCTTTTCCAGCCAGAGCAGAGCCTGCTCCCAGCCTGGCTTCTTGTCTGGAAGCTCTGCAGCCAGCAGTAATTGCATTTTGTCAAGTGGTTTTAGCAAAGCAATCCACATTTATTAACCATCTGGATTAGAGAAATGATCTTCCTGATTCCAACTGCCAGCCCAGCCAAGGACTTATCACAGAAGGGAATAATGGATCCCATTCCTCCCTTCCCACATCACCAGGGGTCTGTTCCCTGCACACTTTATTTACTTGGGTCAGTGACGGAGTCTCTCACACAGGTCGCTGCTGGGTCCAGACTGCTGCATTCCAGGTGGCAGCCTCAGACCTGGATCTCTCCGGTGCTGTCCCTCTCTCCTGTCCTCCCAGAAGGAGGAAGGAAATGAGACATCAGAGTCAACATGGATTTCACAAAAACACCTCAAGCTAATGGGAAAAATTCATTAGCAAGAGGAAGGAGGGGGAACGCTCCCATCTCTCGTACATCATCCCTGTCCTCCTCCCTCCCCATCACGTCCTCTGCCAGAGACAGGAGCTCCCCTCCTCACTTTGACTGTATTCATTTACTGCAGGTTTTATGGTGGCAGCCCAGCGTGGAGACACAAAGAGCTCTGTGGGCACAGGGAGCCGAAATTCTCCGTGTTTCAGCTGGAGACTTCTCCCAGCTCCATTGCTCCCTGGCAAAGTGGCTCCTGTGTCCCTCCCTCCCCCTCCTGCTGCTGCCATACCCAGAGCATTCCCAAGCTCGGGAATGTGCTGCAGGCTGTTCCCAAAGCCAATTTCCTGGGGATCTGGGGTGCTGACGGGTCCCATGCAGACACCTGGCTCCAGGAGAGCTCACCAGGCACAGCAGCCTGGCTTTGATTGCTCTGGGAGCCGGGTTACGGGGACCTGCTGTTCGCTCCATCCAAACCCACGCTCATTCCCATTCCCAAGGGGTTTCGCCTTAATTGAGCTGCTGACTGCATTAACCTGGGAAGGGAGTATTGATTGAGCAGCCGGAGGAGCTGAGCTCAGCTCGGGCCTCGGCTCTTCACGGGGACGTGGTGGGAGCTTCCAAACGAGGACACACATGAGCTCATTGGGATGGGGATTTCCTTGGAGAAATTCCCTTCTGTCTTCCTGCCACACCTGTAATAAGACTGATCCCCTTTTAATGGAAATTCTAAGGCTTTGCCTCCCTCCATCCACCTGTGTTCACAGCATTCCCAGCTCCTCCCAGCTCTCCCAGCAGAGCTGCAGCTGAGGGAAGGGAAATGGGGTTCCATCCCTCACAGTTGCCCAGTCCCTGACACGCCGAGGGCTGGGTCACATCTGGAGGAACAGCTGTGGGACCTGGCAGCAGCCCCCTGGGCCAGCCCCACCAGAGGGAACACCCAGCTCTCCCTGTCTCTGCAGCTCAGCATTCCACAGCAATTCAATGCAATTCCTCAAATTATGAAGCCCAGCTCATTGCAGGAGAGAAGAGATGTGGGAAGCGAAATTTAAAAATGAACAAAGTTTTCCAAAGCTAAAAACATCGCTCCAGCATGCAAGGACTCAAGCCAACAGGGATATTCCCAGAGTCCCAGGATGGGTTAGGCTGGACAGGACCTTAAAGCCCATCCAGTCCCACCCCTGCCACGGGCAGGGACACCTTCCACTAGCCCAGGTTGCTCCCAACCCTGTCCAGCCTGGCCTTGGACACTTCCAGGGATGGGGCAGCCACAGCTTCTCTGGGCACCCTGTGCCAGGGCCTCCCCACTCTCACAGGGAAGGATTTCTTCCCAATATCCCCTTTATCTAAAGCCACTCCTGCAAATAAAATTATTCCCAATGCACCTTGGAATGCTCCTAATGCAATGTCCAATAGGTTGGGGTTCATAAGGAGCAGCCCAGTATGGAAAACATTGACCTTCCCAGGTTGTAGCTCACCTGCAGCATCGCCTCAGACACTTCAACCACTGCAAACTTTTGGAAGCCACCTGAGGAATCTTCTCCTTCCCCAGCCTCTGCAAACCTTAGGAATTTTGTTCTGGCTTTCTTTGGGAAAGTGAAAATATTTCTCTTTTATCCTCTGTTTGGAGGGGAATAAGACAAGGCTGTTAGAGCTGGCTGCGGCACAACATTCCCAGTCAGCCAAAAACACCGCTGTTCCAGTCTTCTTTCATCCCAGATTTGAGCAACAGTGTCAGCAGCTCCAAATTTCCAATGAAATAAAAATTCCAAACCCCTACTATAAACACTGGAAAGCCTTCTCTAAATATTTTGCTTCAATCAGGCTAAAGTCGCTCAGCTTTATCATTTCATGAGCTCCAGCCTGTTATGAGATCTCAGTGATCTCGTGGCTCAGTGACAGCACCAGGACAGGGCTGTGCCTGAGGGACCTCAGGTGACACAGGGACACGGATGCTGCTGACACCCCTGGTGCTCTCTGATTTCTCCCATGGGTTTTGATCCCTTTTTTGGGGGCTGTTCCACAGAGTTTTGGTTCCTCCAAGGAGATGGGAAAGCACCTTTGGCAGGGGGTGGGTGAACCCCTGAGTTCCCTGAGTTCCAACCACCTTGGAAACATCCCACCCAGGGACCATCCCACTGGAAATTCTCCGATTCCTCTGGGAACAGCATTGCAAAAGTCTGAGTGAGTCATTTTGTGAGGAATGGGGCAGGCAGGGAGGACAGATAACTGGGAATGTTTCCTGGGAGGCAGATCCTGAGGTGAGTGCAGCCCTGGGATGCAGTGGGAACGAGCTTGAAGTTGGCTGGATTATCTAGAGAACACCTTCATTTCCGTTTCAGTTCCAGGTGAGGGAGGGAATTCAGCAGCTTTCTCATTTCAGCCTGTCCGGGGCTCATCGCGCTCGGGAAGTTCAAGTCCATCCATCCCCCCGCCCCTGCCGGAGCCATTCCTCACTTGGCTGATGCCTTATCCTGGTCTTAAAATTAAGAGAGCTGAATACAGTTAAGAGGGAAAAGGGTTTTACCTTGGTATTTATTGAAGGATCCTTAGGTGTGATGAAATGCACACTGAGATGCACCCCGATGTCCCCACCGAAGAAAATGGCCACTCAC
>VXBT01002920.1:58964-76365 GCA_013400235.1 Oriolus oriolus
CCTTCCCGCACCTTCCCTTCCCGCACCTTCCCTTCCCGCACCTTCCCGCACCTTCCCGCACCTTCCCTTCCCGCACCTTCCCTTCCCGCACCTTCCCGCACCTTCCCGCACCTTCCTGCACCTTCCCTTCCCTGCCGTGGGATGTGACCCCGCTGCAGAGCCACCTCTCGGCTCTGCCAAAGGCCGAGGCTTTGGGAGAGGAGGGAGAGGGATCAGCTCCTCCATCCCCCATCACTCAGAGCAGCTCCAGGCCGAGGGAGCCCCCAGCACCTTCCTCTGCCACCCCTCCGTGTGTGCCAAACCCTCCGGAACAGCCCGAGTGCCCTGAATGCCGCTGCTGGAGCTGCTGGGATGTGGAATGGGAGGGAGAGGTGTCGGGGGGGAGCAGGGAATGGGGACAGGGATGAGGAGAACCCAGCTGGTTGCTGTTTCTCATAAGCCATGAGTGAAAACTCCTCAGTTTTTCCTAAGTGGGAACATTTGCCTTTAATGAGCCTGAGAGGGTTTTTCTTTCTCTTGCTTTTTTTTTTTTTTTCCTTTCAGGGAAGCAGGGAATGGAAAAAGGTTCTTTCCTAGTGAATAAAATATCAGCCCCATCTCTGGGTGTTGGAATAATGGCCCTGCCCCCGTGCTGGCACCACCAGCACTGAGCTCTGGCTGCTGCTCTGGGCTGAGTCCACTTCCTCCTCTGAGTGTGATCCCCCTATTCCTCCCTTTCCCTTCCCAAGCTTTCCAAGCATTTTCCCTTTCCTTGACCCCTCGTGGATGCTGTGCCTCTCCTGGGGGTCCCAGCACCCCCCAGCTGGCAGTGCCACAGCCAGGGCACCCCAGTGCCCCAGCCTGTCCCTGTGTCCCACCAAAGGGCCCCCCTGAAGGGGGGTGGATTTAAAGACGTGGCAGAGCCGAGCCCAGCACGGTCCCACGCGGATCATTTTCCTGGAGTTAAAGTGTTGGAGCCACTTCTCCTTGTGCCCTGCATTTGCCACATAAACTCCCTCATTTTGGTTTATACTTTGGGACAGATTTGCTTTATATGTATTTATGTGGCTATTTTAGGGCATTTCTGCATTAGGTCTGACCATGGTGCTGCTGGTCAAGGAGCATGGGAATATTGCTCTGTATGGAATCAGGGAATCCCAGGATGGTTTGGGCTGGAAGGGACCTTAAAGCCCATCCCACCCCCTGCCATGTGCAGGGACACCTTCCTCTATCCCAGGTGACTCCAAGCCCCATCCAACATGGCCTTGGACACTTCCAGGGATGGGGCAGCCACAGCTTCTCTGGGCACCCTGTGCCAGGGCCTCCTCACCATTTTTCTTCCCAATATCCCACCCAGATTTCCCCTCTTTCAGTCTGAACCCATTACTGCCTGTCCTACCCCTCCAGTTCCTGACAAAACTGGGAACAGACACACCAGATCTGACCAGAAAGGAGACTTTTCAGTCTGAAGGCAATACCAGTATTTATTCTGGTTTTCCATAAACAGCTAAGAGTTCCAGGAAAAAAAAAAATCCAATAAAATTCTTTCAACAAGAACCAAAAGTTTGTTTTAATAAGAGAAAGTGATTTGGTCTTTGCTACAGGCAAAGCTTAATTCCAGTGATATCGGAGCCTGCTAATGGGAACCAATCAAACAAGGACACGGGAGATAGAGCAAATATTAACAATTTCTGGCACACCAAACTGAGAGCGTGGACTGGGAAAACAACTCCAAAGTGATTCCCAGGGCACAGCAGGGGGATGCCAAGGAGGATGAAGGTGTGGCAGTGAGGGGAGTGGTCCGTGCAGCCCCAGGATCCATCAGGATCGGCTGGCTCCATGTCAGGGTATGGTTTGTGTCGTGGAATGTTTGTTTGGAAATCTCCATCCCAGTTTTGTTCCCACTCTGCCCGAGGCTGTTGAGTCCCCCACGCCCCTCTCAACGTTCCTCTGTCACCACCTCGCCTCCCAGGGCTTCTTCCAAGAGCGCTTTCCCTTCAGCCTGAGGTCTGATCCCAGAGGAATGTGGACCCCAGAGCGCAGCCGGGGATGGGGCGGTCCCAGCCCTGGGCTCCGAGAGGAATTTCTTGGCATTCAGTGAATGGGAAGCTTCAATGTCGAGCACCCAGCCAGAGATTCGGAGCGAGGGGTTAATGACGGAGCCTGACCTCCGAAGGACGGGGCACGAGGCATTTCCAAAACTGCATTAAATGGGACATATTGAAATATTGGTGTTATTTCCAGGAACTGATGGATTGATTCCAGACCAGGCCCAGCTCCTGGCTTGCTCCAGTTTTTATTTGTTGATAACAGAGATTTGTCCAAGACACTTCTCCACTGGGGTCAGATCCGTCTTTGGATCATGGAACAGACCGAAATTCATCGAGGTGCCTCTGGTTACAGCATCCAGCCTTCCACATTCCCTTCCCTGCCTCTGCGGGTCCCCACGTCCCTGCTGTCCCACAGAGCCAGGATACGTGTCCCGCTTCTGCATGGAAGAGATTTGAACACAAACCAACACACAGCTTCTGACCCTTCCGGTGTGGGATGATCCAGCTCTGGATTAAACACAAACCTGGCAAATTCCAGATGGAATCTTCTCAGCCTGGCTCGAGGGATGGGCTCCTCATGATGACCCTGTGTCCAAGCTGGTCCCGGCTTCCAGGCCCCCACATCCCTGCAGCTCGATCCCCCCAGGACCGCTCCCAGAGGAACAGGATCTTAGGTTAATTCCCAGAGCAGCAGCTGCTTGGGAAGGCTCAGATGTGCCTGAGTTTCCCTGTTGGACATTTTTTTGTAAGTGCTCCCAATCCTTGTTTCCAACAGCAATTTTGGGGCCAGCGGTGGCTGCTCAGACCCTCCCCACTCCCGAGGCACCGCAGACAGTGCGGATCTCAGAGTTTATCACCCAGGGAAAACCTGGACCACGTTCAGGAATCACAGAGGCCTTTCTAAGGAACGCCAGCCACCATTACGGAGCCAGCCAGGCCCGGAGGAGAGCTCTGCCCGCAGAACCCAGCAGAAATTGCTCCTCCAGACTCCCACTATTCCGTGCCAGATCGAATTTGCAGTTGAGAATGGGAAGAGATGAAAGCTTGGCAGGCAGTGTGGTGACATTCCCTGTAAAACAAGACCTCCGGGAGTAAAAGATGCTGTTTAGTGGTCATCCCTCTGCCTCCACACACGGAGACCACACCAGCTCCCGGCACCCTCCGGAGACGGCCCGGGGCAGCGATGGGATCTCGGGCTCAGCCTTCCCCTGGTTCCAACTGGGGCTTGCCTTCCCATCGCCCTTCCCGCTCAGCCCCATTTCCCAGACTATTTGTGGAATGAGCAGCGTTGCTGTCATGGTTTACATGCTCGGAGAAAGGGAATGAGAAAAGGGAGGGAGGAGGGCGGGAAGAGAGGAGGAAACAAAGACAGCATTGTTATCTCTTCCAAAAAACTGCAGACACTGGGGCAGGGCAGAAATGAGGGGCTGGGGCTGTGGTTTGCCTCCACATCTGTGTTTAACCTCGGGAAAGAGTCAACAGCCTGCAAAGAAAACACCACACTCCAAGGCACAGCCTGCCCCAGCTCCCAAACCCTCGGCCTGATTTTCCAATTTGGGGCGCTTGGCTGGAGCCCAGCCTGGATCCCGGGATGCTGCTGGAGTCAGTGAGGGAAGAGTCCCGGCCCCAGCCAAAGGCATCACTCCCCTGTCCAGCAGGAGCAGCACATCAGCCTTATCAGCTCTTGTCTTATCAGTTCCCAGCAGATGCTACAAGAGGATTTGTCATCCCGGCCCAGCCAAGCTGCCGCGAGCGCCAGGAATGGGGGAAGAGAGAAAGGACAAAAAAAGGAGTGGAACAATGCAGTGAAAAACCAGGAATTCTGCACCATCTAAATGGGAGAGGGAGCCGTGAGTGCTGTGCCAACTTTCCAGGGCTGGGAGCACAATCTCTGCTGTGGCACCACCGCTCCTGGTGGAGTTCTCCTGACGCTTCCCATCGGGAGGCTCCGCCGAGCGCTGCCAGCCTCGGATCAATTGGGCTGAAATTTCCCATGTTTGGTATCTCCCTGAGGCAGGAGCTGCGGGAACAATTCCCTCTGCATGGCACAGCCGTTCCTGGGAGCGCAGCACACACAAACCCCCTGTTTTGCTGCTGGAAAACAGGAAAACAGCTCCATTTCCAATTATATTTAGTTTATCTCCCTGAGAAGTTCTTGCTCTCCTGTGACGTGGAACGGATCCACAGCGTTTTCCAAACTGCAGCTCTGGTGGCAGAGATACGTCTCCTGCTTTTTCTGTGGAAATCTGCCCCAAATTTGACTGATTTGAGGCGCCTCTGGAAAAAATCCACCCTTCCCATGGAGATCACTGTGGTCATTCCCACTTCTCACAGCGGGGACAGGAGGGGACAGGAGTGGGATTTGGGGATGGGCAGGGGACACAGAGTGGGGAGGGGATCGTAGGGAAGAATGAAACCAGGACTGGGTATATCCCATGAGGAGAGTGCAGTAGGAGGAGGATCTGAGCCTGGGACCCCATCAGGGAAACACTGCAGGTGGTGAAGGCTCTTGGATCAGAACCCAGGTGGGCAAGAGACCCCAAAATAGGACCTGACTTGGGTGCAGGGGTGGTGACAGGGTGGGCATGGACCCCCACAGCACATCCCGGGAGCAGGGGGAGCCCAGGATAACATCCCATTAATCCTTTTGGGTGGAATCAGACGAACGGCCGTGCCTGAGCTCCACGCCTGCTCCCTTTCCCCGTCTCTCACAACCCGGAGTAGGAGCTATATTTAACTTCCTCACTGCTAACTACAGGGTGTCAGTGGCTTCTCCTTCCTCTCCAGTGATTCAGCTGAGTGCAATCGCTCATCCAAGTGGAAGCAGGAAAATGTAGAGCCAGCACGGAGGGTGCTGGGCCCACCCCCTGCCCCAGCACTGCCCTGCCCTGCCTTTCCCTGGCTCCTGTTTCAGCTCTCCCCAGCTCCAGAGCCCCCCAGTTCCAGGCTGATGAGCACAGAACCAGCTCGGAGCCTCCTGCACGGCCACGCTGCCACGTGGCTCATCCCTCTGCACCGGGGGTGACAGGGACATTGTCGGCCGGAGATGCTGGGAACTGGGCAGAGCAGACTTCTGGAGCTGCTCTCCCTCCTTTGGATGAGATATTCCATCCTCCCCAAGGAAATCCTCACCAACTCAATTTTCATTGAAATCCTTATGTCTCCATAAAAAGATCTGATTTTCGTGAGTCGGAATTTTTCAGCAACAACAAAAGAAAATTCACCGATTTGCTGAAAATTCCCCGCTGTGGTGGGAGAGGTCTCTGTTGGGAACTCCTCAGGTCCTGGAAGAAACCCCCCCCCATTTCAGGGACCACAGCATCCATCAGAGGTTACCTAATGGTTTTACCCTCATTAGTGTTTGGGGGGCTGCCTCCCGCCCCCAGCTCAGAGCTCCTGGGTGGCCGAGGGACAGCAACGTCAGCCTGAGCAAGCATCTTCTGTGAGGGCCCAGCGACCACCTGGGGCTGTGCCCCGCTTTAATCCCAGTCCAGGAAAGGGAGAGGCGGGCGAGGGAATGAATCTGCACACTCTGGGAAAATCAAAAGGGACAGAAGTGCCTTCCCACCAGATTTCCCCCCTTTCCTGCCCTGTCTGCAGCTGGGGAAACCGCTGCCATTCCAGCGGGCGCAGGCTTTGGGAACGTGCAATTCCATCCCCAGGCCTCCCTCTCCTCGTGGCTGCAGCAGGTTTAAGGTTACAGCAGGCACAGGAAATCTTGGCCATTTTCTCCCTTCTTTCTGAAATGATTTTTTCAAGGCGCTCCCAGTAAAGTTAATGAATCCCTCCCCCAAACGAGGCTTTGATTAGGGGCCACACTTCGGCCCAGATTGCTTTTCCTGGGGCACAATGATGCCAATTCCATAAAAATGGTTTGTGTGAAACCACCAGCTATTGCTGTGCTGGAGTTTTATCTTCCCGCAGCTGAAAGAAAAGAATGAATTTGCCTTTCACCTTTAGTTTTTGGTGGTCACAAGTGACCCCCAACCAAACCCCACCCAAAGTCCTGCTGGGGGTTTATTTTCCTCTGCTGTGGTCCCACCACATCCCATTTGTCCAGTGACCCTGAGCCCCCCCTGCAGCATCCCATGGGCCCCCTCCAACCCCAGGATGGGGGTTCCAACCCTGGGACAGCCCCCATGTCCCACCTTCTCCATTCCCATGAGGGACCTCACCCCTAATCCGTTATTCCATGCAGGCTTCTGGGCTTTGAAGAGGTGGGAAATCCATCACCAACGGCTGCCACTGCCTCCTGCTTTGCAATAACACCGTTGCTTCGGAAAATCTCAATGAGAATCATGCAAGTTTTATTAAAAAAGCAGAAAAAAACCCATAACAAGCTTCCCCTTTCCCCTCTCCCAGCTGTGGAGCAGCAGGTGTGTGTCACTGGGGCGGCCGTGGAGATTTACAGCCTGCTTCAGGATTTCTCGGCCAGCCTTTGGTCGTGGAAGTGTTTTCTGCTCCCAAACAAAGGAGCTGGAGTGAGGGGCCCCGAGGGACACAACAACCGGAGATGAAAACACAAACGCATCCTTCCCTGATGCCATTAAAACAAAACAACCCAGTGAGGCAGCGGGGCCGGCTGGCCCGGAGAGCACTTGGAGCTCTCTGCTGCTTCTTCCCTTCCCACCTGGTCCCCTCCCTCCCTCCCTCCTGGCAGGAGCAGGGGGCGCAGGAGGGGATGGAGTGGTCACGTCCTGCCCACTGCTTTTGTGGCTGGAGGAGCCCGGCCGAGCTCCCCCGGCCCCCTCGCCGGCCACTGCCAAGCACCGTGACTCAATTCCCTGTGTTTCAGCAGTTTTCCTTAAAAATAGATCAAAGCTGTGGCCGAGGAAAAGCCACGGGAAGTGGCTTGGCTTGTCCTGGTCCTCGCTCTCCACCCCGCACCTCAGCACAGGCTGAGGACCAGCATGGTTAGGGTTATTATTCCCGCTGTTTTCCATGCTTTCCATGGGATGAGCATGTCCTTCTTCCACACCCACTCGTGCCCAGCCCTGTCACCGCACCCTCTCTGGTGGGATCCCTGGCTTTGCTCTCCTGGTTTTGCTCTTGCTCAGGAGCAGACCTAGGCAGCATCTTTGATGCTTCATTAGTGGGATCCTTCCACTGGGAGCAACGTGAAGCAAGGAGAGGGAAAAAACTCCTGACCATTCGCTCCTCTGACACGGATCTCTGATTTCTGTGTGTGGCAGGAGGAGCACGTCCAGGACATGGGATCCCTCCCTGGAATACTGGGAAGATCCTGGGGGAGAAGAGAGCCTGGAGGGACCTGCAGATGGATGCTGCATCTGCTGGGACACCTGGATGATCTGCAGCACCTGATCCTCAGGGATGCTCCCCAGCAGCCGCCAGGCTCTGGAGCAATACCTGCAAAGCCACGGAATGTGACCTCTCCTGGTCCTCCCCAGGGGCGCTGCTTCCCCGTGGAATTGTGGTTTGAGCTGGATTGGAGCAGCAGCCTTGAAATAGGGATTGCAGGACCATCATCCTGGCAGGGTCAGGGATCGGGTAAGGGCACCGATCCCCCCGCCCTGCGGGGACAGGGACGATCCCTGGTGCCTGCAGGTGCCTGCGGGAGGCAGAGCATTCCCACACGGAGCCGCAGGGCAAATCCAGAAGCATCAGGGTGAGAACGAGTCCGGGAAATCTCAGCTTACACAGCAGAACTGACGTAAGAGGGGATAATTAGGCTGGAGGTGCCTCTGCCAAAGGAAACACTGCGAGTCCCACTCGCCGCACTTGGAACTCGTCGGGGTGAGACCGGGGGGGCACCAGGGATGTGGTGCCTTGGCAGGGACCCCTGGCCGGCGGCAGCTCCGTCCCGACAGCTCTGCCACACGTCACGAGGTGACACCGGGGCCTGCCAGGGTGACGCGTTCCCTGGACGCGATCCCTGCTCCCGGCCCAGCCTGGCACACGGGAGGGGGCCGTGGTGTGCACACAGCTGTGCACATCTGGAAGAGGCTCTGCCAGTGGTATTTCCTTGCCAGCAGCCAACGGCTTGGGAAGAGCCCCAGCGCCGGCTGCTCCGGCCCACGGCACAGGGAAGGCCTGGCTGGAGGCCCTGGAGAGGGGCTGGCACTGAGGGAGCGGGAGCGATGGGATACCACAGCCCCCACACCCCCTTCCCAGGAGCTGTGGGATCAGCTCCGACCCCACTGCCAGGCACTGGGCAGCTGATCCCAGTAAACAGAAATGACAGGGAAGTCCCCTGGCCCTGGTGAGCCCCACTGGTCCCCAGGAACCCTTCTCAGGAACCCTTCCCAGGAACCCTTCCCAGCCCTCCTCAGCAGCAGTCCCGGCTGCTGGGACTCCAGAGTGGAAGGAAACACACGGCTGAGAGATGGAGGAATCAACCAGGAGAGCTGCTGCCACTCCAGGAGCCAGAATTCCTGTTTTCCATATCGGCTGGGAAAGAGCACCCCGGTGTAGCTCGGGACCAGGAACTCCCAGTCCCAACTTGGCCAACAGCACCAGGAGAGCCACAAATGGAGGAGAGCGTCCCCAGTGTGTGACTTCAGGTTGTGGACTCCCTGTCTCTGGAAGTGTCCAAGGCCAGGTTGGACAGGGCTTGGAGCCACCTGGGATAGTGGGAGGTGTCCCTGCCCGTGGCACGGGTGGGACTGGATGGGCTTTAAGGTCCCTTCCAACGCAGCCCATTCTGTGATTCCATGATTTTACGATGGTCTCTGGAGATGGTGGAAGAGGAGCCGGAGCCACCAGCACAGAAGTTCTCTGCTCTCCTTCCTCGCAGCCCAGCCCCATCCCTGAACAAGCAGAGCTTTGTCCAAGTGTTTACTGCAGGCAGGAGATGAAACCAAAGGAAACAAAGCGGCTCAAAGGCTTCGGGCCGGGCCTCCCGCTGAGCCCTTCCCGGGCCGCCCTCACTCGGCAGTTGCTGTGTCCCACATGAAAAATGGCGGAGTCCAAATAAATAAATAAAAGTCAATAAATCTCCCGCAGCAGAGCTGGTGAGTGATGGGGGAATAGAAAAACCTGTTCAAACACAGTGGCGTGTTCCCGGCACAAAATCCAACGTCATGTTCCGGAGCTGAGAGGGGACACTCTGGAGGGAGGAAGAGAAATAAATACACATTTCCCAACGACTGCCACGGCTTCCAGAAAGGATCAGCTGGTGCTGGTGAGGCTTGTGCTCAGGGGGGCCAAGGAGGGGGAGCCAGGCAGGCAAGGAATGCTCAGGAACTCTGGGATGGGAGGGATGAGAGGGTTCCCATCAAAGCCGCTGGGAAGGAAAATCAGGTAGCATGGCAGGAGGGCCTCTGTGGGCTTCCATCAGAGAATCATGGAATAGTTGGGGTTGGCAGGGACCTTTAAAGACTATCCCATCCCATCCCATCCCATCCCATCCCATCCCATCCCATCCCCTGCCATGGGCAGGCACACCTTCCACTATCCCAGGTTGCTCCAAGCCCCACCCAACCTGGCCTTGAATCCTTTGCCTCCTGTGAACCACAAGATATGGGAATACTTGGTGACCCCTGTGCTGTGCTCAGAGCTCTTTCCACAGACCAGCAGAGTCACCAGGAACATCAGGACACTCCTGTGTCCCTCTGGACCTTGGACACAGAAGGAACCACACTTTCCAAGCTGGAATGGCACCTGAGAGCCAGTCCAGCATGGATTGCTAAGCAGGCACAGGATGGCGTGGAGTTGATGACGGAGCTACCTTGCTACCAAAAGTTGCATGGACATAAACCCCATGCCCTGAATTCCCACAGGATACGTCCCACAGATCCCGCTCCTCTCCAGCCACCAACCCGGTGTGGAGCAGGAGGAGCACACGGAGGGTGGGACAGACAGATGGACACGAGGACCTGAGGCTGCTCTGCTGTCGAGCCTCAGACCTGGAAGCTGCTTTTTGCCCAGGGTGAGTTTATTCCTCCACAGCCCTGGATCCGGATGACAGTGGATTGTGGTTGGAAGCAGGCGGGGAAGCGGCTCCCAGCAGAAGGAAGCGGTTGCAGCATTAAGGCTTTAATGAGACAGCGCCGGGCTGGCCTGGCTCGCACAGGAGGCTGGGCTGAGGAATCCAGTGGTCCCTTCGGCCTTGCAATTTGTGAAACTGCTCCATTCTGGGAGATACTTGGCTCTGGCTCTAAATCATCCTCTGCAATCCAACAGCAAAGAGCTGGGGAAAACAAAGACTGTTGGAAGGGCCCCAAGAAGCTGTTGGAGTGGTTTGTGATAACATCGCCAGCCCCCAGCCCACTTGCTCTCAGCGAGGTTTGATTCCAGCCTGGCTCCCTGGGAGCAGGGACTTTACCCTAGGGATCTGGGATCCGAGGGGAATTTCATAAGCCCCCCTCCTGTGATTCTGGGTGGATGGATTTGGGCACAGGCGCTTTCCTCGCCTGAATCCAGCCCCGTTTGCCTGAGAGTCGGAGGAGCAGAGCCCAAGCCTCAGCCCCGGCCAGCCAAGAGCATTGTTTTAGGAGGATTGGCTGTTGGATGCAGCTCTTGGATGTGTCTCCCCCACTGACTGGAGAACAAAACCCCTGGAAGCACCCAGGGCAGTGTGCGCCGGCTGGAAGGGCCCGAGACCTCGGAAGTGGCTCTTGATCAGCTCTGCTGGGCTCAGGATGCCTTGCTGGGGTGCCAAGACAAACAAATAAATCATATTCCAAGGCATCTGCCCGCAGCAGTGCTGAAGTCGGGGAAACATGAAAGTGGGAGCTGGGAGCAGGGGCAGGATTCCCATTGGAATCAGCAGCCTGGCTCGGGGCGTTCATTTAGTTTTACTGCTGCTGCTGCTGCCGCTCGGACCAGGGGGATTATTGATTTTATAGCCTTGCCTTGGCCTGTTTTCCTGATAGGAATTTGGGAGATTCTTACACCATTCCCTCGCACGGTGGGATGATCTGCAGCCCCACAGGGGAGCTCCCACCCTGCCAGGGAGGGGCACAACCTCCCATCCCCATCTCCCAAACACCTTCCCTCCGGTTCCATTCCAAAGCTCCTCGTGGGGGTCGACCCAGCAATCCCAGGAAGGTGGTCACTGGTGTGATCAGTGAGAGATATTTAAAAGCATCCTGGAGCAGGATTGGAGGAAGAACACAAGCTGCAGAGCCGGGCTTCTCTGGGGGCTGCTATTTTTACCCCAGGTGGGATTTAATGAGGACACTCCAAGCGTCTTTTGCCTGGAGGATGAAAACATTTAAGTCTCTTTAAACCCAATAAGTGGCAATTTGCCACCGCCAGCTCTGCACGAGGAGCCTGGTCTGGTGTTGATGAGAAGGACCCTCAGCAGTTCAGGGACTTCCTTGGGGGTCTCTGATGCTCAGACTGGCCCCACTCAGGCCCCACTGGTTCTGGCTGGTGGGCACGGGGGAACCCAAGCCTTGGGGTGCTGCCAGAGTTTGGGAAGGGTTTGGGGGGGTGAGGGGGTCTCGGGCAGGCAGCTGTGGTGGCACAGAGATATCCAGCACGTCAGCTCCAGCCCCAGACTCCGGGCTTGCCAGAGGTTTTGTGCAAAGGACTGGAGGAAATGAGCTCGGAGCAATCAGCTCGGTCATTCCTCAGCCTCGGAGAGGCCAAAAGCACCTCATTGGGAACTGATCTCAGCTGTTTGTTTGCCAGGACTCTGACCAAAAAAAGCTCTGTCTGAATTAAAAGAAAAAAAAAACAACCACCAGGAATTTCCTTCCCCGATGGTTTGGATTGTTTCTTAATGTTGTTTTAATGCGGGGCTGTTTGGTGTTTGTTTGGAGCTGGAGGTGGTGGAAAATCAGCTCTGGATGGAGCTGGGCATTTGCTGGGGCTGATGGAGCCTCAGGAGGTGGGAAAGGTGGATTGCCTGAGCTTGGTTTCCTCCCAGTTATTCACAGGTGTGGAATATTTGGGAGGAAGAGCTCTTGTGGAGTGTTGGCTTTTGCTCCTGCTGCTCCCGGCACGGGGAGCGTGTGCCCTCCTGGAGCATCCCGGCCTCCTGGGGAACACACAGGGATGAGCAAGTCCTTCGCCTTTCCCTCCAAAGTTTCAGGCAAATTATTACTCATGCAAGAATCTGACCGAGTTTGGGGACCTGTGACTGGTTTAATAAATCCCCAAGGAGTGTCTGGCTCCTCACAAAGAGCGAGGAAAAGGATCCATAAATCACGGCAAAACAAACTCAGCACTTTGGGTCAGGAAAATATTGAGAAATCCGTGGGTTTTTGTCTAATCCTCCCATGGCAGGGGCTCTGGAAATGCACTTTTTTGGGGGGTTTTGGCATCCTTCTGGCTTTAACACCAAGTTCCTGTTCCAGCTGACATCCTGCCAGGCTCAGCAGTGTCCTGGGCATCCGAGGTCCAGCGCAGTGCTGCGGGAAGCGGGAAAACTCCCCAGGGATGCGGTGAGCCTGGCACTTGTCCCAGCCAGGGAGGAGTTTGCCCATGGGCTGGAGCTTCTGGGCTCCCACCTATCCCTGAGTGCTGTGCAGCCTCCCAGAACCTCTCTGGAGTGTCCAGGAGCCAGGCAGGGATGTGGCTTTGGCTGGATGCTTCTCCCTGCTGGCATTCCGGGCTTACACCCTGAGCATCCCACCAGGACATCTCCCTGCTGCTCCAAGCCAGGGCCTGGATCTTGAAGCTTTCCCTCTCTGCTGCATCATTGCCTTGCAGACACACAAGGCTTTGGATGTGGGATTTTTGGAATAATCCGAGCACAGAACTCGCTGGGGTTGAGGGTGGCCACGATCCTGTGGTGGCTCCTCAGGCCCGCGGCTACCACAGGCTGTCCTTGGCAAGCGTGGAGCAGCTCATGGCAGAGCCTGCCCGGCCCTGGATGGGTGGTCTGGACTCTGCAGCAGCCCAGCCCTGGACCTCCCACCTGCCAGGAACATCTGCCGGCCAGAGGGGCCGGGTCCTGGCAGCTGCAGGGGGACAGTGCCACTGGGAATGCAGCCCAGAGCACGGCGAGAAGGGATGGGACAGCCCAGAGCATGGCTGGAAAGGGGAGAGAAGGGACAGGAAGGGGCAGGAAACCCTCCCTGAGCTCTGGGGTTCATCCTGCAAAGCCAGAGTGCTGAGGGGTTCTGCACAGCCAGGAAGGAGGTGGGGATGCAGAGCCAGGGGGGTGTCTCCAGCACTCCTCTCCCGCTCCATTCCTACCCTCTGGCACCCTCAGGATGTGCCCAAGGCAGAGGGACATGGCTGGGCACCCTTCTCCTGGGACATGACCATCCTAATCCCAGCACATGGCTGCCTTTTCCAAGGATGTGGCCACCCTTCTCCCAGAACATGGCCACCCTTCTCTGGGGATGTGAACCACTCTTCTCCTGAGCTGGGACTGAAACTCCTCTCCAGGGTTGTTTTTCTGGGCCAGACTTCCCCTTAGGAAAGGTTTCCAGCCCGGGAGCAAGACTCTGGTGCAGGCTCTGACCCTGTCTCCATCCCCCAGCGCCCTCCCTGAGCCCTTTGGTCTCTCCTCGTGCCTTGGTGACTCCAGCTGGGGTTGGCTGCAGTCTGGCATCAATAAACCGAAACATTTATTGCACCGTTTAAATCTAATACAGATTATGGCAACCCAGCTCCGTTTAATGCCTGAGCCAGGAAGCAGCTCCATGAATTCCTGCTTCACGGGCTGGAGGCTTTTCCCAGCCCCTGGAACTCCATCCCAGCCTTTGGTCCGAGCGTCTGGTCCCCACCTCCTCCATCACCATGGTCACTCTGTCACTTCTGGCCTCTTTCCATCCGTGTCCTGTGCCCTGGGACGGCCAAGCATCCCCATCCCCAGCCATTCCCCCTGTGGAAAGAAGATTTCCTTAATCCCTGTGCCATCCAAACCCTGCTGCGGAGCATCGGAGGGGAAGGAAGGTCGCTCCTTATCTCGGGATCTGCCCTGAAATCCCTGCCTCATTGGCCATGTCTGCCCCGGCCAGGAAATCTGATTTGCGATAATAGAATGTTCCTTTAAGTAACATTTGCTCAAAAGACATTAGTGAAGTTTAAAGAAGGGGCCGGGCAGCAGGGAAGCTTTAATTCCACATTTTGCAATTATTTTCCCAGCTACTGTTGTTTAACCCTTGGGAGACTGAAGCCCAGCTCCACTCTGGACTGCGGTGGTCCTCATGGCAGGGCTGGGATCAGCCAGGGGGGCCCCAAAGGCGGTTTCCAACTCCTTTTGCCCTCATGTTGGATTATACAAACCCACCTGGGAAGCCCAAGGAAGCATCCCGGGTCCGGCCCCGGCATTTTTCCAAGAGCACTGAGGTAAATCATGTGCACAGCACAAACCCCGCCGCCTTTTAATGAACTCAGCGAGGTATAAATGGCAAATGCCTCGTTTGCTCCTGATTTACACAGCGGGTCGGGAAGGCACTTCCCTGGCATTTGGAAAAAAAGGGCAGAGCAGGCGTTGGGAGCTCTGTGAGGCTGGAGCAGAGCCCACCCCGATCCCGCTCGGGGGAGGCCCGGCATGGATGGGAGCCAGGATCAAAATGAGTTGGGAGCTATTGGGTTTCTCGCAGACACCCGGTCCCGCTGCCCCCGCTCCGCAGCTCCCGATCTGATTAGGCTTCCCAGGATTGTCTGCCCGCTCCCGCATGCCAGGAATCGCTAACAGGGACCGGCTGGAGCGAGGGGGAGCCCTCGGTCCCCNNCGCCATGGTATTACTATCAGAAATATCAGACGTTTCGCCTCAAATTAAAGTCAGGTTAAATCTCTCAAACGCAAAAATCCCACACGGTTCCACATGGGAAGTGGTTCCTCGCCTTCCCAGCGACCCAAAAAACTGAGGACCCTTTCAGCCCCGCGTACCCCGAGCCGGGGAGGGGCCGAACTTGAGAACTTTGAAGTCGTAATTGGGCCGGGCTAATGCGAAGCATGACCCGCTGCCGTGGGGGAGAGGAGCGGATTCCTGCTCCGCCCGGTGGGAAACCCACGGGAATGATCCTTCCCAAAGCAGAACCATGTGTGGGGGAGCACGCAGGGGACACCAGCAGCTCCCACATGGAGGCACACGGATGAATCCCTGAAAAACCCCCAGCCCGAGGAGCCCCAGGGCAGCGCGTGGGCGCAGCTGGCACTCGGGGCCACCAAGTGCTCGCAGCGACAGGAGGGGGACAAGAGCCTTAAACACGGGGAGGAGGAGTTGATTTAGGGAGAGTTCTTTACAGGCTCTTTTTTTGTTGTCCAGACACAGGTTTCCTCAGGGAACAAGGGACAGGACACGAGGAAATGGCCTCAAGTTGCTCCAGAAGAGGTTCAGGTTGGGTACTGGGAAAATTTCTTCATGGACCGGGTGGTCAGTCACTGGAACAAGCTGCCCAGTGCAGTGGTGAGTCCCCATCCCTGGAGGGGTTTCAAAGCCGTGTGGATGTGGCACTTGGGGACATTTGTGATGGGTTGGGGAGTGCGGGGGGAACAGTCTGCGAGGGCTTTTCCAGCCTCAGCAATTCTGTGATTCCCTGATTCTGTTTAAGGACACAGGACACAACACCTGGGTGGGAGGTCACTGCCACCACTGGATGTTTTTCAGGGATGCAAATAGATCTGTCCCCACAGCTGAGGAAAAGGTGGATTTTGGCAGGATGCACCCAGCAAGCTCAGCCTCACACCCCTCCCTCAAAGCTCAGATCTTGTTCCAAATCCATCCCAGATCACATGTGGCTGTGGAGCTGGGGTTTGCCCTGTCCCCATTGCTGACACCAGCAATCCCACAGGTGTCATTGTCACCCAGCCTGGAATCCTCACAGGAAGGTTTGGATCCCCATGGCCAGGGATCATCCAACCACCCCAGCACAGTAGGCAGAACGCTCCCCTTTCTACCTCATCTCTCTCCTGTTTCTCCAGCTCCTTCACCTTCCCATGGCATTCCCAGCCTTGCCCTTTGGCTGCTCCGTGGTCTCCAGCCCTGCATCCACACCTGGCCAGGGCTGAGCTGTCCCCATGTCCCGTTGCTCTTGGGTTGAGGTTCTGATTTCCCTCTCCCACCCTTCTGCGTTGGCTGAGCCCTGGCCTATCTCCCCTCAGGTTAATCAGTGGATTAACTGCACCTCTCCCTCCCTCTCTCCTAAATCCTTATCCTTCATCACATATCTAGGAAACAAAACAGACCAGGTATTTTTCCATGGAGGCAGCCAAGCTCTGCTCTCCTCTCAGCCAGCCTCTCCCACACCTTCCTCAGGCCTTTCTGACTTCAGGGATCCCTCTGCCTCCCCACTGCCCTGCCCTGCCTGCTGTAGGGATCCCAGCAGGGATGTCCTCCTGGGGACACCTGCAGGGACATCCCAGGGCATGGAAAGGTCGGGACAGGGCCCAGAACAGGACTCAGACTTCCAAGATCTCACCTGGGTGCCACCTCATCTTGCCTCAGCTGCCCATTCCCTGACTGCCCTGCCTCCTTTTCCTCTGGGACTCCTGGCCATTGCCTGTCCCTGAGCTCCTCCTGCCCAGGGAGCACTGCACACTCCAGACATCCCTTCCCTGTGGATTCCCTGTCCCTGAGCTCCTCCTGCCCAGGGAGCACTGCACACTCCAGACATCCCTTCCCTGTGGATTCCCTGTCCCTGAGCTCCTCCTGCCCAGGGAGCACTGCACACTCCAGACATCCCTTCCCTGTGGATTCCCTGTCCCTGAGCTCCTCCTGCCCAGGGAGCACTGCACGCTCCTGACATCCCTCTCCCACCCTCCTCCTCCCTCTCCTCCCAAAGTGCCATCGCTGTCCCCTTATCCCTTCACTCCTTCCCACTGGTATCCCTCAGTTCTGGCGGCAGCTCATTCCCCACTGAATATCCCCCTCCTCGGGCTCCAACACTCAGCTGTGCCCCGGGGATGACCCTGGGATCCGGAATCTCTCTGGCCAGCGGGATCAGTCAGAGCCATCCATCTCCCGGCACAGGAGAGGGAGGAGCAGACAAGAGCTGGGATGCACCTGAAGGTTTAAGACCCGTCATATTTTCTGCTTTAATCAGCAGCTCCCAGCGCTGACTGAGGGTGAGATAAACTCTGTCAGCCCTTCTGCAGGTGGGAAACCGGAGTCTCGGGATAAAAAATGGAGCCAGGGTAGAAACGTGTCAGGATCCCAGGAAATACCACTTCCTTGGACAGCGGTGCTAAGTGGAGGTGATGCCATGATGATTTTTGCTTTTTCTTTTATACCCCTTTTTATATACTCTTTTATGTAGCTTTTATGTATTCTCAGTGCTTTTAGCCCACACGGTTATAACTCTTTAAGTTTGATAACGTCCCTCAGACCCAATATCCTGTTAAGCCAAGAGCCCAAACACCCTGGAAACCCCAGATCCCGAGGGCCTCTCCAGAACACATTCTGTAAACAAAGCCAGGCCCAGCCAGGGGAAGGTTCCTCGCTGAGGGGTCTCGCTGGAGTCCCTCCCTGGGCAATCTTTGATAGATGTGCTAATTAGCAAGG
>VXBT01002920.1:77832-91603 GCA_013400235.1 Oriolus oriolus
CGGTTTATTTTTCCTGGGGAAAGGGGCTGCTCTTCTGTCGGCGAGGGATGAATGAGGGAAATATCTGGGCCCTGTGTTTACACGGGATCTGCAGTGTTTGCACGGCGCTGCTCCGGGGCACGGGGACGCGGGGGTGATGGGCGGGGGCGTGCACAGGGATGGATCCGGGTGTGCCGATGGAGAGGGCTCTGGCAGGGAATGGGTTTCAGTGACTGTGACTGCAAAGCCACCCCTGTGCCGTCCCCTGGGACATGTGAGGAGGAGCTGGGGCTGAGCAGGGACCTGTGACTGCAAAGCCACCCCTGTGCCGTCCCCCGGGACATGTGAGGAGGAGCTGGGGCTGAGCCTTTGTCCCTGCAGGGCATCCCCAGCCACTCCCATTTCCCAGCAGGAGCAGAGCCAGGGGAGCAAGGGGGTTCCCCCAGCCAGCCCAGCCCAGCTCAGCCCTGCAGAGCCCGGTCTGGCTGTTCCTGTGGAACTGGACAAGCTTCAGGAGCTGCAAATGTTATTAATGGCCATAAACTGCTCCGGTTCCTCGGAATATCCCGTTACTGGTTGTCTCCGGGTCCTCCCGCAGGCAGCTCCCACGGCCCCTCGTGTCTGGGTGCTCCAAAGGATCAGGTCTCCACCAGGAGACCTGCAGAGAGAGTTGAGCCCCAGGGAGCAGCAGGAGGGTAGGGCTGGATTTGGGATACTGGGGAAGGAGAAGCCCCTGGCAATACTGGCCCAGCCTGTTCTGGCCCAGCGGGGGCTGCCAGGCTCCATCCCATGGGATGAACTGGGACTCTCCTGTGACCTGTGCTGAGCGAAGGGCCCCAGCACCCCGGGAAAGGCTCAAAGATGTGACAATTGATGGACATCACAGGGTCAGAAAGGCTCTGCCCAGCTCCTCCCTGGCAGACACCCCTCAATCCCTCTCCAGAGAATGTGCGGAAGAGCAGCCAGCTCCGGCTGCTGCAAGGGCTTCACTGGGAACAACCGAGCTGCGGGATGGATAAAACACCAAACAGTGGGAATTTCTCATTCTGGATTGACATTTTTAAATATCAAATCTCTAAGCACCCAGCAGAGCAGTGCCACAGGTCCCTGCAGCTCCATGCCCCTTGGAAAACACCCTGGAGCAGGACAGAGCTATTTTCTATCAGGAATGTGTCAGTGCTTGGTATCTCCTGGGACTGTCCCCACATCCCCCAGACACAACCCAAACACCATGGAAATACCTATTGGAAGCAGAGACTCTGATTTATTCCAGGCCTTGTGCTGAATGGCAATTCCTGCATTTCCTTTAAATCCATCTAGTGACAGTGACAGGCGGGAAGAGGCTGAGCTGGGAGCGAGGGAAGGGAAGGGAAAGGGAGGGAATTCTGCTCTCTCTCCTTTCCTCGATCTGTCCTCGACCCCCTGAAGGAGGAGACAGAGGGGTCCTGGTCTGGGAGAGGCTGGGGAGGGACAGGGCTTGGGGGGCAGCACTGGGCATGGATGCAGGGAATGGGGCTGAGGATGCAGAGGATGGAGATAAGGACGCAAAGAATGGGAAGGCTGGGGATGAGAGGGCAGGGAATGGGGATCAGAGGGCAGGGAATGGGGATGGGGCTGCCAGTTCAGGGGATGGGGATGTAGGGGATGGGGATCAGGGAATGCAGGGAATGGGGGTGGGAATGTTGGAGATGGGGATGC
Organism: Oriolus oriolus; assembly: GCA_013400235.1. Classification (NCBI taxonomy): domain Eukaryota; kingdom Metazoa; phylum Chordata; class Aves; order Passeriformes; family Corvidae; genus Oriolus; species Oriolus oriolus. The sequence goes on from VXBT01002920.1 coordinate 79,510, forward strand.
AAGGATGCAGGGAATGGGGATAGGGAAGCTGTGGACTGGGACTGTCTCCCTTTCCTCTGGAGGCCGGGTGAGCTGCCTGGGGGCAGGGTGGGCAGGGTTTGTGTTGGGGGTGGGGGCCAAGAGGAAGCAGCCATTAAGCCGTTCCCTGCGCAGCTCCTGCCACCCCGGCAGGCGCAGGCCCCGCGCAGAACAAAGCTTTGCATTTGCAAATCAATAAAAATAAACGTGGAGCGAGGACGCGGGAATATTTTACCATAAATCTCCATAAAACCTCGGCAGTGCTGAACGTGCCGGCGGCTCCGGAACTTCTGCCTGGCTCCGAGCAGGTGCTGGGGATGGTGGGTGATGCTCCACAGATCCCATCAGGCCAGGGAGGGGGTGGGAACAGGGGGAGCCTCCCAAACCCCATCTCAGCCCCAAAAGAGGCACCACAAATGGGTGGTTCTTGGCTGTCATCATCTGAATCCCGGAATTTTTCCACAGTGCAAAATGTGGTGCCATAAATGGGGGAATGACCAGGGCAAACACTTTGGTCTCTCCCAGAGCATTTCCAGCTGGGCACCCCCCTCCTTGCCAGGCTCAGCACCTTCTCTGCATGGAACAGTGCTCCCTGAATGCCAGCGAGGGACGTTGGGCCAGAAACGGAGCTTCTCTTTGCTGGGAAATTCCAACATTTCCCATTTTTCTTGGTTTCAGTTTCATTTTTAATCCCACATCAGGACCAGAAGCCTCCTTGAGATAGTTTGGAAAATAAAACACTCAGCACAGGTTTCTGTTTCTTGCCTTGAAAAGGGCGAGAACCCAGCAGAGAACACTGGGACAGCTGAACCCAGGGCTTCCATTTCCGACCTAAATAGCTTGGGAATTTTCCTGTTAAAACACCAGCTATCAGGGTGTTCCCAGAGAACGTTCTCATATCCAGCTTTCTGCCAAACACTGACTCTGTTGCTGGTGTCACCTGTCCTCACCCCCAGTTCGCTGCTGGGAAACTGAGGCACGGCACCATCGGCTCCTTCTGTGGCTCCAGATCCCACCCCTGGGCCGAGGGCCAAGCAGGGATACTGGGATCGGTGCTGGAGGAGAAGGAATGGCCTTGAGACCTGCTGGGACATCCCCTGGGGCCTTGGGGGACAGGGCCCAGTGCTGGGGTGACACTCACTCACTGCTCTCCCCGCTGTGCTCCCATTAATTGCCCTTCCTCTCCCTCTTCCTCCTGAATCGGCACATCTGGCTGGGATCTGCTGCGGAACTTCAGTTAGGGGATTTTACAGCAAAACTGCCCCCAGACAGGCAGGCACTCCCCAAGGTCACAGCAGAGATGTCCCCAAGGTGGCATCTTCACCAGCGTTCCCTGGACATCCCATCCCACAGAGACTGGAGATGCCCAGGGGGCCTTCAGGCTGGGGCCGGGCTGGGCAGAGCTTGGCCCTTCCCACACCCCCGGGACCCCAATTCCCACCTCCCTCCCGGCAGGGAGGCACAACCCCCTGGAAAAAGCAGCAAGCAAAACTCCGAACCTTTTAATCAGGCTCCTTCCTCGCGGCTCCTCCGCTTTTCGGCTGGAAATGACCCCAGAGGGGATTGAAACATTTTGTTTCATTTTGAGCAAAGCGTTTTGTTTGATCTGAAGCAGCACGGGCTTGGGGAGAGGGAGAAGGGGTCACTGCAGCAGCCGGGAAACAGGTCCTGGCAGCTCAAATCAACTCAGTTCTGTCCCTGGGCTCTCTGCCAGGGCCAGGAGGCAGCAGGGGAGTCAGACAGCGGGGGGATGCCCACCTGGAGCATCCCAGGATGGGGTGAGGAGCTGCTCTGCTCCAGGAAGGATGCACAGCTCTTCTTCCAGCTGACCTGTGGGTGCTGGGTGGGTGCTGGGGTCCCTGTGGGTGCTGGGTGGGTGCTGGGGTNGTGTGGGTGCTTTGTGGGTACTGGGGTCCCTGTGGGTGCCAGGTGGGCGCTGGGGGCCGGGTGGGAGCAGCCCCAGCCCTCCCTCCTCTCCCGCTGGGCCCAGGGCCAGGCGTCTGTGAGTGATGGGCAGCAGAGCCTTTATCAGACCAACTTTGTCCTCTCTTCCGGCCCAGGAATTGCTCATGAGCTATTTGTGAAGTTTTTGACTTTAATTGTTATCCTAAATTATTCATCAAATCATTTCAATGGCCAGCTCTCGGGCCAGATTCCATTTTCTAGGAGCTGTTTCCGGGCCTGCTCCTGGCAGGGAACGCACGACCAAGAAGCCACGGAAAGGGAATGCAAACAGGGGTGTGAAACACAGGGAAACAACTGCAGGGAACATGGAGGGAGCTGTCAGGCTGAGCTGCTCTGTGCTCAGGCAGTGCCCAGCCTGCATGGCCACCCTGCCCAGCACCTCCCAGCCCCATCACTGCAGCCAATGGATCAAAGCAGATCCCTCCCTTCGGACGCCAGGATCAGAGAACTGGGGCTGGAAGCAGGTGAGCTCCAAGGCTGGCTCTCCCACCAGCCTGGACCATTCCATGATTCTGCTGGAGCCCAAACCCACCCGAGGTCCCACGGGCACAAACTCAGGCTGTGGCCGTGACAGAGCCAAGGTGAGACTGGGGAGGAGGCCAAGGACTGACCCCGTCTGCTCCTGGGATAATTTATCTCCCAAAGCCGGCTCAGGTTTCCTGGCTTCAGCGCCGCTCTTGAAAATTTATGGGTTGAGAAAGTTCTTGGAGCTCAGATCCCTCGCCCTGTCACCTCTTCAACCTCGTGTTTATCAAGACACGAGTTCCTCTTCCTCCCACCCTTTGTTTCGGCTCTTGGAGCACAGAGCTCAGTCCTGGCGCTGCCTGGGCCGTATGAAGGTGGGATAAATCCTCCCTGTCCCCTCCTTGTCCCCACTCCTCTCTTTTTGTCCCCGTTTTCCTTGTTGTGCTGTGACATCCTGCTCTTTCCAGCTCCACATTCTCTGCCGCTTCCCTGCTCTCTGTTTCACTCTGTTTTCTTGGCAAAATGGGCATCTCTGAGCCTGCGAGTTGCCATGGCAACAGGAAAATCACGGTGACATCGGGGTGGGTGCTGGATCGATGTCCTGCATCCATCAGCACCTGGGGTGTTCCAAGGCCCTCGGGGCAGGGAGTGGCCATGGGGAGTGACAGGCTCAGGGAGGTCAGCCCCCGCCTTAGGAGAGGAGTTTCTTCCTGTTCCATTTGTGATTGTTTTCACTGGGAAAAAATAAGTCCAGGTTTCTTTCCAGAGAGTTTCCCTGTCTCACGGATTTTCAGTCACCTGTGGGGTAAGAAGCGATTGAGTGGGATCAGCAGGAAACAGAGGAGGGCAGCAAGGTCCCTGCTGGGAGAGGAGGCGGTTTCAGCACTTGGATGAGGATTGCAGGGAATGTCCAACCCTGAGCGTGAGGAGAGCCCAGGTGAGGGGGTGGGAGACACTCAAGTGCCAGGGATTTGTGAAGGAGGCTTATAAAAATGCTGGAAGTAATGAAAGGAGAGAAGAATGACCAGGAGAACAGAGCAGTTTATTCCAGGAGGAGCACCATGGCTGCGGAGGAAGGAGAGGAGGAAATCTGAGAGAGTTCAATAAAACCGTGGACAATCGAGACGAGGTGAATTAGAAGAAAATATTCCCATTGTCTCGGAACACAACCCCCCTCCAGGACATCCCATAAAGTGACGCAGGAGCAGATTGCAATCAAATCAGAGGAAGTCTTTTATCGCAGGGCCCAGATGCCGAGGACAAGGCCCCCTCCCCGAGACAGCGGCGGGAGAAGGGTTCCTGCAAACAGTGATCCTGAAAAACCCCCTGGCTTGAGAAATCCCTGGATCTGGCAGCTGCCAGGGGCCGAAGGACTCACAGGGGAGGTGGGTGGCTGGGCACACCCCATTCCTGGTGCTGCACCCTGGAAAACATGGCCAGCTGCTGCTGCTGCTGCTGAGGAGACACCTCTGGCCCCGGTGTGTGTGGCCAATGAGCCACCAAAAAAAAGAGCAAGGACGAACAAAATCCAACCCCAAATGCCAACAGCTTTGCCAAACCACGGGAGAGCTGCTCAGTAACTCCAGGAGACTGAGCACACTCACTCTGGGACACGTCCCTGCTGCTCAGCCAGGGATGAGGCAGGGAAAGAGGCAGCCTGAAGACTCTCCTTTCCCAGAGAAGGAGAAGGAAACAAGACCCAGGAGGATGGGTCTGGAAAGGGAAAGACACATCTGCCGTGGAGGGTTTTGCTCCAGCTGGGCTCACAGCAGCCTCTTGCAGAGGACACACCAGGCAGTTCTCAGCAGTTATTAAAATCGGATAAAAATCCCCTCCCGTTAATTCTGCTGGCAGAAAGCTCCGGATCGATGCACAGAGCTGGCCCTGCTTATTTATTTATTTATTCCCAGCATGGTCCCGGCAGCGCAACGATGGAAGCTGGGATGTGCCAGGGGAGGAGAAGCTTTTGGGGGGAAGAGGCAGCTTGGGGTGCAGAGCAGGGAGTGGGGAGCATCCCAGTGACACGGAGCTGGACCACCCCTCTTGCCGGGTTCAGGCTCCCTCCTCGTGTGGTCCCGATGGAATTTGTGCTTGGGAGAACACAGAACACTTCACCACAGCCAGGTCGGCTTCCCAGCCCAGCCTGTCCCCAAATGCCACCTCCCTCTTGCTCTCCCTGCACCCAGCCGCCACCATCCCGAGCCACGGCCACACATCCCAGACGGATGCACGGAGCCAGCCACACTCAGCTCCTTCCCACGCAGTTTCAGAGCCGCTCTGCTGGAGTTTCCCGAGCTTTATTTAGCTCTGCCAGGCTGCTTTTGTGGAGTTGAGTAATTGCTGTTTGTTTATCGTGGATTGGGTGTCGATAGCAGGGTCACGCCCCGCGTGCTCCCGCTCCAAAGGAGCCGTCTGATCCATTCAATTAAAATTTCTCCTGATGCTTTAATCGTTTCAGGAATTTCTCCTTCTGAGGGAGGTTTCTCATACCTTTGGGAGCACAGAGCTGCAAAGGAGGTGGATGGGGCTCTCAAGCCATGCCACCAAAATCAGCAAAACTCAGTCCTGCACCCCTGATCTTGTTGGCCCTCGAGGAAGTGACTGTGGCGATCAGGGTGGTGGTGCTGGGTCCATGGTTGGACTTGATGCTTTCAGAGCTCTTTATATGATTCCAGGATTATGATTCTACATGGTCCCATCCAGTCTAGCCTGGAAACCCCTGGATCCCCTCAAAGGTTGGACTTGATGATCTTTGAGGTCTTTTTCAACCTAAATGATTCTGTAATATTCTGTAATATTCTGTAATATTCCCACCCTGGAGGAATTCAAGCAAACCCTGCTGGCGATAGGAAAAGCAAAGAGGGCTCCAGCAGAGCCAGGACTCAGAGATGGGAAAAGCCCTTTCCCCAAGGCAGCTCACCTGACACCACCCTGACATCGCCTGCTCCGCGGCCGGAGCCAACAATAACTCCCTCGGATAAATCTCAGCTCCTGATGGCTAAAGCAGCATCCGAGCTGAGCTTGGGAAGTGGCGAAATGAGGGATGAGTCCATCAGGGACCAGGTTTGGAAAAAAGAGAAGGAAAACTCATTCTGCAGCCATTCGGCGGAGGGAGCAGCTGTCCCTGCGCTCCGGGGAAGCCAAGCACCAGCTCCGCTCGCTGGCACATCCTGCCTGCTCCAGTCACTCATTCCAGCCTTTCCCACTGACAAGGCTGTGGAACAGATTGCTGTCACCAGCTCCGAGCTGAAGGGAGGGGGGAGCCATGTGGGGAGCAGGTTGGAAAAGAAAAAGCCATCAAAAAATCCGTGCAAACCAAAAAAAGCCTTTCCCTCAGCCAGGGCCCTGCGGATGGGCTCCGGGTGTGGGTGGGCTCTGGGTGTGGGTGGGCTCTGGGTGCCAGCGTGTGGAGGGCACGGGCAGGGTGGGGAGCAGATGGGTGCTGGGCAGAGGCTCTGGCAGGGCTGATGGGTGATCGGGCAGAGCCTCCCAGCACCAGCCCAGCCGAGCAGCAGCCCAGGCTGCTTTGGCAGCCCAGGTTCAGGTCCCGTTGGGCTGCTGTGACACCTCCCCTTGTGCCCGCACACAGGGACCAGATCTGAGCAGCGGGACAAGGCAGGAACCGTCTGTATCCATGTGAGGAGCGCAGGGAAATCCGTGACCACTGTGACCACGACCATGACCATGACCACCATGACCATGACCATGACCACCACAACCATGACCATGACCATGACCACCATGACCACAACCACCATGACCACCGTGACCGTGACCGTGACCATGTCCAAGACCATGTTCAGATCCATGCTGGCCATGTCCACCGCAGCCACCACCATGACCACCATGACCACCATGACCATAATGACACCGTGCAGAGCCCAGCTCCTGAGATCCAACTTCTACCAGCTGGGAACTTAATTAGGTCCATTAATTAAGCTCATTGTGCCACGTCCTCATCAGGCCCGCATGGGGGATGTTGGGGGGACTGTGGGGCAGGACCTCGTCCCTCAGGTCCCATGGGTGCTGCGAACCTCCCCGGTCCCAGCAGTGTCCCAGGCAGCTCAGAACGGGGGGCTCTGGTGAAAGACCCTTCCCAGGAACATGCTCCATGCTCATCCCAGTCCCTGCAGCTCATCCATGTGGTTCTTTTATCCATTTATCCCAGGAAAACCAGGCCCAGAACCTCGATTCCCCCTGTGCCACCTGGTTCCTACACAACAGCCTGGGTTTTGTTTATGCTCAGATTAGTTTGCTCTTTTTTCTCTCTAAAATCTGGGCCATTTATTTGAAATAAACCCAGTGATTTAACATGGGAACAGAATCCCAACCCCTGTGGCATCGAGTTTCAAAACATTTGGGTTATTTGAACATTTCTGTCACTTCCAGTGGGGTAGGAACCACTGGAATTTAACTCACACTCACAAATGGCTTTATTTCTCTCCTTGTGTGTTTCCAGGTAAATTTGGTAACGGGGAAATAAAACCTGTCAAGCTTGATCCGACACTCTCCAACCCCAAAATTCCACACACCACCTCCACAGGGAGAGGAGGACTCTGGCCAGAATCCTGGGCCAGTGGCATCATCTCTGCTTCCAGCTGGCACAGCTCAGCGTTCCTGGGATGAGGGTGCCGAGATGAACAGCCCCACGGCACAGCCGGCAGCCCGATGCCCTCATTCCAGGGAAGCTGTGAGTGTTTATCTCCTGTGGCACCTTCCCTTGGAGGTGGCTTTACCCCAACGCCGTGTCTGGATTTGGGATTGATGGAAAGGTCAGCTGGATCAGTGGTGATTAGCTGGAAAGGACCTACAGAGCCCGTTGTTTGCTCTGGATTAATGATCTGGCTGCTGAGCCAAGATTCCCTTGAACCATTCGAGAAATGAAAGGACAAACAGCCGGAGCTGGGATTAGAGCTGGAATCCCAGCACCTGCCGGAATCTCGACACCTGCGGGAAGGCAGTGGTGCCAGGCTGGCCTGGGGTGGTGTGCCTGGGATCCATCTGCCAGCAGGAGAAGAGGGAAGAGGGAGCAAAGGGGAGTTGGGCACAGGAAGGAAAAATGGGAACAAGGCCCAAGAAAACCATGCTGCTGGAGCAGAGGCAGAGATGGGAGCGGGAATTCTGACATTCCTCTGGAGAACTGAAACACCTCCCAGGGGTAATTTTAATGTGGAGTATCTGAGAAACAGCTCGAGTGGCCTCAAGCCGCACCAGAGGAGATTTAGATTGGATTTGAGAATCTTTTCTCCACAGAAAGTGTTGCAAAGCTTTGGACCAGGCTGCCCAGGGCAGTGGTGGGATCACCAGCCCTGGAAGTGTTCAAAAACCCTGAGGATGTGGTGCTGGAGGACATGGGTTAGTGATGGCCATGTGCTGCTGGGGTCATGGTTGAACTTGATGATCTTAAAGGTCTTTTCCAACATTAATGATTCCATGAATCTATAAATCCACTTTCCCAGGATGTAGCTGACACCTGTCCCCTGCACTGGACAGTGGGATTTGGGATGGACAAGGACATCCTGGGGGTTTGAACAATTCCCAGACAGCCCCTGCAGCCCTATTGAGTTTAAGGAATGAAGCTGGGACAGCCCTGGGAGCTCAGCCCTGCAGGACCTGGCTGGGTTTGAACAATTCCCAGGCAGCCCCTGCAGCCCTATTGAGTTTAAGGAATGAAGCTGGGACAGCCCTGGGAGCTCAGCCCTGCAGGACCTGGCTGGGTTTGAACAATTCCCAGGCAGCCCCATCCTCCCGGAGCTTATGGATAGGAGATCAATAATTCATCCCAAGCATGGGGTGAGGATTCTCCCAAACCCACCAGTGCGATTTCAGCTGTCACCCAAACATCACCTGTGGCATCTTCCCACCTCTCCTTTCAGATTTCCTTCAAAAGCTCCATTTAGATCGAAAATGATATTTTCAGCATGTTAATTAAGTCCTAATTGCTGATTAGAAACATATTTACTGAGGTCTACCAACTATGGAACAAGTGATGTCTTACTACTCCCTCCTTCCTGGGATTCAGACCTGTGGAGAGGCTGTTCCAGTGAGGAATTGGCTTGTGGATGATGTGCAGGCAGCAGGCACGGAGGAGCCGCTCTCCCAAATGGAAGCAGACAGCTCGTTATGTTAATGAGATGCTGGCTGATGATGAGGAACACATTGATAAGGTTTGGGACTGATAGGGATCTCCTGCGCTCAGTAGCTGTGAAACCTCAATCAATGTGTTTCTCATCAGCAGCCTCCATCCCCTGCACATAAATAACATTCCCGATGTGGAGAAGATCTGCACTTCCCAGAAGTTAATAAGGAATCCCAGCTCCCCACCTCCCGTTCCCGTCCCTGCCGCAGCAGGAACCCCGGGATGGGGCTTTGCCACTCTCCCGCCGCCCACGTCGGTTCTGCAGGGCCCCCACGGAGACCTGGGCCTGCTCCAGGGGCATCCAGAGGAGAGCTCTGGGCCACTTGGGTTCCCTGGGTTCTGCATTCCACGAACACCAGTATTCCATGGACCCTCACGTTGGTGTTTCAAGGTCTGAGAGGCCCAAGGCTCTCGGGACAGTCTCGCTGGAGGATGTTCCTCTCTCCTGGCTTCCAGCAATGCCTACCCCAAGGCTTTCCATGCTGGAGAAGGCAGGGCTGTGCCCAGTGCCTGGGTGGCTGAGGGATGGGGAGCTGATGGCTTTTCCACCTCTGCCTCAAGCTGTTCTCTGCCACTCGGTGTCCTCATCCTGGCCAGGCACTGATTTCTGCTGGAAATCCTTCACCTTCCCTCGCCAGTTTTCCAAACTTCAAAGCCTCCCATCTGTCTCCGTTACCATCAATCCCCCACCTTTCCTGCCAGCTGTTTCCTCTTCCTGGGGGTTTGTGCTCAGCTCTGATCATCATTTTTTAAAAAATATAAATAGATGGACATTTGACCGAAATTATTGCCTTAAGAAAGAGCAGCTTTTTGGCTGATTCATAAATTTTGATTAAAGAATTTCCTGGTTTCATTCTCACTCCTCCACCTGGTTCTTCCTCAGCAGCCTCGGGGCCCTCAGCCTTTCCCCAGCAACAAAGATTCCCCTTCGTTAGCTAGAAACCTCATTTAGCCTCATCAAATGCTGCTTCAGCACAGCAGTGAAATCTTTAGGCAATGCTACCTCTCTGCCAGAATTTCATTCCCATAAATAAAAGAGTCCAGAAGAAAATTTGTTCCCTGGGAGAAACCCTCTGCTCTGTGACGGGTCTGTGCTTGAGGGGACGGGGACAGGGGACAAGGGGGAGGCCGATGCCAAGGGACAGGCAGAGGAGGAGCAGATGAGGATGAAGTCAGGAAGAAAGAAGAGACCAAAAAGGCCCGTTTTTTGGAAAAAAAGAAAATCAAGAGGGCTGAGAGCAGAGCGGGTGACGCAGGGTGCTCAGCCCACACCTCGTGAATGCCACAGAGGGGCAGGAAGGGAATTGCTTTATTATTATTTTTCCTTTCAGCTTTCTTCCCTCCTTTTATCTTTGATTGTGAAACAAGCTGATTTTAATTAAAAAGCCTTCCAATTAATGCTGCCCTGGAGTTTTCATTTCCTGGGCTTCAGTAATTTGCCAGCCCAGGTTCAGGAGGTTTTGTGTTCCTTTTGGGGAAATAAATAACAACAAGCAGGATGAGTCGGGAAGAGGAGCAGGATGAGTTGGGAGGGGGGGCTGAAGGGAAGAGAGGGGTGGCTGTGCTGGGGGGACCCTTGTACCTGTCTGGGGGACCCTTGTTCCTATTTGGGGAGGGGGGAGGCACAGGGGGCTGCACGGGGGTGTCCCTCCCTGCTCGGGCTGAGGTCACAGCCACACGTGGCACCTGCCATCCTCGCTGGGCTTTGCAGGCACAAAAAGGGCAGAGGTTTCCCAGGGACTCCATCAGAACATGCCCACTGTCCATTGATTTCCCGCTGCCTGCTCAGGAGAGAGAAGCAGCAGGAACTGTCCAGGTTTTGGGGCTCCAGCCCTTCCCTGGAACATCCGTCATCTCCTCCTTGCTGATCCCCCGGGCAGCAGTGGGGGTGAGTTCTCCCCTTCTCTGGGATGAAGCAGCAGGAATCATCCAGGATTTGGGGCTCCAGCCTGTCCCCCGGTCCAACTACCATCCCCTCTTTGCCCACCAGGGACCCCTGAGCAAGAGCAGGGTGAGATCTCCTCTTCCCCGGAGCTCCCGGAGCCGCAGAGGCGGCGGAGGAGGGAGCCTGGACTGAGCTCCTGGGACACCGGCAGAGCGGCCGGGGGGGACGTGGGACCCCCGGACCCCTCGGGCACATCCCTATCTCTCACACACACGCCCACAGCTGCGCGTGGACAAAAGCCCCAGGAAAAGAAAAGGGAAAAAAACTTGTGGAAAGCCTTTATTATCCTCAATCCCATCTATTGTTAATGGGATCGTGAGTGCGGAGTGTTTGGAGAATTCATTTGTGATAAATATTTATACCCCGTGTTTTCGGGCTGTTATCTGCAGAGAGCGCCTGTTTGATCTGGTGTCGGGCTTTCTTTAGGTCATTTACATCCCCTTTCGAAGCAGCGCTTGTCCGATAGCAGCTATCACGTAATTAAGTTTCTTTCGCTTATCCCTAATCCTGTCAAACCACCTACTTATCTCTAATTTCCTGTCCATTACCCTCCTTGGGGGAGCTTAGATCTCTAACCCAGGACAGGGACGGCTCCGAGGGCACCGCCGGAGCCCCCAGCCCGGGCTGGCAGCTCCCGACCGAGCTGTGACGAGCCCTGCTGGGGACATTTCTCATGCTGGGGACAAGCCACAGGGCTGAGCCGCAAAGCGGGAGAGCCCGGGGCTGCGCTGGGCGGAGATTTTGGGATCGCTTAAAAAACAAAAGGCTGCAGCACAGCCACGGGCTTTTGAAATCCTTCCTTGGTTTTGTGTCCCTCCTGCCGGGCCTGGGATGGGGCACACCTCGGCATTGATGGGGTCGCTCTTCCCGGGGGCTGCCCCGGCTGGAAATCTGAGCTCCTGGAGCGTCGGTCCGCCGGCAGCTCTCGGTAAATGCCTGTAGGACACGGGTCAGGGGACAGGAGCTGACACAGCAGAGCCAGGCGGGGCCCGAAAGCAGGGTCAAAGCTGATCTGAGTGAGCGAGGTCCCAGCAAGGGGATCTGCGTGAAGAATTTATGTTCTGTGCCCATCAGGATGACAAAACCCGGCTGGTCCCAGCCTGCTGGAAACGGCCAAACCCAGCCACCTTCCATCCCTCGGAAATCTGCTGAACTGCTCCCGTGGGCTCTCCCAGAGGGCACAGCTCCTCTGTGGCCTCCGCGCTGAGGAGTCACCGTCCCACGGGACCGACACTTGGCAGGGCTGAGACCGAGCCCTTCCCCTGGCCCTGCCTAAAATCCACCGCTTCCTGCCGGCCTTTTTCCCAGCTATTTATAGAGCAGGGCTGACCAGGTGCCCCTGCGAGGAGCTTTCCCCTGGGAAAGAGCTGCCTCCGTGCCGTGCCAAGGCCTTGGTGGGACAAAGGCTGCCCCAGTTCTCCCACTGCCACAGCCCAGCCCTGCCCAGCTGTGCGAGGGGTCCCCAGCACTGCCCACCCTGTGCTGCCCACCCTGTGCTGCCCACCCTGTACTGCCCACCCTGTGCTGTCCATCCTGTGCTGCTCACCCCAGCACTGCCCACC
>VXBT01002920.1:91773-103864 GCA_013400235.1 Oriolus oriolus
TGCTGCCCACCCCGGCACTGCCCACCCCAGCCCACCCCAGCCTTTACACCCTTCCAAACCGGCCCCAGGGACTGGTCCCAGTCCAAACCTCGAGGCAGAGGAGTGGGCAGGGCAGCTCCCGCCGGGTTTTTACCAGGATTTTCGGGGGTGAGATGTTGCTCAATGTGTCCGAGCCTTCGGCACTTCCCAAACCTGGTGAGAATCATCCCCGTCCCGTGGCGGGGACAGAAGCCACTAGCAGGTGAGGGCAGCCATGTCTCTTCCTGGTCACCCCCGGGAAGGATCCGGGGTGCTCACTTTTAGGGATGCTGCTGCCTTCCCCTCCTCTCTCCTCCCCCCCACAGCAGCTCCCACTCCCCCGGCAGCCCCATCTCCCTCCTCTGGCAATGGCAGCCCGGGAGCCGGCCACGAGTGGGAGTGTCCAGGGCCAGGCTGGACGGGGCTTGGAGCACCCTGGGACAGTGGAAAGTGTCCCTCTCCGTGACAGGGGTGCAGTGGGATGAGCTTTAAGGTCCCTTCCAGCACAACCCATTCCACGGATAAAAGCAGATTTCTCACCACGAGCAGCAACTCTCCTCGACACCTTCAGTGTCCCTGCCCCTCCCCAGGCACAAGGCCTGTCCCGGTGGCAGGGATGGCACAGGCTGCTTGTCCCACCCCGCCCAGATCCAAAGGAATTGCTCACGGGGACACTTAGGGCATCCCCGTGAAGCCAGGAACAGGTCTGCCGGGATCTCTGGGAGGGATGCAGCCCCCTCGGCCTGTCCCAGCTGCATCTGCCAGGGGCCGAGTTTGGCCTCACGAGAGGAGCTCCGGGTGTCTGGATGCAGGCTGGGATTAGGAGGGATTCCTGCAGGGGCTGTACCTGGCCACTGCTCCCCAGAGCTGTCAATCCTTTCAGCAGCACTAAAATTCAATTAGTTAAAACAACAACAGCAACAACCGGGGCTCCAGACAGTTTGTGCCTCACACATTTGATCCCTTTTATTGCTCAGCCCTGCTCCGAACCCCGCCAGCAGCATCCGAGCTGACTCCCACCAGTTCCCTAGTTTATCCTACCAGGATTAAGTCAACCCTACAGTCTCCAGCTGTTTTGTGGTCGGGCCTGGATACATCTTTATATTCCAGCTCCATTATTAAGTGGATTGTGGCCAAATTGACAGAGCTGCTTCAGGGAGGACAAGGCCACTGAGGTCAATGACGGTCCTGCCAGCTGGAGGGACACCGGGGACTCATGATTTGCTCGCAAAGCTCTGGCCTGTTGTCTTAGCCTCGCTTGATGTCCCCGAGGGGGCTCCTGTGAAAGGCCTGACTCCAGCAGGAATGTTTGATTTCTTGGCAGGGAGATGTAACAATCTGTCCCGGAGAATTGCAGCAAGATTTCGTGTTCGGAGTTGTCCATCACATCCCTTCATCACCCGACGTGCAGCCGCCCTTCGGCCTCCCCAGACGGGATCTCCCCCGCACGCTGATGGCCCCATGGCCTCCTGCTGCCCGATGGGGGCTAAATCCAGAGCCACATCCTTCAGCTGGTGGGAATCACCCTGCTGGGAGCAGGGAACTGGGGAGGCCGCACAGGGAGCCCAGCTCTGCCCTCCTGGGTCACCAGAGGTGTGATGGCACCTGCTGGGCCAGGGGCTGGTGGTGTGGTGCCATGGATATGATGTCATGTGATTTGATAAGATGTGATGTGATAAGATGTGATGTGATAAGATGTGATACTCAGCCATCAGTGTGTCCAGCCAGGGACGCTCCAGGAGCGTGACCCTGGCAGGACAGCCAGGGCCTGGCTGGAATAGGGTTTTCCCCGAGCCAAATGGGATGAGTCAGGAGGAGAGTTCCCTAAATAAACACGGGTTTGCTCCCAGGTTAACACACCCTTTGTGCTGGTAATGAGGAGCAGCACAAGGGTCACGCAAAGAAAGGGATGAAAACTCCATCCATTATTTCTTTGGAAGACTGTGGGATTTATGGAACTCCCCTGCACATCAGGGGTTGTGTGGGGCTCGGGCTGTGCTCTGGAACCAGCAGCATCCAGGCTCAGTGTCCACATGAGTGGGGGATAATGAGGTCACCCTTTGCTGCTGGAGGGTGGGAGGAGGTTCCCAGCCTGGCATTGCCTGGGGGGCGGCAGCCAGACTCCCTGAGGAGCTGCCTGAAATTGGGAATCCCAGAAGGGGTTGGGCTGGACAACCATCTTGCTCCAACCCTTTGCCATGGGCAGGGACAACTCCCACTATCCCAGGGTGCTCCGAGCCCCGTCCAACCTGGCCTTGGACACTTCCAGGGATCCAGGGACAGCCACGGCTTCTCTGGGCACCCTGTGCCAGGGCCTCCCCCCCCTCACAGGGAACAATTCCTTCCAAATATCCCATCTAACCCTGCCCTCTGGCAGTGGGAAGCCATTCCCTGTGTCCTGTCACTCTTTGTCCCAAGTCCCTCTCCAGCTCTCCTGGAGCCCCTTCAGGCACTGGAAGGGGCTCTGAGGTCTCCCTGGAGCCTTCTCTTCTCCAGGTGAGCACCCCCAATCCCTTCACATCTCATCCAAGCGCAGTTTCTCTTCCCTGTGTGGCACATCCTGCTGTCCTGGAGCTGCTGGTCTCCCAGTGCAAGGTGAGGGCAGCTCCCACGGCTCTTCCCAGCAGCAGCCAGGGCTGGAGCGCCTTTACCTCAGGAGCTCTGCAAAGCTGCTTCTCCTCAGTCCAATAACACCACTTCCATGTGTGACTCATACTTTTCCCCCTGCCTTGGTCTTCCAGTTTTCCTAATCACTGCGAGCTCTGTGACTGGGAGCGCGGAATGTTCCAGCACTGCGTGTGTGATTCACCTAACGGGGAGCGCTCCCAGCCAGAAGGGACTCGGAGATTTTCTGGCATCAGCCTGTGACCTGGAGAGCGGCCAAAAAATCTCACCAAGGTCATTTCTTCCTTTCCCTTCTTCCTTGGGCTCCTTTCTTTCCCTCAGCCCCTCTGCTCCCTCCCCTCTTTCCTCCCAGCAAGGCTCAGCAGCACCTTTTTATTACTCATCAACATTTTTGCTATAAAAACTCCCTGAAACCCAGACCCTGCTGCAGCTCCAGCCCTGCCAGAGTGTGGTCCCTGGGAGCCACCGCCATCCGGGGCCACTGGCACGGCAGGGGCTTCAGCTGGGACACACTGACCTTCCCTGGGTCACACTGACCTTCCCTGGGTCACACCAACCTTCCCTGGGACACGGTCAGATATTCCTGTGTGATTTAGGAACATCATTTCCAAAGGGATTTGTGTACTGAGTTGGAAACTCCTATAAAAGCTCTGTGTGTGTGTCCGTCCATCCGTGCGTGTCCATCCAGCCCAGCTCCCACTTCCAGAGGGAAGGAGGCACCCCAGGGTGGGATCCTGCCCCCATTTACCCCCTTATTCCTGTGCCTGGCCCAGGCAGTGGTGGCACTGGTGGGAATGGAGAGGGAAGGAGCTGGTGCAGGAGCAGCCAGGGGGCTCCTGATGTGCATGGAAACGATCTGGCATCCCACGAATCCCTCCTCAAGCAGGAGCAGCAGCCCTGGGGCTGTTATCAGCTGTACCAGGGTAGGGTTAGACTCGACAGCCAGAGGGGAGGGAGCAGGGGGAGCGGGACGCAGCCTCGGCAAAGCCGGGTGCCAGCCCCACACGGACGGTGTGTCCCGCAGGAATGTCCCTCCTCTCCCAGTGTCCCCTCTGAGCACAGGGCAGGGTGCTCCGACCCCTTCTCCGTGCTCACACAAGTCCCCAAAGCACCCAGGCAGCCGGGAGGGGGGAGCCACCGGGGCCCCTCGCCGGGGTCACCCTCCCTCTGACAGTGTCACACTCTCACTCCCGGTGTCACACTGCCATTCCCGGTGTCACACTGCCACTCCCGGTGTCACACTCTCACTCCCGGTGTCACACTGCCACTCCCACGGTGACTGCAGCCCCCTGTCCTGCACAGAGTGCCTGAGGGTGCAGACAGGGATGAGGTGGCACCACCCAGCAGAACCCTCACTCCAGAGGTGACACAGGAACCAACCTCACCCCAGAAACCCCTTCAGATCCTGGTGTTGGCTGTCCCCATTCCCAGCCCTCTCCTGCCTTTCCCTTGCCTTGCACACAGGTGATGGTCTCATGGTGCTCCAGCCGCCTTCTCCTCTCCAGTCACCTTTGTCCCTGCCGACACTCGGGGTTTGCTGGCCTGGTGGCCCTGGCAGGACACTGAGGAGCAGGATGGCCCACGCCAGAGGTCACAGAAGGTGGAACACCCCCGAGACTTTACAGAGGCTGCACAGCCTGGTGTGAAGCTTTTCCATCCCAAACCAGGTATCCTGGGCCAGGCTGTGAGCGAGATCACAGCCCTCAGACCTTCCCTCCCAAAGCAGCCTCGTCCCCTCCGTGTGTTCTGAGGGGCTGAGGTGACAATTCTGCAGCCTGCAGGGCTCAGGCAGCAGTTGTGCAGCGTTTGGCACAGGGACGTGCTCAGCCGAGCGCTAAGTGCCGAGGGTAGGGAAGTGCACGCGGTGTGAGCACGGGGGATGCTTTGGACCATGTCCCTGAGCAGCGTTTTCCTGAATTCCTCATCCGTGAGATCACAGATCAAGGCAGAGCTGGAAGCAGTGGCCAGATCCCTCTTTCACAGCCCTCGAACAAATTCCCTAAAAGCTTCCCCTGTGTGCGCACAGATTAAGTCGTTAATGAATATTTTTGCTAAGCATCAGAAATCTGGCTGGCGCTGGAGCTCGGCTCAGCCAAGACCTTGGAGATTTGGCTGGAAGGATTCGGCAGCAACCAGCAACGCAGTGGGGGCCTCCGGAGCTGGAGAGACGCTCGATCATCCTGCCACTGCTCCAGGGTCGCTGGGTGGCTGTCCCTTGGCTGTCCTGGCAGGAGTGTGCCAGGGAGGGGTCACAGCCAGGGCTGGGTCCTCCAGGGAAAAGGGGAGAACCTGCAGGGATGCTCAGCCCGAGGGCAGGCACCAGACAGGCTCCTGCAGGGAGAAGGGAAGGATCTAGGTCACTGCGCACCCGGCAGGAGATCCCAAGGCAGGGCTGGGATGTGGAGCTGTGACACATCCGTGGAGCTCTGGGTGTGCCTGTGCCACACAGTCCCAGAGCGTGGCACTTCCCCAGGTGATCCTCCCCTGCCTCGGACACAGTGTCAGAGCCCCCGGAGCGTGGCACTTCCCCAGGTGAACCTCCCCCACCTCGGACACAGCCCTCACCCCTCCCCGCCTGCTGCTCTGCCCCATGTCCCGAGCAGCTGTTCCAGCAGCTCCACGCCTGCTCCAGGATGGCAGGGACAGGCTGGAATGTTGGGATGGCACAGGCTGGGCTGTGGGAACGGCAGGCACAGGCTGGGCTGTCTGGGAAAGAAGGGGCCTGCAAAGAAGGAAAAGAAAAGAGAGTAAAACAGCCCTGGTAGGACAGGGAGTTGCTCCAGCTCACATTTTCCAGGCACGATCTCAGGCAGCTTCACGGATGTTAATTAAGACTTCTGCCCTTCCCGGGGGATGCACTGAGGTACTACAAATAATGGTATTACCAGGAGCACCGGTACAGATAAATTAATTAGGGGCAATATTTGAGAGAAGGAAAGCTGCTGGGATACGGAGCAGGAGGCGGTGGATGAACCTGCTCACCCACACCACGGCACAGTTCAGCCAGGCCACTGTAGACTTCCTTGGGCTTATCCTGACTTACCCTGCCTCAGAACCAAAGCCTGCCTTGCCTGGAGCCAAGCAGCTGCTCCGTGGAAAAGCTGGAAGTAAAACCCAGCTTCCGCAGCTGCAGGGAGGGGAGGGCACCCAGTGCCACTGCCCTGGGCATGGGGGTACAGACCCTACAGACCCCTCCGAGCCTGAAGGATCCCTGCTGGGTCTGGGCATAGGGGCAGCAGCTCTGCTGGAGGTTCCAGGCTGCTGTTTTATAAACTGAGTGGTTTCATCCTCTGCAGGGGGAGGATGTGGCCACACTGACCATGAAGGGTCCGGCAGTGGTCGCATTCAGGGCTATTTTGGGAGAGAACTGTGTCCAAAAAGAGCCACCAAGGACAGTGGGGAGAAAAGCACAGCCCTGAGCTGAGCTGCAGTTGAAGGTCGGATACGATCTGCTCTGATTTCCTGCGATTCTCTCTGTGTGGATCCCGGGCCAACAGCAGCGGCCGGAGCACCGAACAATGGCCGGAGCGCCCGTGCCGCCAGCCCCGAGGCCTATCAGATCCTGCGGGGACACCGGGGCCTGGCCGGGCTCCTGCCGCTCCCAGATAGGGCCCTGCATTGTCTGCAGAGTTTATTTCCATCCACACTTGGCAGCCGAGGGCCTCGGGACGCTGGGTGAGGCAGCTCCTGTTGTGCTGGACTTCCACGTCCCTTCCTGCTCTTCCTTCTAAACAAAGCCGTTATCAGCGCCCTGATCTCACTGGGGGACAGGGTGAGGGACACTGTGGGACGCTGCCTGCAGAGCCCTTCCCAGCCCCCTCGGCCCCTCCATCCACCACCTGATGCTGGGATGAGGCCTCTGTCCATCACCTGGACACAGTGACAGGAACCCTCCGTCCATCACCTGGACACAGTGACAGGAACCCTCCGTCCATCACCTGGACACAGTGATGGGGCCCCTCCGTTCACCCTCGGGGTGCTGTGACAGGTGGAGGCCGCTCGGCTGAATTCTCGGAGCACTTTCTGCCTTCTCCAGAAAGATCAAAAGGAACGAAACGATTTTGGCGTAACAAAATCCTGGCTACGACCGGACAGACAACAGACCCGTGGTCTGCACGGTTCTGGGAGGCGGGGAAGGAGGAAAGGAATATGGGTCTCCAGCCACCAGAGCAGGGCTGGAATGCTCTGGCTGGGGGCACCTGGAGGACACTGAGCAGAGGGAAATTTAACGGGAGCCCTGGGTCACCTCTCCAGCAGGTCGGCTCCTCCAGGCAGGAGCACCATCGCTGGAGGGATGTGAGAACAGCCTTGGACACAGCCCAAGGACAGAGCCTTTCCAGACCCCTGATCCAGCATCAGAGTGTGAGCTAAATACCACTCGGAGCAGGGACGCTTTCAGGAATGTGCTCCTGCTCTGGGGATTGGTGCCGGCAGCTCCCGGGAGCGAGGTGCTTGTTATCCAGAGCAGGCACCCGGACCCGGCCGGAGAGTGCAGACCATCCCACCTTTCCCTCCGAACCCCCTCAGATGCTCTGGCTCATCTGGAGCTGCTGTTTTGTTCATCACTGCTGTTCCAGCACGTTCCCAGGGCTCAGCCCGCGCTAATTACAGCCGGAGAGGCAGGGATGGGAGCGCGGAGCGGCCGCCTGGATGCTGGGAGTCAGGGAATGCTCCCTGCCAAGGCTCCACATGTGCTTTTGTACTCACTCATTGTTCGGCTGCGCTGGCTTTTCCCAAGGAATTGAGCAGATGGGTGGGAGCGCTCCCTGGATGTGCCCACAAGCACACAGAGCCCTAGAATTCCACTCGGGATGGGAGCTCTGGGGAGAAGCAGAGGCTGGAGGGGCTTGCTCTGCCAGCAAGGAGTGGGGAGGGAATGGGATGCAGAACAGCCAAGTGGGAGACTGGTGGTCTCAGCCTGATGCAAGCCACAAAGTCCAGGAAAAGCAGAGGTATGTCCTGGCTGGAATAAACCCCAATGCCTCTGGAGAGGAGCTGCAGCAGCGTCCTGAGAATTCACTTTGCACAGGAGTCTCTTGTGCCCCCAAGCAGCATCATCAGCAAGGCACAGGATGGGCTTCAGCACCTCCAGAGCTTCTGGATGTGGCTCATCCAGCCTCAGTCCCCCTTCTTGGTGCCCTCCTCCTGCAGGACCATCCCTGAATTCCCTGAGCTCCTGGAACACCGATCTCCCCTTGGTACAGTGATGCCTGAGCCACCCTGGCAGCCCCTGACCTCAGCCCACGCTCACAGGGCAGTTTGGCCTCCCCTCTGGAGTCCCCACACGGTTCTGGTGTCCCCTCCTCCTGGGAGGTGACATTCCTGGTCACAGGCTCTTATCTCCCTGCTAGTGGTGGGTGGGAAGGGACTGTGTCACCAGCTCCCCCAGACACAGGCAAAGTGAGGGAGAAGAGGCCCACAACACCCTGGGAGCCCTGGAAAACGTCACCCCCAGGTGACATTTTGGGTATCTCCTTTGTGAAAGCCCTTGCAGGGCAGTGCTCACTCCTCACACCATCCTGTGGTGCTCCAAGGGCCCAGGAAGAGGGAACTGGAGCTGCAAGAGACAGAAAAATTTGGGCTGAGAGCAGCTGGAGAAGAACAGCCACCTCAGAGGGGATCAATATCTGCTTTAATGCAGGAAATTCCTGACTCACAAACCTCCCCTCAGTTCAGGTGGGCACCAGGATGATGGGATGGTTCCAGAGGTTCACGGGAAGCAGCTGGATACAGGCAGCACTCCCAGGTTACGTCTGTGAGAGCTCTGGAAAACGCTTTAACAGGCTGGAATGAAAAGCCCCATTTTCCTCGGAATGAGGGAGTCCTGGAGGTATCAACACTCCCCTATCACTGTGGTGGCCGCAGGAGCACGGGCACCTCATCATGTGCAGCTCTCCAGGGAGAGAACAGCCCCTCTTCCCACATTCCATGTCAGTGGAGCCACCTCCCATCATCCCACATGGATTAAACAGGTGGAGAGGGAAGCCAAGGAGCAGATACGGCATCGAGCTCGGGGAGGGGCGGGTGCTCAGCATCGAGTGGGTGTGTGGGATAATCTCCCACTGTCCCTGGTTTTCTGCCCATCCCATTCCTGGTTTCTCTGGGAAAAGGCTTCAGCCCACCCAGCGTGCAGAGGCAGCACAGGGGCGGCTGGAGGGATCCCATCTGAGCGGGAGGGTTTGCTGACAGCAGGTAGGAACCAAGACTCTGGTTGTTCCACGCTGCTTGGAAAACACTCGCTCCAGCTCAGGCCTGGCTCTGCAGCTCAGCTCAGCTCAGCTGATTCCAAGCTGGGAGCCTTTGCTTTGCTCTCCTTCGGGAGGACACGTCCAAGAGCCCATCCCTGTTCCCACCTCAGACAGGGAGGTGTGGGGAGAGCAGCCTTTGTTCTGCTCCAGGCAGAGCCAGGCATCCCAGAAATCCCAGGGGAAGGGAGATCTTTCAAAGTTATCCACAATAATCTCCAAAGATCTGTGCAATAGCTGGGATGAGCTGCCTGAGCTCTCTCAGAAAAGCTTTGGTGCCAAGCGGTACGGCCTGGAAAAAACACCTCTGCAAACGATCCCAAATGCCCCAGTGCATCCCAGTCCCAACCACTTCCCAATTCCAACCACTTCCCGCTTCTCCTGCCAAAAACTGCTCAGCCACTCTCTGCACAGATCATCCTACATGAACTCAGCCTCCAAACTCCGAACTTCACCACACGGGACTGCTGGAAATTCATGGGATCATTTGGGTTCCTGAGCTCTGTAGTCCAAAGAAAAGGGCTTGACTTTTCCTTCCCAAAAGATGGAAGCAGTGGGAGAACTCTGTGGGGCATCACATGAGCTCAGAAGAGCCCTGGGCACGATCTGGTTGCCTGTGAGGCTGGGGTCTGGCCCATCCCCAAAGGGCACAACTCACCTGGCACACATCTCCCAGACATCCAGGAAAAGACACGGGCAAGCTGGAATGAAAGGACTTTTAGAAAAACGCCTTGGAAATGCGTAGGGAAAGGTGAAATGCTTGGGAAGGGGCTGAGTGAGCTCCTCGTGCCCCAGGGGGGATGGAAGAACGGGACCTGGTGAGCTGCTCCAGCTGCAGTTCCTGCCTGCGAATGAAAAAACCAGGAGAAGGCAAATGCCCAGGAATGCGGGATGCAGCCCCAGAGCTGTTTGCAAACAGGATGCTTTTACAGCCTCGCAGGAGGCTGTGCTGGGGCTTTAATCCCCGGCAGTTCATTTGTACCTCCTAACGTTTTACTGCTGCCCCATTACCTCAGGGCCGAGCGGGGCTGGAGCGGGGCTGGGAGAAACTCAGGAAGTTGGGAATTTCGGGGAGACGGAGTGGAGGAGTTCTGCAGATCCTTTCTGTCACCAGCGCAGCTTCGGGGAGGACACTCTGAGGCTGGAATGCTTCTCCAAACTCGTCCAACACCTCAGGCCAAGAAAATCGGGTGGAAATGTGGAGCAGAAGCTCGTTGGAGACCTCATCTCATTCCTGCTTTCAGGAAGGCAAAAAATCCCAGCAGACGAGTTGAAAATGGCCCCAAAAAAGGGTAGAATAGACTCTCCTCGGCTGCCCAGAGGTGCGGGTTTTGCAGCTGAGAGTCTCGGGGGGCTCGGACAGGTTCACCTCACCTGCAGCCCTTCCCCATGTCCAGATTCCCAGCTCCTCCTCCAAGGATCCTGCACAATAACGGAGCGGGAGTCACACTCGGCCACACCTCTGGCACAGCCCAGGAGTAATGAGCGGTGTGAATGTCATTAGGAAAGAAATCCCTCTGGGAAGTGTGTCGGGACTGTCACATGAGTCCCACTCATGGCTCATTGACCTCGATGGGGTGAAGGACATCCCTGCTGAGGGCACAGCGCACTGGGAGGAGGAGGGAAACTCCCTTGGAAATGCAAATTTTTGTCTTTTGTTGGATAATTGGTGCGATCAGAGCGGCCGAGTGTGAAGAGCAGCCGGGCAGGAGGATCAGCAATAGTTATTCCAAACAAAACCTTCGGGAAGCCTCACGTCCCAGAGGGGATGAGCCCTCATCCCAGTGGAGGTCACAGGCGGAATATCCTTCCCAAAAGGGCTCAAATTCAAATTAATGGGAATTTCCACAATATTTATTAATTTCCCTAAATGCATCAGACTTTGTGTATCCCCCTTCCTGCACCTCCCGGGTGAGGATCAGCACTGAGGTACCATCCTGGAGAGAGGACAACCGGGCTGCTGGGAAAGTGGGAGTGGGCTTGGGATACAGGAATAAACACTGTTCTACAGGAAAAAGGGAAGAGGGTGTGAGAAGGATGTATGAGAAAATTCAGAGAGAATGGAGAATGAAAAGAGGGATGGGATAAAGTTGGGAATGGAAGGAAGGACAGAGAGGAGGAAAGAACCAGAGGCAGAAGTGAAGAGACAGCGAGGGCCAGGCTGAGCCTCTGGCAGGGAGCAGCTCCCCCTGGCCCAGCAGCCCTGCTCAGCCATTCCTTCCCCCTTGCTGAGAAGCTGGAATGCCTTTTCCCACCAGCACCATTTTGTTCTGCCCTGGTTTTCCCTCGCCTGCTTTGTTCTTTCCCCTTCCAAGCTCTTGCTGAGGGGAAGTGTTAATTCTTTCCAGGTGCTCCTGTCTCGCAGTCCTGCCATTCCCTGCTCTCCCGCTCTGTGTTCTCCAGGAGGGCTCTGCTCCATTTCCCCCTGGGGCAGCACCCTGGGAGCCCTGAAAACAGACGGCTCTTCCTAATCCTGAAAAAATCAGACGTGAGGCTGCAGCCTCGGCTTTGCTGCCATTCCTTTGCGGTGGACATGCTTTGCTCGGAACCGAGGGGACACCAGCCACCAGTGGTGACACACAGCCTCCCTTCCCACCATCCCAAAGTGCTCAGAAAATCCCAGTGGGATAAGGGACAGGTTGGGGAAGGCCACCTCACCCTCCAGGGCCTCCTGCTCTGTTCCCATTGGGAAGGGAAGCCCAATAAAAGAGCACTTAACCAGCTCGGAGCCAGGCAGGAGCTGCCAGCACCTTGGAGCTGAATGTGTTTGCAATTCCTCGGCCTCCTGCCTCGCTCCTACAAACTGCCAGGATCCAAAGGTGAAACCCCCGCAGCTGCTCCCGCCGTGGCTGCGGCTCCGTGCAGACATTCCTGGTTCTCGGCACATAAAACAGCTCCGTGTTCCAGGGCAGCCGTGACACGGCAGGGACACTTTACGATGTGTGAGCCCAACTCCAGGTCTGGGATGGGGAGAGGGAGCAGAGCCTCCTGCCAAAGCAGGTGAGCCCTTGGCTTGATTCCTCTCTCCAACAGACACCATCCAAAGGAGAGGATGGTTCCTGGCTCCTCCTGCAATCCCAGATGGAAATTCATGTGGGGTCAGGTGCCGTGCAGGAGAGAAAAGCTCCTATGAATTTGGCTGCCAGGACCTTCCCATCCCATCGCATTCCATCGCATTCCATCGCATTCCATCGCATCCCATC